>MVGT01002330.1:171689-202346 GCA_002174775.1 Macleaya cordata | reverse complement strand
TATTCTATATTGAAGAATATGGTTGATTGGATATGATGAGATGATATGGATGAATGGAATTGATATAGAAATGCTATTTATGGATAAATCATCTCTTCTATAGGTTTATAACAGGTTTCAGACCCTGAAAATACAGGGGAAATTTTGGCGAATTTTCCGTTGGGCCTAACCATATTTAAAGGTGATTAAAGTTCAGACGAACTAGATTAGCTTAACTCTGATTTAGGTTTATAAACCTTTGTTTAGGTTTGTTTAGTACTAATTAGTCACCTCGTGTAGTAAGCCTGACGCCTCGAGATGCAACTCAATTTCTTAGAGATTTTGAGTTTCAGATTGGGGGCGTTACATGTTCATCCTACAATAAATCTGAAATAAGAAGGAGAAACTCAACACAGATTCTTTATTCAATATCAAGAAATGGCACAATGAATCTTTGAGGGATTTTACCAAGCGTTTCCATTATGTCGGTCAATCCATTGGGATAGTTGATGAAAAGACGATGACAATTGCTTGTAAGAATGCTTTGATTCCAGGAACAAGATTTCATGAAACTTTGGTTGATCTTCCAGGAACGATGCAAGAATTAATTACACGAGCAGAAAAGTATGTTAAGTTAGAGGATAAATATTCTGCTCGCTCTATCGATAGATCAACAATATATGCAGTTTCTAAGAAGGAAGTAAAGAGGTCACCGGATCTATCTGCCTTGTCACCAGGTAAACAAACTAAAAGGCAGCGGATAGATGATGACGTGAAGAATTGGAAGCTATCAGGGAAGAGAGAACAAGAAAGTGTAATGAATCTGTAAAACTGCATGTTCCTTTGAACATGTCTGTAGATAAAATTCTTGAAAGAATTAAGGAGAGAAGTTATTTTGAGTGGCCAAAGAAACTCTCCACAATCCCTCAAAATAATAGAAAGGGAGAGTATCGTGCTTATCACAAAGGATACTCTCATAAAATAATACAATGCTAAACATTAATAAGTTTCATTCAATGAATGATTCAGGAGGGCAGACTTTAAGAATTTGTATACCACCAAAGTCTAGTTAATGCAACTATTCACTAAGAGTAAGAGGCAGAAGGAATTTTAGAACAACGAGGAGTCGTAAACGTCATCTTATATCAACCTGCTAGCTCTCCAGTTACTTTGGTAGAACTACCTGAACGAGGGTTAAAACGTCGTGCAATGCATTTAAATCTCATATATGGTTCTGAATCCAAGATGTATAGGTTAGTTAGTTTTGATACTTCAATAATATTTATAGATGATATTTTGATAGAAAAAGGGTATCATACATTATGACCCTCTGATAATAACATTGCTTATAAATAATTGGGAGGTATACAAAATCTTAATGTACTGGTAGTTCTGCGGAGATTTTGTTCTGGCATACAACTGAGAAGATGGATATTAAACAAGAAAACTTGAAGCCTTGTAGCTCACCTTTAATTGGGTTTAATAGTACTTGTGCTTATCCAGAAGGAGAGATTGAACTTCTAGTTTTAGCTGGATTGATGTTACTTTCAGTAAAATTTATGGTCGTACATAACTCGTCACCTTATAATGTCATACTTGGTCGTAACTGGATACATATGTGAAGGCAGTCCCGCCTTCCTTTCACCAGAAGATTAAGTTTCCTACTTCTTCTGGCGTAATGGAAATACTTGGTGACAGAACAACGACATATGTATGTAGTAATTCTATTGTTGATTTACATCCCATAAATTCACAATAGCAATTACTGTTGGTGGATGAAGTAGGTGGTGATCATAAATCTCCATCTTCATCTACAAAGTCATTTTTCAAAATACCATAGAGAACGAAGAAGTTAAGCACTTACCCACTATTGAGGTCTTGGAGAAAATAAATCTTGCTTCAGGCGACGAACGTAAGTGCACTTTCATCTGATCGGAACTAGATGATAAGCAGATGATAACTTTACTTACCAGGAATATAGACCTGTTCGCCTGGAAGGTGAGTGACATACCAGGCATTGATCCATCCATCACTTGTTATAATCTGAATGTTTCAAAGGGATTCAAAGCAGTTAAGCAAAAGCCGAGATGACTTTCACCTTGTTACACGCAGCAGTTAACGAGGAGATTGATAAGATTTGGGTGCAAATTTCAGAAGGGAAGTTCAATACCCAGAGTGGATTGCTAATATTGTCACCGTATCTAAAAAGAATGGTAAAATATGAGTATGCATTGATTTCACAGATCTTAATCGAGCTTGTCCTAAGGATAATTACCCTTTGCCTAACATCGATAGAATGGTGGAAGCCACATTTGGTCACGAGTTACTTTCCTTTATAGATGGATATTCTGGTTACAACCAGATTCTAATGAATCCACTTGATGAAGAGAAGACTGCATTTATAACAGATAGGGGGCTTTACTGTTACTGTGTCATGTCATTCGATTTAAAGAATGCTGGTGCAACTTACCAATATTTGGTCAAATATTATTGACCAAGCATGTCATCCACATAAACTTCCGTTGTGATCCCTATTGGTTCTTTTACTAAAGGAGATCCATAAAGGCGATTGTGGAAATCATTCCGAGAGAAGAATTTTATCACAAAAAGCATAGGCTCAAGGTTGTTTTTGGCCTTTTATGCATGCCGCCTCTTATAAAGTGGTAACCAGTTGTGATCGCTATCGGAGGCAAAAAAACAAGATGACAGGTTTGACATCATTTATTTCTTTTATTACTTTTTTATATTACTACCTATTATTAACCAAGTTGGCTACAGGCATGCAAAATAAATATACACCTACATTTGAGCTTCAAAATGTCTTAAGTCAATAGCCATTTGTTCAATGGGGACTTGACATTGTGGGACCCTTTGTTCAGGTAATTGGTAATTTTCTAACTTTTCCAGAAATTTTTTACAGAAAAGAAACTTATGGTTATGAATTTCTTGAAAAGGCCCCTTGTGGTAGTCAATACCTACTGGTTGGAACTGATTATTTTACCAAGTGGATTGAGGCGGTAGCCTTAGTATATACAAAGGAAGAGGATGTGATAAAATTCATCTAAGATCACATTATTTGCAAGTTTTATTATTCAACACTATCTTAAATTTTCAGAAAAATTATATTAGGACAATTCAACATCTCTACTCTAACTTTTTAGTTTCTAGGTTTGGATTGCCTTTAGCCATTGTCACAGATAATGGTCCACAGTTTGTGGAAGGAAAAGTAAAAGCATTTTGTATGCAGTACAATATTCAATAAAGGTTGATTGCGTATAAATTTTTCTTTTTCACCTTGTTTACATGCATTCATCTCGTATTTTTCTTATATTCATCTTGTATACAACTTGTATTTCTGTTGTTCCGCTTGCTTATTTTATATAATGTTTACAATATTCAACAAAGATTTTCTCCACCAAAATATACGCAAGGCAATGGTTAAGCAGAGGCATCGAACAAGACAATTTTAGACAATTTGAAGAAGAAGCTTAATGCAAAAAAGGCACTTGGGCAGACAAGTTGCATGAAGTCCTTAGGGTATATTGTACAACAAGAAAAAAATCGACTTTCGAATCTCCATTTGCACTTTGTTACGGGATGGAGGCTGTCATCCCTGCAGAATCGCTAGTTTCCACGACGAGAACAATCTCTATTTCCTAGGACGCTAATGATATTTGCCTCAAGATGCATCTCGATGATTTAGAAGACAAGCAAGAACAAACACTTCTAAATTTGGAGAATTATCATCGTGCATTACAACGTTCTTACAACAAGAAGATAGGACCAAGGGAATTAATGCTAGGAGATTAGGTATTGCGTTGTGTTTTTCCAAATACAAAGATGGCAAACACAAGAAAGCTCGCAGCCACATGGGAAGGACCTTATGTTATCCATAAAGTAGCAGGATGTGGTTCGTTTTACCTTATAACACTAGATGGTGAGGTCATTGGTTCACAATGGAACATCATGAAGCTAAAAAAATATTATCCATGGCATATGATGTACTATCAGTTCATATATGCCATGAAATAATGATATATTTTCTACATGTATGGTTAATTGGATCTTCCATAGAAATAAATTGATCTGGGTTTCTAGCTACATCCCAAAAGCTCGGTCTTCATCTAGTTTCCAAGATTTAGCCTGAGATCTTGGTGTTTTTCGGTTTACACACAAACCGATATGGTTTCTAGTTAATCCCAAAAGCTAGGCTTTGAAAGTTTTTTCAGTTATACCTCTAACATACTGGCGGGTGTAGAGCTTGTACCCGAAAGCTCATAGTTTTTCAGCATATTCTGCCTCAATAATGTCGATAGTTTAAACTTTTCACCCAAAAAGTCAGATTTTTTAGCTTAATCTCTATCAAAAAGCTAAGTAGTGGTTTCATAGGCTTCCCCACTACCAAAGTCAAAGCCGAGGTTTCTAGCTAAAGCCCTAAAGCTAGCACAATATACAGAATATACAAAATAATAAATACTTTAGTTTTGTACTACTTGAAGACATAACATTTCATCTAGTATCAAGAAGGTCTATTTGCAATCCAAAAGAGGACGGACATGACTGTCAGTTCGTAAACTTGTCCATACGAAGCACAACAAAAAAAGAAAGAGAAGAGAAAAGGAAGAAGAAGAAAATAATTTGGTAAGTAAACACAAAAGGGTAGTTCTAAAATTGTATTTTAACCCTACATGGTACTTTAACATTTTTACTTTTGAGCTGCTTCCACACCTTTTTCAACCATATCTTCCTTCTCAGCTTCAATTACTGCTTGAGTCTTTTCTTCTGCTTTCTTTTCTTCTACAGGAGGCAAGACTATTTTTAGTGAAGGGATGTCAGCTTTTGTTGGAGGTACATTTGTTTCAATCCCTACACCCTTGCTCGAGGATGCAGATATTGTATGTTAGGTCCATGAGTTCACTCATGTCATGTTTGTCGAATTTTGTGTCAAAGGTAAACTCAAGAAGGTCAATGTAACTTGAGTTAGAGTTAGTGAGTCATTCGGTTCGTTGCGAAGAAAAGATTCTAAGAAGCTCAACTCACCACCGGAATGGTAAGTGACTTAGAAACTCAATACTATGGGTGGTTACTTCACATTAGATCATATGAGGAAGTACGAAATGGCAAAAGATGTCAAAACCCCTTAAAAATAGTGTTTGAAAGAATTCTGTCAGAAAACTACGCTTTTAAGGGAAACCGTGGCCGTTTTATACTGTGATCAAATAGGGTTTTGAAACCATTTCAAAACCAAAGCTGAAAAAAGACATCAGTTGAGTTTTGGTTTCGAAAGCGTGAAAAATGATTTTGAGAGCGTGACAAATGATTTCGAAAGCGTGACAAATGATTTCGAAAGCGTGGCAGTGGTTTCAAAACCGTGTCAAATGCTTTCGATACCAAATGCTGAAAAAACATCAGTTGAGTTTGGGTTTCGAAAGCGTGGCAGTGATATCGAAACCGTGACTAAATGCTGAATGCTGAAAAATGTCAGATTACTTTCGGTTTCGATACCATAAAAAGTATCGAAACCATCGCTCAAATTTACGAATTATTGGTCACTTTATGAGCTGTTTTGTTCCTTTTTCTCTCATACTCCACTAGAGCATGTCTTAGAGGAATTATTGGAGCGTGGGGAACACCTATAAGTAGGTAAGGGTGTCATAGATTAGATCTAAGAACATCACTCATTACTAATGGTTGTTCTAGATCTAGATCCAGAGATGCACTCATCACACTTAGTGCATTTCAGATCTATGTCTAAAATTTACCATTATAAATAGGGATTGAACCATCAATGTTTATTCAACCATTCACCCTATTCATCAACAAGTTCTTGGAGAGTTTCAACTCTAATACTTTAGCTTCCAAGCTTGTTGTACATGGTTTAATACTTCCCATTTTAACTCAAAACCTGAGTTTTGTTGCCTATGGATTTACGGTGGTTAAGCTTGAAGTATCAAGCTTGTGGTGATATACTCGAGGAGTCGAGTAGTGGTTCAAGATGCGGGACTTGTGGAGTTCAAGTTGGAGACGTATCAAATTTGCGGGAGGCGTTGGTTCGTGGATTCAGATTGTATGCGCAACTCGTTCACGTTGGCTTGGTGGACTCCAAGTTGTATGCTTGAGAATTGATAATCAACTAAGAGGCAAATTCGTGGAGTTCGAATTTGTGGAAGAACTGTACACCGTAGCTGTTGGAGCGTAGAGGGAGTCGTAATTCGTGTCTATCGAGTGGTAAATAGGGTTGTAAGTTTTCAATAACTCTTAGTGGATTTTTACTGGACTAGGTCCCGGGGTTTTTCCCAATTTGGGTTTTCCTCATTAACAAAATCTCTTGTGCATATTTCCATTCTTGTTGTGAGATTGAAATATTTGATTCTTGTTCTTAATTCCGCATTTTAAGAATCGAATAAGTCAATACTCTAGTTAGAGATTTTTATTTTACTCTTATCACCTTAGTAATTTTTAATTAGGTGATAGTGTGATCCTTAACCATAGTCACATTGACATACGGTTAAATCTATTAACCGTAGGGCACATTTAGACTTTCATTGTAGATTCCTGCATATTTACAAACATATAGTATAATATGATAATCAATTTTCAGGTACACTACTCACCTTAATGGCATGTGTGATCATTGGAGTTCTTGGAGTTCTCTTCTTGAGTTCATTTTTCAGAAATTGCTGAAATTGGGAATTCAGCCTTTTTTGTTGCTCATTAAGTGTTGCTTCTGCTTTGGCAATCAGGTTCTTATTTTCCATTTGGAGGGTAACAGTTTGATCTTCTTTCGCATTATAATCTTTTTCCAAGTCTTTTACAACAACTTGAAGAACAGATATGGTCCTCTTATTTGTTTCCTAGTTATAGATTAGCAATGTCGAGTTTCCCAAGCATAATGTCATTTTCTTCTTTCAACAGCTGGTGCTTTTGCTTTAACTCTTTGTATTTTGACTCTATACCACCCATTTCAGCACATCTCTTCTCTAAGTCTTCAACTCTGTCATATAGAACCTTCAAATATAGACCACCCTGTACAAAACATTATAACATAACATAAGCAATAAATAAGAAATAGGTATTAGTCCCTATTTATGATATTTTTCCTTACCATCATCCACGATTTTGCTCCTTCTTTGATAATCTTTGAGTTTGTCCAATCTGTCAACTTTCTTTCATCTTTTGGCATACAGAGATTTTCCAACATTGTAAAACAATAGGTAGAATCCTTAAAAATTCGTTCGGACTCAGGAGCATCTAATGGAGGCTGTTGATGAATACGTTTGGAAGTTGTAGATTTTTTGACAAAAGGCACTCTAGATTGAACTTCATAAGATGAAGTATCTTGGAGAACAAATTTTCCTTTTTTAGGGATAGAAAATTTCTTCTTTGATTCTTCTGGAATCTTTAACTGTTCCATTTTTTGGTATTCTTCTTCTTAGGGAGAGCTATTTTCACCATAGTCAAAATCAGCTAGATTTAGGTTGTATCCACCTTCGGCTGACTTAGGTTTTCTGTTTCTAAAAAAAAGTTATCTAGGGATCTTTTGACGGAAATTGGTTTTGGATCAGTTATTTTGCCGAATCCAGGGGAGTCAACAATATTGTGTTTTCCCTGTAAATCATACAAATTTACTGCTGCACTCTTATTTATACCCTTTTCAACTTCGAAATAGGTTGCAGAAGTACTTACAGATCGAATGGACCTCGCAACAGATCGAGTAATCTTTCTGGGCTTTGGTGGATCTTCGAGTTTTTTCCCTTTTTTCTTTAGACCTGCAACTGGTTTTTTACCTATGGACAGAATGGAGGCAAAAGTTAAAATTTGATAATACACTTAATCTAATCATGGAACAAGGTTAGGGTTTATTTTCAGTTACCTTTATTTACCAAATTCCTTGGCACACGACCTAGGGTTTCACCGGCACACTCCCAGTTACCAGATACTAACAGGGGATTGTCCATCCAGTTTCTTTCGAGGTTTTGATCCGATTCTAAGTTACCAATCCAAGGTGTTTCATCTGGTTTTGATACAAGATAATGAAATTTTTCGCGACTTCCAAGGGTGCTTCACAAAATGTGAACTTTCTGTATCTCTTCTATGCCAAAACTCAGTGAGTTTTTCTTGTTGAAATCTTCGATTGCATGCATAATTCGATAGAAATTTCCGTTCATCTGCCCAGGGGTACAATTATAAAATGATAGTGTAGATTGCAGTAGAGGACTTAACGGAAGGCCACATTTAAGTTGCCCTTCTGCTACAGAGATCTCGTTCCCTTCTATTTTCTCCCCAAGTTCTACACCATATTTGATTATTACAGACGCAGGGATGTTGAAATCTTGATGGATGCTTTCAACAGTTCGTCGGGGCATCTTTGTAGAGAATTTTCTTTTCTTAAGATTTTTTTTTCTTGTGATCGGAATAAAGGTGTATTGCTTTATATAGGCATATAAATTAGGTTATAATAACTTCCTCGGTAGTTGTTTCCTAATTCAAAATTCAAATTTGAAATATAGAAAGTGAGGAAAGGGATAGGATGGTTGTGAAACTATGTTGTTCTTTTTGATTTCTTTCAAGGGGGGTGGGGAGAAAAGATAGACGATTTAAAAAGTAATTAAATATTTTTTTTAAAGAAATTTTTTTAAATGAAAGGTTTTCTTGATAAAATCTTAAAATGAAATTATGATTTATCAAAAAAAGGAGGCAATATGTGGAGGTATTTTCTAGTAAATCATCTAAGAACGAGATGATTAGTCTGAGAGTTAAAGGGGATTCATCTAGTGACACGATGAATCATTGAGAAGTAGAAGTATATCATCTGGTAATAGGATATCATTTAAAGAGAGAGTAGATATATTTATTGTAAAAGAGGTAAATAATTAGTAAGAAAGGGTTAAAAACTTGAAGACAGAAGAACAAAAAACGAATAAGTTCCAGCTAATAAAAAGTTGTTAGTAGATGACGTGGCATGTAGAGCCAAAAAACACGTGAATAAGAGAGTAGAGGAAGTCACATGATGAGGATCGTAGTTAATCTTACGTGTCAAAGAGTAGCGTGGGATGTAAGCTACCAAATATGTATAAAAAATAGGACAAAATAATGGTTGATATCAAAATAAAACTTTTCTCTGATTCTTGACAGTTCTTGATTAGTTCTTCAGAGTTTTTCTTGTTCATCTTTCATCTTGTATGATTTGAGAGCAGGATTGATCTATTCTGAAATGAGAGCTCAGTGAGAGATGATCTGACCTCTCTGACCTTTTAATAGCCTCTTTTGAATGATATCTCGTATAAATTTTGATTGGCATTTTCTCTTTCGGGGAACATAATCTTTTAAACCGAGTGGTCGTCCACACTTCAAGCGTTCTTTAGACAACTCATTTGCCACAATATTCATAGTTTGTCATACTGGGAAAATACATCCTGCTGGGACATCAATTCAAGCTGGAGCATATATTGCAAGTATATGTGATTTAGTCACTTTTGCTGCATCATTAAATGTATCAGACATTTCATTAGCTATCTTCTGGAGCTGAACAATCCTCTGCCCTCAATTTCAGATTGATTGGTGTGAGGATCGAGATAAGACAAATTTGGTGTATTCCAATAAAGTTTACGCCGTACTTCAGGTGGCTAATTTCCTCTCCCTAACGGCGGGAAGACTGTCTTATCAAAATGATCTTCTGGTCATTGAATTTCTGGTTCATCTAGTCATGACAAATGTATGATAGTTTGATCACATAACTACCTTTAAAATATTATCTTCTGGATCATATGATAAGTGTGTGAATTTGATCTTTTTGATCATAGAACTAATTTCAGAGATATGATCTTATGGATCATATTACTATTTAGGAGATACAATCTTCTAGATCGTATACTCAGAGGAAAGAACATAAAGCTTTTCTAGTATGTGATTCTGGCACATGACAGTTAAGGTAATACATAGGTATTCCATATAATGTCCATTGATTGTCTCAACGTGGTATCTATTACAATGCATATCTTTAAAAACTCAACTGATTACTTGTGGATCTGGATGAATAGAATGTGTCATTAATATGAAGTTTTGTACCACCTGGTAACATGATACTGACTCTGCCAGAGCCTTCGATCAAACTGGTTGTACCAGTTATAGTGGTCACGAAGGATTATGTGCATTGTTGCACAGTCTGCTAGACATGTATCATCTATCTAGTGACTGGATATGTTTGTGCTAGAATCCATATCCTTTTATGTTTAAAAAACTATAAGATAAGTACAAGGAAAAAACACACATATATATAAAGACAAGTACAAGTATATACAAATAAGTACAACAAAAATTTTATTTGGTGAAGACATGCCCATCACCAAATATTTGATCAAAGTTACCACTTTCAAGATCATGAAAGGCATCAGGTAATTCCAGGAGGGAATTGTCAATGGGTTACTGTTGTCGCAAAAATTCATTTCAGCATTAGCTTCTGGCCTTTTAAAAAAAGACTAGTAAAGATCTACTAGATGTCTCACTGTACGATAGGTACGCGATCAGTGCCCATACATACCACAAGATAACAAACTTCTTTATAAGTTTTACGAGATTTATTCGGCAAACCTCGATGCTTTGTTTCGGAAGTTTCTCTTCTGGGGGTTCGATCCTGTATCATCCCACTTCTGGTGGTTTGATTGTGTATCGTCCCACTTTTGGTGGTTTGATTTATTCTTATCTATATTTTTCCACTTTTAGTCATACAAAACAAATCTGGAATTACTGTGACCACCCCTTTTCACATATCGACCATACTTACCACGTCTATTTTTACGTCCACAAGAGGGCGTTGAATGTGCTTCTGGTAGTGATGCAGAACCAGTAGAACGAGATGCATTGTAATACCCCGCCCTCACCTTTCAGGTCTGCAGCCCTTACTCAATGAGAACTAGGCATTTCGGCGGACCCATTAACAACCTGTAGCTCTAGGGTGTACGCGTTACACCAAGCTAACATAATGCTGCACTCACATTCAACACAAAAGTAAAATAAAGCTAAATATAAACTTTATTAACTCAATGATAACCTGTCAATTTGGATAAACGAATTAACAAATATTCTTAAAGAATAAAGGACTACACTGGTGTCCAAACTCAACTAAACTTAATTAAAAGAATGATTAATGTCGTCACAGAAATCTAGAAAACTCAGAAGACTTATTCTCGAACCAGGAACATCACCGTTACTGATGAATCGCCTGCTGACCTGGATCTGAAAAGATTAATGGTGGTGCTAGGTCAAAACCTAGCCAACAAGTTCACTAGTTCCCTTAGCTTAGATTTAGGAGAACTATGAGTTTCACAAGAGTGCATTAACAATATTGCATATGATATCTCAATAGATGATTAAACATGGTAAAGAGCTGCACAAGATAACGACTGTTGTGTTTTATGATCTTTAGTTGAGATTAAGTTATCGCAACAAGTAGTGTTCCCTAGTTACTACCCATATTTCACCCGTCCCTGTAGTTCACTCGAGACACCAGCCATGCGCCGCGCGAATCCTATGAACCGCCTTGAAATCCGTTCTCCGAACACTGGTAACCCTGTCGGCATTACTTACGTGTCAAGTGATTCCGTAAACCTCACTTGGCAATTCCGTAGACCTTGCTTGGAGAGGACCAGGCCTATACATGACCTAAACTATGTTTGCACATAAGCCAAACAAGTTATTTAAGCACACATCAAGCTTATAGAGGATAATTGCATATTAAGCATGTTCTCTTATGATTACTGAAAGTCTAAATTCGCCCTACGGTTAATGAATTTAACCGTATGACAATGTGACTATGGTTAAGGATCACACAATCACCTAATTAAAAATTACTAAGGTGATAAGAGTACAACAAAAATCTCTAACAGGAGTATTGACTTATTCGATTCTTAATATGCGGAATTAAGAACAAGAATCGAATATTTCAATCTCACAACAAGTATGAAAAATATGCACAAGAGATTTTGTTAACGAGGAAACCCAAACTGGGAAAAACCCCGGGACCTAGTCCAGCAAAAATCCACTAAGAGTTATTGAAAACTTACAACCCGATTTACCACTCGATGGACACGAATTACGACTCCCTCTACGCTCCAACAGCTACGGTGTACAGTTCTTCCACAAATTCGAACTCCACGAATTTGCCTCTTAGTAAACGTTGATGCGTCTCCAACTTGAACTCCACAAGTCCCGCACCTTGAACCAATACTTGACTCCTCAAGTATATCACCACAAGCTTGAACCTTCAAGCTCAATCACCGGAAATCCACCGGTAACAAAAACAGAGTTTTGGTTTTGAAATGGGAAGGATTTGAACCAATTTCAACAAGCTTGAGAGCTAAAAGATTAGAGTTGAAACTCTTCAAGAACTTGTTGATTAATAGGGTGAATGGTTGATTGAATACTGAAGATTCAACCCCTATTTATAGTGAAGATGTCCAGCTCAATCCTAGACTAAATTATTAGTTCTAGGTCTAATGGTAGACACCATTATTGGGGATGAGAGAATAATCTATTGAGCCTCTCATTCCACTTAGAGATGTTTCCCACGCTCAATTATCTCCCTAAAACAAGGCTTAGAGGGAGATGAGCAATAATGTGTTAGAAAGTTACTTTACAGCTCAGAAAATCGTACTCAGAAAAACGAATCTGGGCGTCGGTTTCGAAATCAAGCCTGTCGGTTTCGAAACCAACATGTGGTTTCGAAACTGACTGATTTGGTTTCGAAACCAACAAGCTCCTGTGATGGTTATTGCCTTTTGATTTCGAAATCAACATGTTTGGTTTCGAAACCAAACTTCATCTGAAGATAGATGTGGTTTTGGTTTCGAAACCAAACTGTTTGGTTTCGAAACCAAAATTCATCTGAAGACAGATGAGTTTTGGTTTCGAAACCAACAGTTTTGGTTTCGAAACCAAACTTCATCTGTCATCAGATAAAGTTTGGTTTCGAAATCAAACTGAGGTTGATTTCGAAACAGACTTTTCCCTATATAAAAATACCATCAATGCAGTTGGTTTCGAAACCAAACTTCTTGGTTTCGAAACCAACACTGTCCAGATTAAAAATTTATCTTTTAAAACACATTTTATCAAGAGTAAACAGTGTGGGAAACACTCTTAGCAATCTAACCACCTATGGTACTTAGTGTTCTAAGTCACTTACCATCCTAGGATGTCTTCCGGTGGTGAGTTGAGTTCTTCGGAGTCTTTGTAGATTTCTTCTCTTTCAACCGAAGTGAACCGAGACTCACTAGACTCTAACTCAAGTTACATTGACCATCTTGAGTTTACCTTTGACACGAAATTCGACAAACATAAAACATGGACCTTTCAATTACCATCCAAAGTGTACTTAACCCAGTGTTTAAAGATGCATTCACTATTATTAATACGTCTTTAAACGTAAATATACATATCCTACTTCATGCAGATCATATGCATGAACATAAGCAAAATTATTAACGACAAAAGATGAGTTTTACTGATAAGGCTAGCATATGTGGGTAGTATCGATACTCCTCACATTCGCTGACTATAGATTTGGGTAGTATCGATACTTCGTCTTGCCCAATTTCAGGCCTTAAGTTTTCACTTGTTATCCCAAGTAAATTTGGGTTCCTACTATATAAAAGTTAGGGTTTTATAACTATGCTTTTAATATCGTAGTTTTCATGCACAATAACATTAAAAGACATGTAATCCTCATGTAAACTTAGATTCATGCTTTCAACAACAGAAAAATACATACAACATATTTAGTTTTAGATTTCATGCATTAACTTGTTAGAAGCAAATACTAACATCATAGAATCCTAAGTCTACACCAAAACAGCAAGTTACTACTTGCCTCAATGCAACCGCCTTCCCACCGCGAAGAAGAAGAAGAAGAAGGAGAAGAACAAGAAGGATAATCTCTTTACTTTCTCTCACGATCACGATCGCTGCAATCTCTTCTTCAAGGAGTCCTCTTCCTCCCTATACCAACCAATTCCTACTCTATCTCTCTCTTTTCTACCAGCCGATCAACACCAAAAATAAGAGGGTCTTGGATTTTAGTTTATATTTATATCTATTTTAAACCCAAACTTACTAAAACTCTGTCAGGGTGCCCTTAGCAATAGTGGGTGCCCCCTAAAATTAGTAAATTAAATTAAAGGGGTATTACAGTCTACCCCCCTAAAAGAGGATTTCGTCCTCAAAATCGCATATACCTCTTCAAAAAGGTCCTGGTAACTCGTGCGCATCTCCTCTTCTCTTTCCCACGTGGCCTCACGCTCATCTTGGTGATGCCACTGAACCTTCACCCAAGGTATCGATCTTGACCTAAGCTTCTGCCCCTTGTAGTCAAGAATTCTATAAGGCTTCTCTACATAGGTTGCTCCTGGTTGCAACTATAGCTCGTGGAAATCGACCACTGCTGGGCGATCCTTATCCCTGAGATGTTTTTGAAGTATAAACACATGGAAGACATCATGAACTCCTGCTAACTGGTATGACAAAGCTAACCGGTATGCTACTTTCCCTACTCTCTTTAGTAGGGCTGCACACAGTTCGGTTTGGTTGGATTTTTTGCCAAACCCATAGCCAAACCATTAATCAATTTAGGAGGACCAAAACTATACCAAACCACGATGGTTTTTTTTTAGAACCAAAACCACACCATTGGATTTTTGGATTTTTTCGGTTTTTCAGTTTTTTCTAAATTTCTGTTTTTTATTGGTTTTCAGTTTTTTTAACGGACAAATCATTCAAAACTAAAGTTTAACTAGATTAAAAAAAATTAACATATGACATTTATCAATTGATCATTTAAACTTAAACTAAGACATGACATAATTAGAGCAGTTACATTATAAAAAATTAAAGTTCGTTCAAACTTAAAAAATGAAAAACTGATAATAACCAAATACTAGTGTTCAACCATCTTAAGTAATTATTAATCCTCTCTTTTTTTGAAAAAATTATTAAATTTAATATTAGAAGATCATCTTTACCAAAAATCATATCTATCAAAAATAATTATAATGTAATTTATAGGCCATCCATTTTAATTATCACTTTTAAATTAAATTTTGATAGGGTTAAAAATTTGGTACGATATGATTAGGGACGAAGTCATAAACGTTTTTAAGGAGAAAACCACAAAGCACAATAAATTTCTTTGGTATGCCTAAAAGCTTATGGGGTACGTGTTAAGAAATGAGTTGGACAAATTATAATTTTACAAAAAAATAAGGCACAATGTACTAAAATCTTAATAATTGGTGAGGCACTCAATTTCCTCATAGATATTAGAAGTTGGAGTTTAAATTTTTTTTGGTGGGGCACGCTCCCCAACAACGTGCAAGATAGCTTGTCCCGAATATGATTTATTTTATTTTTTTATGAAGATAAATGGTAAATTCTGTGAAGAGTTCATCTTAATATCTTAGATATCTCTATATGGATCCCAACATATTTTTTATAGCAATATAGTGGTAATTTTAATCATGGTATGTCCACAATTAATTTTTTTCACAATAAAATAATAATTATATAAAATAATAAATATATTATAAATAAATTAATAAATATGTATAAACTTGAGAACACACATCACACATATGTATTGCCTTATATAGGATACAAATTGACATAGATATATTGACTTATGAAATTGTGATTATATTAAGAGTTAGGCTCCTTAATTCATATTTTCATAAGTTAGCATGCATATTTATGTATAATAATGCATATGTATACTATATAGGTATATGTGCGGGTTTTTTCTTATTTTTTTGGTTTGGTCTTTCGGTTCGGTGTTTTTGGTACAGTTTTGGTTTTTTGGTTTTTTGAAAATATGAAACCAAAACCAGACCATAAATATCTGTTTTTGCGATTTTTTAGTTTTTTGGGTTTTGGATTTTTTGGTTTTACGGTTTGTCGGTATTTTTTTCGGTTCAGACCGGATTTAAAACCGCACCATGTACAGCCCTACTCTCTAGGATAGGAAAAGGTCCAACGAAACGAGGTGTTAACTTTCCTTTCTTACCGAACCGAAGAACATCCTTCATCGGTGATACCTTCAGTAACACTTGATCACCTACCTCGAACTCAAGTTCCCTACGCCTCTGATCGGCGTAGCTTTTCTGTCGACTCGGAGCTGCTCGCATACGCTCTTTGATTAGAGCTATTTTCTTTATAGTCTGTTGGACTGTTTCCAATCTTGGGAGTTTCGACTCTTCGCTTTAAATGGTGCCATCCCTATGCTAGTTTGGTAACTGTTGTTATAGGCAAACTCAACAAGCGGTAATGAATCTTCCCAATTACCTTTGAAGTCTAGGGCTACACAACGGAGCATATCTTCCAACACTTGGTTAACTCTCTCCGTCTGCCCATCTTTTTGAGGATGAAAAGCCGTGCGAAAGTCAAGTTGGGTCCCATAGCTTCTTGGAATGCTCTCCAATACTTCGAGGTGAATGAAGTATCCCTATCCGATACCACCGAAACTGGAACTCCGTAATATCAAACTATCTCCTTTACATACAACGTAGCCAACTGCTTCGCGGTGTATGTCCTCTTAACTGGCATGAAGTGTGAGTACTTAGTCAGTCTATCCACAATCACCCAAATAGAGTCGTTTCCCTTCTTAGTCTTGAGTAATCTATCAATAAAATCCATAGATATATTATCCCACTTCCACTTGGGTATATCTAAGGACTGCAAGGTGCCTGTTGGTTTCTGATGCTCTGCCTTTACTTGCTAATACGTAAAGTATGTTCGAACAAACTCTGCTATGCTCTGCTTCATTCCTAACCACTAGAAATATCGCTTAAGATCCCGATACATCTTGTTCTCTCCCGGATGAATGGTATACTTACTACGATGTGTCTCGTTCAAGATGTCCCTCCTCAATTTAGATTTCTTTGGAATACACAAGCGTCCCTTGAACCTCAAGCCACCATCATCCCCTATAATCATGTCTGTGACTTCTCCTTGTTGGATACCTGCAACTTTGTCACAACACCATTGATCGTTTCCTTGCTAACTGATGATTTAGCTTATTAGAGTTGGTCGAATGACTACACTACCCAACAATAGTTGTTTCTGCTCCTGGGTTGCCAAATTGAAGTCATATTCCGAAGCTGTCTCTAGTACTCTCCACTACTGGACCATCATAGTCGCCACTATACCTCTAGGCTGCCTATTTAGAGCATCTGCCACTACGTTGGCCTTTCCCGAGTGGTACTGCAACTGAAAGTCGTAATCCTTCAGTAGTTCCAACCATCTATGCTGTCTCATATTCAACTCCTTCTGTGAGAATAGATATTTGAGACTCTTATGATCCGAGTAGAGCTCAAACCTTTCACCTATCAAGTAGTGTCTCCAAATCTTGAGTGCAAACACTACTACTGCTAGCTCAAGGTCATGAGTCAGATAGTTGTGCTTATGAATCCTCAACTGTCTCGAAGAATAAGCAACCACTCTGTTGTTCTGCATCAAAACACATCCCAGTCCCTGATGCAATGCGTCTGTAAATACCACAAGTCTGGCTCCACTCTCTGGTATAATCAAAACAGGAGCTGTTGTCAAAGGACCTGCTATCCACGAAAATCCTTCGATAAACTGTCTATAGTACCCAACCAAACCTAATAAACTTCGAACCTTTGTCACTGTAGTAGGTTGTCGCCACTCTAATACAACTTGAACCTTGGAGGGATCCACTGTCACTCCCGCTCCCGACACTACGTGTCCTAAGAACTTCACCTTTGTTGCCAAAATTCGCATTTCTCGAATTTAGCATACAATTGATGCTCTCGTAGAGTCTGAAGCACTCTACTCAATTGAATATCGTGGTCTTCTCGTGTCTTAGAGTAAATCAGAATGTCATCAATGAAGACAATCATGAACTGATCCAAGAAGTCTCTGAAAACTCGATTCATTAAATCCATAAACACTACTGGTGCATTGGTAAGTCCAAACAGCATTACTAAGAACTTGTAAGACCCATATCTTGTCAGAAATGCTGTCTTGGGAATGTCTTGCTCTCAGAATCTTAGCTGATGATACCCTGACATTAAGTCTATCTTAGAGAACCATTGTGCTCACTTAAGCTGATCAAACAGATCATTTATCCTAGGCAAAGGGTACTTATTTCTTACCATAACCTTGTTTAGTTCCCGGTAGTCTATACATAGTCTCATAGACCCATCTTTCTTTTCAACAAAAAGAATTGGTGCACCCCAAGGTGAAGAATTACGACATATGAAACCCTGAGCCAAAAGCTGATCTATTTGGTTCTTCAATTCTTTCATTTCTATTGGAGTCATCCGATAAGGTGTCTTAGCAATTGATTTTATGCCCGAAACTAGCTCCAAACAGAAGTCTATCTCTCTATGAGGTGGTAACCTTGGGACCTCGCCAAATACATCACGGTATTCGCGCACCACAAGAATCGATTCAAGCCCTCTACCTTCAACCGGTTGCTCCAACATATCCACAAAGCACAGGTGTGTCCTATCAAGACCACATCTTACCGCCACCGACAACACGTATGTCATTTCCTCTAGTATAGAAAATGTTACCGTTTTCGTGTAATAGTCCAACTTCGCATGGTATGCAGCAAACCAATCCATGCCTAGTATCACATCAAAGCCCACTAGACCTAACACAAAAAGGTCTGAGGCAAAGTCTAGTTTTCCCAAACTAATAATACAACCCTTGCAAACTAGCTTTACTGGTACTGTCCTCCCCATAGGTGACATAACAGAGAAAGGATAATCACACTTTTCTGGCCTAAGTGTCAAGGTGTTCAAAAATATACGTGATATGAAGGAATGAGAAGCTCCAGAATAAAAAAGAATTCGGCCAGGCCGAGGGTGAATTAGGAACATACCTTCCACCATTCCTTCTGGCGCTCTCGCATCCCTAGGAACTACAGCATAGGCTCTACCCTGAGGCTATCCTTCTTGCTATCCCTGTTGTTGTCTCTCTTGATTAGGCACTGGTTGTGGTCGAGCTTGACCCTGTCTGTTCTGCCTCGGCTGCTGATTCTGCCTAGCCCCTTGTGCCCCATTGCATTGCGGGTAATCCGCTGCTCTGTGGCCTACCTCTCCACAAGCATAACAAGGACCTCTAATTGGTCGTTTATTGCCCCCTTCAGTTCTCAGTGCTTCGAGCTGTGCAGGAACTACAACACCAGTGTTCTTCTCTTCAGTTTTCTGTCTCTTTCAGTTACCTCGGTTGTCACAATTCTTTCCTTACTGTCCTTGACCGTTCTTCTGGTCACGTTTATCAGCTGACTTGGTCTCAGCTTTCTCACTCCACTTTCGGCGTGCCTTTTAGATTTCCTGATTATGGAGTCGTGCACACTCCACAACCTTGGCAAACGTATCAAAACTCAGCTGCCCAATGATATGCTTAGAGATCTATCGGTTCAATCCCCTTAAAAACTTCTGTATCTTACTCTGCTCAGTCGGAATAAGACTCGGGGCATACAACGCTAGCCTAGAGAACTCTTTCTCATACTCGACTACTGTCCGGTTGTCTTTCTGTCTCAACTCTTAGAAATCCTTTTCCATCACCATTCGTGCACTTTGAGGAAAATATTGGTCAAAGAACATCAGTTGAAACTGCTGCCAAGTTATGGTGGTAGTATCCAGATCCTGGGAGCGAGACTCCCACCAATCTAAAGCGTCATCAACAAGCTGAAAAGCAGCAAATCTCTATTTATACTCCTCTGTACATTCAAAAGTACGGAACGTCTTTTCCATCTCCTTGATCCATTAATGAGCTACTAATGGATCTGTAGAACCCCCAAAAGTTCGTGGCTTCAAACTCATAAAGTATTTATGCAACTCCAGCCACGTGGGTGCTCCTGCTCGTACCACTGGCATTTATGGCACTTGGACCGGAGCTGGTGCCACGGGACCCCTAGCACCTAACCTAACATCCATCCTAGCATCCACAACTGCTCCTACTGATTCTGTAATCATTTGACGCAACACCGTCTACTCCAGCATTTGAGGGTTGACCCCTTCTGCCTGATTCTGACCCGATCCTTGCCCGGTCTCTCCCTATTGTGGTGGTGGAGGAAACTCAGGTTGTGGTGCATTAACCTCATCAATAGGAACATCATCGTTGTTCCCCCGAGCACCCCTACCTCCACCCCGACCACCTCTACCTATTCCTCGCCTCCCAAACATAGTTCTAAGACACAAGAAAAAGAGGGTAAAAAACAGAACTAAGTCTATTGCTATCCAAGCCAAACAGAAAGCAAACAACAAGCAAGCAATTCATTCAAGTGCACCCTTAGGTTTTGTGCCTAACGTGTCACAAACAACATCCTCACTCATTTTACTCCCTCTAGGACTTTGAACCTGAGGCTCTGATACTAACTGTAATACCCTGCCCTCACCTTTCAGGTATGTAGTCCTTACTCAATTAGAACTAGGCATTCCGGCAGAAACATTAACAACCTGTAGCTCTAGGGTGTATGCGTTACACCAAGCTAACAAGATGATGCACTTACATTCAAGACACAAGTAAAATAAAGCTGAATATAAACTTTATTAACTCAATGATAACCTGTCAATTTGGACAAACGAATGAACGAATATTCTTAAAGAATAAAGGACTAAACAGGTGTTTAAACTCAACTAATCTTAATTAAAAGAGTGATTAATGCATTCAGGAAATCTAGGAAAACGCCGAATATTTATTCTCGATCCACGAACATCGCCGCTACTGATGAATCGCCTACTGACCTGGACCTGAAAAGATTAATGGTGGTGCTAGGTCAAAACCTAGCCAGCAAGTTCACTAGTTCCCTTGGCTTAGATTTAGGAGAACTATGAGTTTCACAAGAGTGCATTAACAATATTGCATATGATATGTCAATAAATGATTAAACAAGGTAAAGAGCTGCACAAGATAACAGTTGTTGTGTTTTATGATCTTTAGTTGAGATTAAGTTATCGCAACAAGTAGTGATCCCTAGTTAATACCCATGTTTCACCCGTCCCTGTAGTTCACTCGAGACACTGGCTGTGCGCCACGTGAATCCGGTGAACCGCCTTGAAATCCATCCTTCGAACACTGAGAACCCTATCGGCATTACTTACGTGTTAAGTGATTCCGTAGACCTCACTTGGCGATTCCGTAGACCTCGCTTAGAGAGGACCAGGCCTATACAGAACCTAAACTATGTTTGCACACAAGCCAAACAAGTTATTTAAGCATACATCAAGCTTGTAGAGGATAATTGCATATTAAGCATGTTCTCTTATGATCACCATCCAAAGTGAACTTAACCTAGTGTTTAAAGATGCATTTACTATTATTAATACGTCTTTAAACGTAAACATACATATCCTACCTAATGTAGATCACATGCATTAACATAAGCAAAATTATTAACGACAAAAGATGAGTTTTACTGACAAGGCTTGCAGTATCGATACTCCTCACATCTGTGTCCTACGCGATTTCAGGCCTTCGTTTTCACCTGTTATCATAAGTAAACTTGGGTTCCTGCTATACAAAAGTTAGGTTTTATAGCCATGCTTCTAATATCATATTTTTCATGCACAATAACATTAAAAGACATGTAATCCTCAAGTAAACCTAGATTCATGCTTTCAACCACAGAAAAATGCATACAACATATGTAGTTTTAGATTTCATGTATTAACTCGTTAGAAGTAAATACCAACATCATAGAATCCTAAGTCAATACCAAAAGAGTCAGTTATTACTTGTCTCAATGTAACCGTCTTCCCACCGAGAAGAAGAAGATGAAGAAGAAGAAGGAGAAGAAGAAGATGGAGAATCTGTGTACTTTCTCTCACGATCACGATCGCTACACTCTCTTCTTCAAGGAGTCATCTTCCTCCCTATACCAGTCGATTCCTACTCTCTTTCTCTCTCTCTTCTCTACCAGCCGATCAACACAAAAAATAAGAGGTTCTTGGGTTTTAGTTTATGTTTATATCTATTTTAAACCCAAACTTACTAAAACTCTGTCAGGGTCTCCTTAGCACGGGTTCCCCCTAACATTAGTAAATTAAATTAAAGGGGTATTACACGCATGGTTCCTCAATAACAACTCATTATTTTGTTCAGCTACGAGAAGTCAAGAGATCAATTCAGAATATCTCTTAAAATGACGCTCTCGATACTGCTGTTGCAGGAACACATTCGAGGCATGAAATGTCGTAAAAATCTTCTCTAACATTTGCTCATCTGTGATAGTCACACCACACAATTTCAGCTGTGAGGTGATTTTGAACAAAGGGGAACTATATTCCATTACAGATTTAAAGTCCTGCAAGTGCAGGTGGAGCCAGTTGTATTGGGCATTGGGGAGTGTGACCAACTTCAGGTGATCAAACCTATCATTCAGATCATTATAAGGGATTAAATGATCTTTAACTATTAGATATTCAGATTTTAAAGAAGCATAAAGATGATGACAGAGA
This sequence comes from Macleaya cordata, assembly GCA_002174775.1. Taxonomy (NCBI): domain Eukaryota; kingdom Viridiplantae; phylum Streptophyta; class Magnoliopsida; order Ranunculales; family Papaveraceae; genus Macleaya; species Macleaya cordata. The sequence goes on along the minus strand of MVGT01002330.1, from coordinate 179,889 downwards.
AAAATTAAAGCAGATGCGCGACTTTACGGGGTCGCGCAGTTAGCATCCGTTATTGTATCTCCGAGATCTTTGGATTGCAGATAGATCTAAACATCAAGTAGCCTAGAGAGATAATTATCTCTAGAAATATCTAGAGCTTCAAATTAAAGTTTTGTTAGATTCGATATAATCCAAATAACAAAGACGATGATTACACCTGTTTGATTTTGAGAGGTGTCCACGAACTTCAGGTTGATCACGAATTCTCGAAGACTCGTTCTTGTTATAGTAGATTGGTAGAAATTCGTACTAATAACGTGTAAGTGTAAATACAAGAGTATAAGTATGAGAAAAGTGAGAGTGATTTTATTAGACTTTTAAACTCATCTGTCTCCAAAACATAAAAAGGAGGTTACATATATAAGGTTTGAAGATGTGCATGAGTCATTATATGCATGAGAAGAAGATGACCTTTCATGGCTTCTACTCACTTCTTCTCATGGTGGGCAGCCACCTCATAATGTCACTACAAAAATGAAGGGTTTTTGCTACGGTCTAAAACCGTAGCACAAAGTTTAAAAACTGTAGCAAGAGAGCTTCTGTGACGGTTTAAGTGTCGTAGCTTTAAGTGCCGTAGCAAATAGATTTTGTGACGAATTTAGCTACGAATTTCTGAACCGTAACAAATGTTTCCTTTTTTGCTACTGTCTAATCCATAGCTAATTGAGAACTTAATTAACCACTTTCTGTGGTCTTTTGTTACGACTTCGAGCCGTAGCAAAAGGTGGTCCTGACCTTCAGCTACGGTATCTGGGATGACCTTTAATATTTTTAATATTTTTTTTTGTTCTTTCCCATTCTTTTGTTGGTTTTCTAGGCTTATAGCCTTTTTCATTGACCTATTTCCAAATATACACCTAAGCATCCATTCATTCTAATTTATCAAACCATTGACATACATCTCATTCAACTTATAAGGGTGAAAAATCATTAGCATAAAACAGTACAAAGTAAAACAAAAAACGGAAGAAAACAACGTTATAATAAGAAAAGGGTTTATCCCATAGTTAGTAAGTTCGCGAACCGTACGAACTTCCGATTATATGACCCGAACAAACGCATGTTTGAATGAATCGGTAAAATACGTCAGTTCTTTTACTAGATCGAACTATTCGCGAACCGTATCAATCCAATTTAAATGGACGGATCAGAGTAGAGTTAGTGCACACACAAACTCTTTATAAAGACCTAACTGCTAGATGTTTTTGCTTCCTAGCAATGTGGGACTAATAGTACTTTGAATTTGGGAATTGTTTCTAGTTGATTGTTAAGAAGCGTACGTCCTCTTTCAATTAATGTCATTTTTGGCTTTTGAAATACCAATTTTACCCCTTTAATATCTGTTGGGTGTTGACCGAATGCCTTTCTATGGCTTTTTTTATTGTCAAGTTTTTAAACTTTGGGTGTGAAACCTACGTGAACGTCATTTTCCACTGGATGATTTTTGTGGGGATGATCTTCTCTATGATGATCATCCTCACACATCACATAAAATAGTAATCAAAGGCCTCAAAATATTTGTATATATGTTCTATATATCAGAATTTTTGAGCGAATATTTCATTGTTGAATTCGAATTATACATGAATTATTCCCGACCCGTATTTTTACCGTTTTCCGCATCTTTGACTGAATTTTGAAAAGAACTTTTCAATCATTTTTTCGAATAATACCCTAATTATTCCCGAACTGAACTTCTGCCGAATACCGAATTACTAACTATGGTTTATCCTGAAGTTGCTTTTTTGAAAAAACAAAAATTAATAAGAAAAAAAAATAAAGAAAAGAGAAAAGACTTCTCTGATCTTCTGTCCCAATTTCTTCTGCTCATCTCTATCCCTTAATTAAAAGGACGACACCTGTCCTCTATTAAATGAAAATTAATGCTTCATTTAAAACCGTTTAACTCCAAGATAACTCTGTTATCTAAATTAAAAAAATAAATAAATGTTGAAATTTAAAAACGAATGTGATGTTCTCTCCGCCATGACTGCCACTTCGGACAGCTCTGAACTTGCAATCTGTCTCTAACACAAGAACCACAAAACTACTTCCTCCTCTTTTTCTTCTTCAACAGTAAATGAAGAATTCATGTTTTCCGGCATTGGTGGTGCCGATGGGATATGATTCTGTTATCTTTCAAATGAAATTTGACTCTCAATCTATTAAAATACAAACTCAATAATCAAAGTCTATATATTAATTTAGTTCTTGGCACTTACTCTCACCTGCAAGAAGGTGTTTTAGTGATAGAGAGATAAAATGAGAAATCCTCTATTGTTTTATATTTTTCATTTTATACCTATTGGGTATCTTTGTTTGTTCATTTATGTTTCTTATACTGCAATTAGGTATTATTTTAGGGGGATCGTCCAGTACATCCATTATAAGTTTAATTCAGTCTGTTTAGTCCACCAAAATTTATATGACCCTATTTAGTCCAAAAATAAAATTTAGATAGATTTTCCCTGCTTTAACTAATTAGTTATGGAAATCAAAATTTGACCGCATAAGAACCTATGTTTTTCTCTCTATATTAATAAGCCTATTTGCTGCTCTCGATCTTTACTTGTTTCCTTTGCTTCGATTGATCGATCATTCACCAGTCAACAAAAGATCATGATGATGATGAGTGAGAAAGAGAGACAAATAGTTTCTTAGGTGTGGAGACAAGAACATACCAATGAGATCCCACCATGTGGCACCACATACTTTGTCTACCTATTCTTCTTCTTCACATCTGTAACAACCGCGCGAGTTGCATTGGGCTGACAATCCCTTCTATGCCACTGCTAAACCAACCGTCGTTGTCGCCGCAAAGAACACAGTTGATGCCGCTGCAACAACTGCCACCGCCACTGCAAACTTCCACTGCCGCAACCACCATCATCGTCACAACCACCTCATTACCACCTCCGTCTCCACCTTCACCACCGAGAGAGAGAGAGAGAGAGAGAGAGAGAGATTGGCATAGAGAAGAGGCAAAATATAGGAGATAGAGAGAAGAGAATAAATGAGAAATAGAGAAAGATCTTATTAGAAGAAAAAAAAAAGAGAAAGGGGAAAGATAAAAAGGAAGGAAAATATAGGATAGAGAGAGAAGAAAGGGATGTGAGAGAGAGAGAGAGAGGAAAGAGAAAGTAGAGAAAAAAGAGAAAAAAGAAGAAAAAGAGAGAAGAAGAAAAAATTCAACATAGATCTATGCATGCAGTTATGCAAAAGTATTTTTCAGGAACTATATAAAATCATGTTTCACAAACTATTTAGCATAGATCTATGCAAAAATGTTTCACATAAAGATTTAGCATATGCAAAAATATTTGTGTAGATCTAGGCAAAAATATTTTTGTATTAACTATGCAAAAATATTTTTGCATAAATTTCGTGAATTTTTTTTTTCAAAAACCATTCTTGACTGGTCTAATTTTGAAGATCTCGAAAAATGCTTTCTAAATATATGAATTTCGTCAAAATCCAAATTTTAATTTAAGAGATATAACATTTTGAAGTTTAAAAATAAAAAAGATAACTAACTTTCTCTCGTATACAACTGTACAAGTTAGAAAAAGACAAAAAGCTAATTGAGAAATATAATAAGGGTAAAACATAAACATTAAAAAGGAAGGAATTGACTAAATAGATTTAGAAAAGTTTGAAAAGGACTAAACTGATTCAAAAAGCTTTAAAAAAGGTATTTCAACCTTATTAAAAATATGGTGTACTAACTGGATTAAAAAAAACTATATGTTTGATGTTTTGGCTATTATCTATTTTTTATTGTTAATTTTCGGCTCTGAACGATTTGAGTTTCTACGGTCTCCAAAAATAAAAATGTATAAACCCTAGATATGATTTATGATTGTCTCAAACAAATCAGGAAAAAAATCGAATTTGGGGAATCAATATTTTATTTTGGGTTAATTAATCTAAGGGTCCCACATAATATTCAAAATTAGGGTTTGGGTCATATAAAAGATCAGCTTTGAGTCTAGGTCCTGGATTGACGATTGACTCGGTTGGCGGTCTGAAAAATCGCAGAAACTTTATGACCTCATTAAAATGATTGGAATACCCTTGACATTGATTTTAATTACCATTATATCCGCCATTATCTTCGTTAACCTCACTCGCACGTGCGAAACAAACGAACGGGCTCGTCACCTTCATTTCTGGCGATTTTAATGTTTGCTCAGTGCGGTGGGTTTAAATCTCTCCACAAAAACTATGTAGAACATATGGAGAATTTGTTTTTTAGATTTGCAGGTGATGTAGTAGATGATTTTGCACTGCGTCTTGAAGTCCGGGAAAAAGCGCACTCATGAGCTGGGTTAATTTTAAAAATTCCCTGCATTCTCCCCATCTAGGAGCCCCTTGATTCTGTCGGGTGGCTTGAGCAAGATCGTTCCCCTGAGCTTGTTGATTCCCTTGTGCCTGCTGGTTACCTTGTGCTGCGATCTGAAATGGCCTTTGCTCTTGGGAGATATGTGTTGTGAGATGTTGCTTCTTGTGAGAGTTGTGAGAGGAGACATGGTTGACGTGTTCTTTCCCATTCTTCTTTCCCTTAGAGTCAGCTAAGGCTACAGTCATTGTTGGCATATACCCATTTGTCATTGTGTCTTCTACATTTGTAGTAGCTTCGATGAATTTCTCAATTCTCTTCAGTGTAATCACACTCAAAGCAACTTGATATTTTGGACTCAAGCATTTTCTGAGGATAAAAATTTGCTCTCTCTCAGAGGGGCGTTCAATCATGCTTCTAACTTTTATTCTCCATTTTGCCACAAAATTGGTGAATGACTCGTTGAGCTGTTGCTGCAGAGCTTCCAACTGTCTTTGGGTAACTTTACTATCTGTCCATATGTGAAGTGCTTTATGAATGCATACCCTAACTGGACCCATGTTGGGTACTTGGATCGGTCTAATTCGATTATCCATTTTGAAGCGTCTCTAACTAGACTCCTTTGGAAGAGATGGGCCATCATGCTGTCACTTACGTGTAACGACCTCATGTTTCTCATGTACATGATTATGTGGGCTTTGGCTCATCAGGTCCCATCATACTTCTTCATTTCTAGGTACTTGAATCTGGGTGGGAGTTCTTCATCTGGGCATTGATACCGAGAGTCGATATCATAAGTAGTCCCTCCTTCTAAGTGTTTCAACCTCTGTTGGACATCAACCATTTTTCGCTGGGTAGGAATTGCCTTATCCTTTTGTCTCGCATGCCATTCTTCCTGTAGCTCCTCTTTGTCATCTGACAAACATTGTTGAGAAGGTGCTTTCTTGACCGGAGGTTTCAGAGGAATGTCAGCAAAGTCATGCACTGGGTAAATTTTTCCAGTACGAGCAGCCTCCCTGGTTCTGATATTTGTAGCCGAGCTTTGTGCTTTCTCAGTGTGGCCCAAAGGAGTAGGCGTGTTCTCTTGATGCTGGTTGTTGGAGGCCAGTTTCTTAGACACTATCCTCTCGATAGTCGGCCTCGGGATTTGTAGAGCATGTATGCAATCCTCTGGATTATCCTAAGGATACAATCTATCGCGGCTACATGAATGCATGCTTAGGGGTAAACTAGACTCTAGTTGGGTGGTTAGGGCCCTTAACAACATGAAACTAGTCTTTGGTACGTGTTAAGGTTGTGCTTTTCGACCGTTATTCCCATACGACCGCTTGGTCAGGACGGTATCTACTCAGTCATAGGTTTCAGTAGTCCTAATAGGATTAAGAGAGAGTAATAGGATGGAAATGCAAAATGAATGGGTGCATGTAGTGTGTGGGTGTCAACCCGAGAAGTGTGTGATCATAAAATTCCAAAGAAATACCTTTAGTCGTTTTTCGAGTCGGATTCCTGTTTTTCCCAACAGAGTCGCCAGCTGTAGGATTCGCGAAAAAATCTTTTCCCTTCGACCGCGAGCGACCAAAGGGAAACAATTTCTCTTATTTCTAATTGGGGGTAGAATCATCTAATGTACTTATGGAGTCGCCACCTGATTAATCTGGGAATCAGGACCTGGTTTTAGAAAATCGTTTTGTTTTAACAAAAAACTTGGCGATTGATGTGGTTTCAAACTAACTAAAATTAATTAGTTAATTTTAACCTTACTTTAATCGCAAGCGCACGACTATTCGATGAATATAGTTGTGGCAAACGAGTTGATCCTACAGAGAATTGCTTTTGAGGATGAATTAAAATTAAATGGTTCACTAATACTAATCCAATGAAAAATATGTTGTTGAATTGGAGAATATAATTAAACTAAACAGAATTAAAATAAAATTTATAAAATCAATGTAGAAAAAACACTAAGACTTTTGAATCCACCACATAGCTGAATAGAAAATCCTAGTTTAACAAATTGTTCTCTTTATTTCATATGTGTAGTACTAGAGATGAAAATCTCTTACTTTCTCAAAGATATGATCGTGAAAAATTAACTATCTCAAATAGAAGATTTAATTTCAGTAAATATATTAATCCCTAGCATTGATTGTCTTTTTATGGCACAACCAATCACAGATTAAACTAAATCAGTTATCAAAGGCTTGAAAAATAATAGAGAAATCATCTAACGACTATGGATGCTTGACATACATGGTGAAAGTAATCTGTTAAAATTCAAAAATTAAAATCATGCTTCAACAATAATAATCCATTGAGAATAATTTAATTAAACCAAGAAAATTCTACTAAAACTAAGGGCTTCAGCCCTAGCTGAGATTTTAGATCATCATATCAATTAAATTCAACAAAGAAAAGAGATTAATTAAAAGATACAACCCATTTTATGCAACTGTTATAATTTCTTCTCTTTTTCTTCGGTCTGATCTTCAATCACACACTAAGACTATAACTAGCAAAAATAATTGAAACAACACAAAAATCATACTACAATTTCGTACCCCCAAATGGGGCTGATCCCCAACCTCACAATTCCTCCCCTTTATATACACATTTCATCCATACTTTACAGCACAAATTAACATAAAATAGCAATCTCACCATTAATTCAAGCCATCCCAATATCTCCTTGCATGCCATGAAAGAGAGACCACCCAAGTCCATTAATTCCTTTACAATGATGAAAACCTAGTTTTAGATCTAGATTTGGGAGAGATTTGGAGAGATTTGGACCATCCAAGCTCCACAAAATTATGCCTAGTTTTAAATTGATAGATTAGAGAGAAAAATTGAGATAAGCGGGAGAGCAAAGAGAGAGAGGGAGAGATTGGAGCCGAGAGAGAGAAACGTGAGTTAGAGAGAAAGAGGGGTACTGATGATAAAGAAGGAGGAAAGAAAGAGAAAAAAAAGAGGAAAGAATGGATGGCGTGGGAGAGAGGAGAGAGTGGGAGAGAAAAAATAAAAAGAAGAAAAGAAGGAAAGAAGAAGAAAAGGGGGGAAGAAAGGGACGTGGAGGGATGAGTAGTTTTTTTATTTTTTTATTAATTAATTTATTTTGATTAATAAACTTTATTTAAAAGGAACCTTTTGTTAGTTTTTGTTGTATATCACTTTTGATGATATATGATGTACCATAACAAAATTAAAACCTTTTTTTTCTTTGTACACCATTGGATCTAGGCCCCATTCAACAAAACCTACAAAATAAATAAAAAATACTTAAATTATTATTACAAAAGTACCATAATTGTGATAGAATTATTTATGCAATAAAAAGAAAGAAAATGTAAGATTTGATATAAATATAAATATTTAAGCACAATAGGGTCCTAATATTGCCTAGAAAACGTATTGAGATATGCAATTTTAGGCACTTATTAGCGATCTTCCAACTAGTCTGGTCTACGTAGAGAAATTCTTGGTAAGGGAATCCTGGTACAGGTCGGAAAGGTGTTAGGCACCCGATAGCCGCCCGATCGTGAGATTGGCCTCTACTTCACAACTAAGGGTATTTATGTAGAATTTCATCATTAAAAATTATTTAAATTATACTAAGAAAGAGTGTGTATAGGAGAAGTAAGTTCATGCCCCTCTATTATATGTTTCATGCAATTGAGGTTCTGGGGCAAAAAAATAAAAAGCACTCTGACACATAAGCTCAAATCTACGCGTCGCAGGATTGCAAACAGACTTTAATCTATTCAAAATTTAAAATATAGAAAGTGAATAAAGGGATGGGACGGTTGTGTAACTGTGTTATTCTTT
>MVGT01002330.1:91749-160581 GCA_002174775.1 Macleaya cordata | reverse complement strand
TTAAGGATCGGAGTAAGGTCCTTAGTGGTGCTGTGACGGCATTGTTGGCGAGGGATCCCTTATTTTGGGTTGATGTAGGTTTCCCTCTCTTCAGTCACAGCGGACGCTTACTATTTCAACTCTTTTTCTTTAAGACTTATGTTTGATGGCTCGGTGGTGAGCCTTATGGTTACTTGTTTTATATGAAACAACTCCTACTTTATCTTCTCCCACTATATATATTTTGACAGGAAACCACAAACTTAACTATATATCATATCACAACTATTTCATGTTAAGTGTGAAATGTGAATGTCGTAGTTATTTGCAGGTTCCTCCTGGTCCTACATCGTTGGGATTTCAGTTGAGCTGAGGAAAAAAAAAAGAATGGGTGGTAAATTTTAAGTGCATATCCTTGTTTAAATTTGTTTCCGCTGCGTAAAATTTTATATGCACTATGTCTATTAGGTGACGAAAGGCCCAGTTTACAGGGGAGACTCTGCCGGATTTGAGTCTCATTGTAGACTGATGGTAATGTCCCTTATATTTGGGGTACGGGGCGTTACAAACACCGACACAAATAACGCGTCGCAAATAGTATTTGCTACGGCAGTTACAGCGACGACTGTCTATCCGTAGCAAATGTGTATTTGTGACGGCAAGCGGACCTGTTGTGACGGGTAATGGCCGTCGCAAATACTCCTCTGTTTTGTAGTGTGGATGACTTATTATCTATGTTCTTTTACTTTGAGACTTATGTTTTATGGCTTGGTTGTGAGCCTTATGTTACTTTTATTTTTATATGAATGCGACTTCTACTTTATCTTCTCTCGCTATATATATTTTGACAGGATACAAATATAACTATATATTATATCACAAATAGATCCATATTAAGTGAAAGATTGAATGTCATAGTTATACTGTAGTTGACTTAGAGGATGGGATAATTTTAGACAATGTTGTCTTGACAGGTCCCTCCTAGTCCTACATTGTTGGGATTCCAGTTGAGAAAAAAAAAGGGTCGCAATTTTTGTGCATACTTTTGGCTTATTTTGCTTCCGCTGTGTATATTATTGTATGCACTGTGTTTATCAGGTGGCAAAAGGTCCAGTTTACAGGGGAGACTCTGCCGGATTTGAGTCTTGTTGTAGACTGATGGTAATGTCCCTTGTTTTGGGGTACAGGGCGTTACAACTACTATAGCTGAAGCATCTGACGTAGCACGCGTACTCTTCTATCCACGTGGCACTCTATTCTTTCAGAGTGCCACGTCAAAAAACTTTTGCCACCTCACGTGCATTAATTTCTAATGCACCCCGAATTTAGATAGAATCATTATTGCTCAACAAAAAGTATAGAGAGAATCACAACAAATTTACTAATATACGTTACAAATCTTCAAGAGTATAATTTGCAATGAAAAATTGTAGAAAGAATCACTACTAATTAAGCATTACACGTTACAATAATCTACAAGTCTATAATTAGCATTATTGATTTGAAAAGAATGACAATAAAAACTGATTACTATGACCCTTTATTTTCACTCTTTATAAAGAGTAGTCCCTGGAATGAAAAAAACTGGATGGAACTTCAATTGAAAAAATTAAAAGCTATATAATATCGAGTTTTTCAATTGCATATAAATATCTTTTACACAATCTACAACTTCCCAAGTCAAAGATGAAGAGCAATTACAGTTTTTTTAATCTATATTTATTAGTTGTTTTCTGTATTTTTTTCTTCAAACTTTTTCACATTTTCCTGTTTGATGAAGTTTTTTATTTTTAAATTCTTATGCAGATTTACAAGAACCTGTATTGTTTTTAAATCTTTTTGCAGATTTTTGCTTTTGAGAGTGATGAAAGCCACCTAAATGAAGTTGATTCCTCCAACATGGTTTCAATGGAAACTCTTTCCAACATTGATTATCATGGTCAGCTACATCCTAACTAATTTATTTAGACCGCACTAAGAGATCCGAGCTTCACATGAGGAGGAGAGGAAGAAGGAAGAACCATTGTACGTTTCAAGGGGTACTGTACATTTTATTTGGTTTTAAAAAAGGTTGGTGTGCATATTACAATTGGTTATCATCACCATTGTCCAAGTGATATTAATCAAAACCCAATGAAGAAAGAACTATTACGTTATTACCGTGATTAGTTGTTAGTAGGTTCATTTTTTTTCTTTATTAATTGAATTGACTTTTACAAAAAAAGTTTAAGAGTTTTTTGTTTTTTGGTTTTTTCATAATTATTAATTGATCAGATAATTAGCCTAATTAGATATATTTTCTCTCAGTTTCTTCTGATATTTCTTTCTCTAAAAATATTTATAAGATGACTTGATATTAGTTACTTAAGTTAAATTGGTACTAATTATTAAAATTTTGATATGATCCAAATAGTTAGGGATTTGATGAGTCGATTTTCAACTCCTACGAATCGATTTTATCAAATGGAGGAAAGGAGAATTGATATTATATTAACAATCTAACAAAAGATAATTGAAATTGCATTAACCTTATTTATAATAAAAATGTAAACATTAACTAATTTGGCTTTCTAACATTCATTGAATTAATTTGAATAATATGTATGGAATGGAATAAAAATAAATTCAACAGTAAAAAAAAATTGATGCTTAGTTTTATTTTTCTAATATTATAGAAGCATTTTTTACTTTTATATCAATTTTAATTAATAATAACAAATACAAAAGTCTACTCATGAGAAGTAATTTAAAATATAATAAAGTTTCACTAATGCCATATTTGATATCTCATTTAAGTTCATGTCCAATAATCTCTCCATTCAAATTTATGTCCAATAATTCCTTATAACCTTCCTTAACCATATTAGAAATAAAGAATATTTATTAATATAATAACTGTACACCCATACTAACAACCCTTCTAAAACAATCTAATAGTTATTGTAATTATTCGTAATAATAATTAATATAATAATATTACAAATTACAATTCATATTTATTAACATAATTTTTAAAAACGACTGCATGTACGTAGTACGGGCTTTAAGACTTGTATATTATAAAAATGAAATCTTGGTTGCCACATGTTGTCACCAAATTGATCCTTAAAATTTAAAGAAATACTAGAGTGCCACATCATCAACACTAAATAAAAAAAATTAATAAAAAATGAAATACTTAAAAAAGTTTCTAAAAACAACACACTTCCAGCCTTGGTACGAAACCCACATGTCTGCATTGCCTCTTCAAGCTTTGCGAACCAAGCCCATAGGGCTTGCTTTAACCCCATAATTGCTTGATGGAGACTGCAAACATTAGTTTTTTTTTGGATAATTTTAAAATACTTAATCAAAACTAAATAAAAGAAAGTATTTCTAAAAATTAAAATAGGAGTCTGAGCCAAAAAAAAAAGAAAAAAAGATAAGATAATTAACCGAAATATTTAAAATCAGTAATATATATTTTACAAAAAAAACAAAGAAGTTAATATTTAATAAGAAAATATATCTAAAAACTAATAAAATTAAAAATAATTTTTTGTAAAAAGTGCCCGTTCATTGAACCAGCCACACAAAACTAGATATATAATAATTGACACCTTGACGTAACTCTTTCTTCTTAGGTGGTGGGTTAAAAATAACCCATATTATAAACACTTAATCCAATATATAGAAAAAACCTTGTATTTCCACTCAATTCTTCGGAATAAAAGTTGATCAGTCAACCGATCCGACGTCATTGGATTTCAACAAGTTGCAACCAATCTTAAACCGTTAATTAAGCTAATCGGCGGGTAGGATCAGTTTGGACACCCCTACTTGAAGTAAGTACTCACTGTCACTGCCCGCTTCTCTCTCACTAATACAGATTGGCCACTGAAAACCTCTTCCGAAAGTATCGGCCACACAAAACTTTTTTTTTTGAATGGGCCACAGAAACCCTAGTTTATGGATTGATCATCCCTCTATCGCAAGCAGCTTCTCTCTCATCGGCCACAGGAAACCTCGTTATAGGGTTTTGCACCTGTTATGAACCTAATTAATCTACCATTAAACTAATTTAAATAAACTAAATAACTTCATTAATTCCTTCCTCCTCTAAATAACAAACGACCAATGCCTTTTATAGGCTTACAATCCTTATCTAAAATAACTAAAATATTAATTAAATACTCATCTTAACCAAGACTAATACTTATCTAACTAGGACTCTATAAGTCTATCTCTAATAGGGTACGTAACAGCACCTTAGTCGGTCACTTTCTCTTTTGGTGAGTTAGCTACCTCTCTATTGATCTTTGTTTTCTATGCTAAGATTTCCTTGAAGGAAAAATTTTAGGGTTTCTATGGTGGAGTTGGAGATAGGACTACAACTTTGTAACGTAGTGCTATTTGATTCGATTTGATTCATTTCTATTTCTGCATGTGCTAAATTTTTCTAGGGTTTCAGGTTTAGATTTTTATTTCTTAATGTTTTTAGATTTAAAATATCATCCATGGTTTTTTTATTTAAAATTTGTTTGATCTTCTATACAGGACACTTAGCTGTGGAGGAGTTGCAAATTGGAGAACTTTATAACGATGAGGTAGGCTTACCGAAAAGCCTATAGAATTTCTATTCTTGATGCTAGGCTTACCGAAAAGTCTATAGAATTTCTATTCAAGATGTTAGGCTTACCGAAAAGCCTGTAGAATTTCCTACCGAAGGAAAACTCTACGGTGGATGCATATTTCTTTGCAATTTACGAATCACGAGGGTATGTGAAAAATAGTTCTACTGGCGGATTAGCTTTCGGTAGAAAAGTATGTAGGATTTTGGTGTAAGTTTAGCATTATCTTATATATATATATATATCCAAAACAAATTTTTTTTGATGGTTATTATGTTGATTCTGGACTTTTTGTGACCTAACATTTATTTCTTGGTATAATTAATTGATTAATTGTGATTTGATTGATTACAGTGATGCCAAAACCAGTTTATTAATTAATTTTATTACCCTCCTTGATTGTATATTTTCTTCTGTTTTGCTTTTTTTTCCCCATAAGTGAACACATCGACTGTAGTGGTAAACCATTCCTTAATTTGGTAAAAAGTTTGGGATCAACTGATGCTGACACCATTCTCTTGCCGACGGGCAAAGATGATTTACCTTATGAAAGTGAGGATGATAGTGAATTTGAACGATGTGATACATGTTTTGTCAAATCTGACGATGATGATGATGGAGAGCCTCCAAAATCTGCAATAATTCAGGAAGCAGATCTTCTTTCAGATTTTTTGATAATCTATCACCCAGCTGAGGAGCTTGAGAAGGTAAATCAATCATATTCATATCATCTTCTTCTTTCTTTTTTCCATTTTGCTTTAATTTATGTCATTGAATATAGCCCATATATATACCGTAATACCCATGAATTTCATGCTTTTTATTGATTTCATGTCTTCTTCTCTAATGATTCATTGGATAACAACTCCATAGTGACTTTCCTCATAAACTTATTTGGAATAAGTTCATACCGCCTCCTGTTTCGTTCTTCACGATTGGGCAGCAGCTAGGTTGGCGATACTTACAATTGATAAATTAAAGAGGAAAGGTTTCTCGCTAGCAGATATGTGTTAAAACAAATATTTTACTGAATGATAAATGATTACATTACTTGATTTTACAAATGATGATTGTCATATGTATATATAGACCATTATAAACCGACTCTAAGAACCGACTTGACACTTTCTAAAACAACCGATTCTGACAATTGACTAGAACCAACTACACAATTTCAGATATGTAACGACCAGCCCTAGGGTCCATGACCCATGCCAGGTCACTAGACCCCAAGCTCAGTCCGTTAGAAAAAGGGTTACAACTTCCTCAAATTTTTTTTTTTAAGAATCTTAGACATATTTTTTTTCTTTTGAAAAAAATAGTTCATTCAATCTCAGTCACCCCAGAGAATAAATGTTCTCTTTAAGACTGGTCCTAACAGAAGGTTAAAGACAATGAGAGAGAGAGAGTCCATCAAGGTCATTCTCTCGATACACACCATTCTCTTTCCTAAACGTTCACATGTGAAAATTCTTAGGTAAAGGTTTTCCCAGAACTCAGTATTCATTCATCAATAATACTCAAATTCATGTGCTTGAAACCAACACTTACACACGAGATGTAATAATTAAATAGAAAGCATGACTGCAAATAAGTACTGACTCATTCTTAAAGAAAATACCTCAACCTTTTAACCCATTAATAAGTAAAGGCATTCATGAAATAATCCATAACCAAGTACTTTTAAAAGTCAACCCATTCGAATACGAAATCCATAGTCCTATTCGTTGTTTAAATTATAATAATAAATAATAATATTTTTTCGAAGTAGAATAACCTACTCCGTCACTCGTAAGTTGAGTGACACTCCCACGAATCTACGATCTGCCTAACGTTCCAACTCCTGGATTTGTAGAGAGTAGGAAGGAAATAGTGAGTATAACTCGGTAGGGATGGAGAATCAATAATAACAATAATGTTTTACAAGTCTATACTTACACCCAACTCTGTTGGATTCTTGTAAAGAAGAATCTAACTGACTCACCTTGCCTACAACACATGAAATGCAGATAATAATAACTTTACCCGTTAATCTCTGAGCTTAGAGTGGCTTGAACACACCCTTAGGTATCTCACAAGATAACTCCAAGCAAAGACAATGTCTGTTCATGGTCAACACCAACATTCATGAAATGTACACTACATTCCACAAATCGTTACACTTTTTCACTTAAGTGACAGCAACATTTATTACCGCAATTTATTGGGAAAAATATAAAATTTTACACCAAACCTCATATAAATGCATTCCAAGTCCCCACCATCAATACTAGTTAGCATTTGTGTCGTAAAATGCTCCAATTATGATCTGCCACACTTTTTAAACTATGTGACAGCAACATATCAAGACTTATATCATCATAAAAACCTAACCAAAACATTCCCACAACATATATAGGCAACGCTTTATAATTCGCTTACAACAACACAAGATAACATGTATATGCATTCAGCAACAGTACATAGCCTGTATAGCGTGGTTTTTTTGACAGCTTTATTCTCTTTATAATTTTTAAATCTTGTGGCTGTTATGGGTGCCACTCACGATGGTGAGATCGTCTTCCACGGGGAACCCATCATGCGTATCGCCATAAGGCCGCCTAAAGGTCACGAATTATAAAATATTTCTCTCGTTTTCTTATTATATGTTTTTCTTATTTCACAATTGATTATGCACTCAACGTGTATTTTTAACATACAAACATGTAATACGCATGCAATCACTATCTTGATAACGACATTCATCGCCATATAAAAATCGACTAGTCATTATTATACATCACATTCACTTAATCATGCTATTGAAATAAAACCTCAAGTCCATGAAAATACATAACCACATCAAGAACGATTCAATCATATTCACTTCATCATGTTATTGAAATACAACTTCAAGTCCATGGAAATATATATCCACATCAAGATCGATTTAATCAGATACCCTTCATCATGCTATTTAAATAAAACTTCAAATCCATGAAACCATATATTCACATTATGATCGATTTGAACCAAGCATAATAGATAAATATGTACGGATAAGATTATAAGAAAGTTACACAAATAATCTTAAACTAATTCTCCCCCTACCTTAACCATGATCTAGTTTGGGATTGGGATGGTGATCCCTTATTTTCCTTCTATTTGGTTCTCCTTCTTCTTCACTTCTTCCTTGGCTTAGGTTTATTGGAGGATAATGGTGTGTGAGGTGATGAGATAGTTTAGAGTAGAGGGAAGGGATCTGCTAGCTTTAGGTGGTTTTTTTCTTTCTTTTTTTTTTCAACCAAATGGAAGAATGAAAGAGAGAAGGTGGATAGAGATCGACTTGGACAGCCCATCTCTCTCTCTCTCTCTCCAAATCGATATCAACTCCATCCCACCTTCTTTCTAAAATTTCATCCATCTTTGGTATTTTTCCACCATTCAAAGTGTTATACTAGTGTGTGTTGCATATTTACCACATCATGATGTCCAAAGTCATCTAGAGCTAGACACATGTCCATCAAAAATGAATCATAAGGTTGGTGTTTTTCACTATGAGTTTAATTCCAACTTGGTGATCAAGTCTTTCTAAATTTGGTGTCATCTATACATAATAGGTAAGTTTTTGGGAATTTAATAGTCTAATTTATATTCGATTGGATCTTCCCATTGGGGTAGATCGACCAAGGCATATATATTAGGTCAAATCTTGAATCATCTAATCAATCTTAAATCATCAAATTAATCTAACGGCTAGCATTTCTTGACATTGGTCTTAGAAAAGAAAATAATATTATTAGTAAGGTATTAACAATATATATTTAAAATGAGCTAACCAAAAGTAGTTCCACAAATAAATTCAAATTTTGAATTTATTTCATTACCTATATACCATTCTAAACTTGGTAGTTATTCTATGATATTTTAGTCACATGTTTGAATTTAAAGAAGATATTCTCATAGGTTTTTTTCAAACCTTCCATTTTTGTGAATATCTTCTCAATCAATGAGTACTAACCATATAGACCTATGCATGTCATAATTATTATTATTTTTTTAAGGAATTGTTTATGCAATAATTATGTGTAATATAAGAGAGAGATGGTCGATTCTCTCTCTCTCTCTCTCTCTCTCTCTCTCTCTCTCTCCAACGCCTCCCATCTTGTAGGATCATTTATCTTATTAAAACATGTATGCATTATAATTTATGTGATCCTAATAATATTTTCCAATCATTTAAGTATTCACATGCATATATATATATATGTGTGTGTGTAAATACTTTTAGCTATATAAATATATATATATATATCATGCTAACATATTTTCACATGAAATCATAGAAATCTATAGTATTTTCTTCAATGTGGGGTCCACCTTTCTTTCTTCTCACACATGCATTCATAATTCCATCTCAACATAAATATTAATACTTACTATTTAAACACTTGCACAATAAATTTATGCATGCATGAAATCATGTACATAGGCAAGGGACTCATTAATTCCACCCCTATGGAATTAACACATGGGTTTTTGACACTTAATACACTGGTTAGTCCAGTATTTCAGGACTAGTCTCAACCCTTAGGCTTGGGCCCATATTTGGTCCACTCCACAATATGAAGGAAATAAATTCTCAGGTGTTACATCATCACCCCCTCAAAATAATTTCATCCCAAAATTCAAAATCATTAAAAAGGTAAGGTTAAATCAATTACCTGAAAACACCTCAGGGTATTTTTCCCAAATCATCGACTCTAGCTCTCATGTTACCTCTTTAGGGCTATGGTGCTGCCACTGGATCTTTACTAGGTGGAGTATCTTGTTTCAAAGTTCTCATGTTTTTGTATCCAAAACACTTAAGGGCTTCTCTTCGTATGTGGTATCCTCACTCAACTGAACTTCCTACCAGTCTATAACATGTGAAGGATCAGAGTGATTTTTTTGTAGCATCGAAATATGGAACACATTGTGTACTCCAATCAATTGTGGCGGTAGAGCAAGTCAATACGCTACTTCTCTGACTCGACCGAGTATTTCAAACAGTCCAATGTAATGTGGTGATAATTTTCCTCTTTTGCCAAACCTCTTGATTCCAGGTCATGGACTGACCCTAAGGAACACATACTCCCCCACTTAAAATTCAAGTGCTCTCCTTCGATTATCTGCATACTGCTTTTGTCTATTTTAAGCCGTCACAAGCCTTTCTTTGTTGTACCGAACAATTTATGTAGTTCGTTGCACGACATCTGGCCTCATCATGCTCTTTTCACTTACCTCGGCCCAGCATAGAGGTGTTCTACAAGGCCTTCTGTAAAAAGCTTCATAGGGTGCCATACCAAAGTTGGATTGGTAACTATTGTTATATGCGAATTGAATAAATAGTAGCTGATCGCACCAGCTCCCTTGGAAATCCATCGTACATGCCTTAAGAATGTCTTCCAGAATCTGTATGATTCCTTCTAACTGTCCCTCTGTCAGTGGGTGGTATGTCGTGCTCAAATGGTGTTGTGTACCCATAGCTTCTTGGAAACTCTCCCAGAACTTAGATGTAAACAACGGATCTCGATCCGACATGATAGACAATAGTACGCCATGATGTGCCACGATTTCTTTCACATACAGAACACTCAGGGATGATATTGTGTCTGTCTGTTTAGTGGGAAAAAAATGTGCAGACTTTGTGAGTCTATCCATGATTACCCATTACTGTCGTAATGCTGTTTGGTTTTGGGCAATCCTATCACAAAGTCCATATTTATAAAATCCCACTTCCACTTGGTAATATCTAGCGGTTTCAGTGGTCCTGCTAGCCTTTCGTGTTCAATCTTCACTTGTTTACATATGAGGCATGTTGACACATACAAGGCCACGTCCCTCTTCATACCTTTCCACCAGAATTATCTCTTTAGATCCTGGTACATTTTGATACTCCCTTGGTGTATGGAAAATGTGGATTCGTGAGCCATTGTTAGGATCTCCTTCCTGAGTTCATCTTTTTCCAGCACACATATTCTTCCCTTGAATAGTATTCTACCGTCACTTCCTGTGGTCCATCCTTTCGGTGCATCATCAGCTTGGATTCGAGTTTTAATCTCTTGGAGTGAGGCATTCTGTTGTTGTGCCTCTAAGATTTTTCTCATGATGACAGGTTCTGCCACCACATGTGCAAGATATGCCCTATCTGCCCCTCTCACTACTTGAAGATTGATGTCTGCTATTATTTCCATCATTCTGATAGTTGCGAGGGTTCCATGACTCTTTCTACTCAGAGCATCAGCTACCACGTTAGCCTTCCCTAGATGGTAGTTCAAGGTGAAGTCATAGTCCTTCAGGAACTCTAACCATCTTCTCTGATGCAAATTTAGTTCTTTCTGCGTAAAAATGTATTTCAGGCTTTTGTGGTCTGAGAAGACTTCGAACTTCTCTCCATACAAGTAGTGCCTCCACAACTTTAGCACAAAAACTGTTGCTGCTAACTCAAGATCATAAATCGCATAGTTCTTCCTGTGGTTCTTTAGTTGTCGCGATGCATATGCTACAACCTTTCCTTTTTGCATAAGGACTCCTCCTAGTCCTCCTCGTGAAGCATCACAATATACTGTATATCCGATTCCTATCTCTGGAGTCACTAAAATTGGAACGTTTGTCAATCTTGTCTTCAATTCTTCGAATAATTTTTTACATTCCGAGTTCCACTCGAACTTGACTCCCTTCCTTGTCAGTTTAGTTAGTGGAGCTGCTATTCTTGAAAAGTTTTCTACGAACCTCCGTTAATACCCTACCAAGCCCAAAAAGTTTCGAATTTCATGAACATTCCTAGGTTTCTCCCATCCCACCACCCCTGTTATTTTATCGGAGTCCACCGTAATACCTTGCTCTTATATTACATGTTCTAAAAATAGAACTTCGGTCATCCAAAAAATATATTTGTTTTTCTTTGCATAGAGCTGGTGTTCTCTAAAAGTCTGTAGAACTATTTTGAGGTGTTCCTCGTGTTCCTCCACTGTCTTTGAGTATACCAGTATGTCATATACAAAGACTACGATAAAATGATCCAGGTAGGGCCGAAACACTCTGGTCATTAAATCTATGAACGCCGCCGGTGCATTGGTTAGCCCGAAAGGCATTACCAAGAATTCGAAATGACCATAGCGGGTCCTGAATGCCGTCTTCTTAATATCTTTCTCCTTGATTCTGAGCTGATGATAGCTCGACCGCAGATCAATTTTTGAAAAGTGTTTGGCTCCTTTCAGTTGGTCAAAGAGGTCTTCAATCCTTGGCGGTGGATATCTATTCTTGATGGTCACCTTATTAAGATGACGGTAGTCCATACATAATGTCATTTATCTGTCCTTCTTCTTCATGAACAACACCGGTGCTTCCTATGGTGATGCACTGGGTCTAATGAACCCCAGTTGTTGCATTTCTCGTGGTTGTTTGTCTAACTCTTTGAGTTCTTGAGGTGCCATCCGGTAAGGTGGAATTGAAATTTTCTTCGTACTTGGTTGAACTTCTATCTCAAACTCGAACTCTCTATGAGGAGGTAGCCCTAAAAGTTCTTCAAAAAACACGCCTTCGTAGTCATCAAGTACTGGAATACTAACCTTTGCTGGCGCTGGGGTATATGCTTCTTCCAGGAATGCTAGTAGAGCTCGATGTTGACTAGTGAGGCATTGCCTGACCATCCCAGTCCTGAGTGGATCGATGATCTTTTCTTTAACTCCAAGAACATATAACCTTTGTCCCTCTGGAGTGGTAAATGTGACATTTCTATTAAGACAATCCTGTATGACTCTGTAAGAGGACAACCAGTCCATTCCCAAGATTACATCATATTCCGTCATCTTCGTGATAATAAGATCTATCGTCAGTTCATGATTGGCTAATAATAGGACAACTTTTACAGACTTTATTCAAGACAATAGTCTGCCCTAGAGGGCATGCTATATGCAACGAATATTCCAAAGATGTAACTTCAAAACTAAGGGTTATCGCAAAATGTACAGATATAAAAGAATACGTTGCACTAGAATAAAAAAGTATCTTAGCCCAGGAGCTATAGATAAGAAATCTACCTTCGATGGTGGCGACTTTCGCTTTTACCTCGGGAGGTGCTAGATGGTTGACATAACCCTGAATCCATGGTCCCTCACGTGGCTTTGGTTGATATGGTGGTGCATTATTCTTTGCTTGATGTTGTGGTCTCCCTTGACTATTATGTGGGCAATTGTGCTGCTGATTTTGCAGCTGACCTAGAGGTCGGTGGTAGGGTGTTTGTCCCTGATTCTGATGATTCTGTCTTCCCTCCTGTTAAGGAGGTTGTTGTGGGCAGTTCCTTATAATGTGCCTTGCCTGGACACAATGATAACACTTTCGTTCATTATTGCATGTTGGTTGTTGTCTATTCCCTTGCTGGTTCTGTCTCCGTTGAGCTTGCCGGGGATTTGGCTTGTGCTTTTGTAACACTCAAGAATTTATTTCCTTCATATCTTGGAGTGGACTAAAGATGGGCCCAAGCCCATGGGTCGATACTAGTCCTGAAATTCCAGACTAACTAATGTGTTGAGTGTCAAAAACCTATGTGTTAATTCCATATGGGTGTAATTAACGAGTCTCTTGCCTACGTACATGATTTTATACACGCATAAATTTATTGTGCAAGTGTTTAAATAGTAAAAATTAATATTTATGTTGAGATGGAATTATAAATACGTGTGTGGGAAGAGAGAAAGGTGGACCCTACATTGAAGAAAATATTATAGGTTTCTATGATTTCTTGTGAAAATATGTCAGCATGATATATATATTTATATATCTAAAAGTATTTACATATATATATATATGCATGTGAGTACTTCAATGATCGGAAAATATTGTTATGATCACATAAATTATAATGCATGCAAGTTTTATTAAGATAAAGGCTCCTACGTGATGAGAGTCATTGGAAAGAGAGAGAGAGAAAGAATCGACCATCTCTCTCTCCTATTACATATAATTGTTACCTAAACAATTCCTTAAAAAAAATAATTAGACATACATATGTCTATATGATTAGTACTCATTGATTGAGAAGATATTCATAAAAATGGAAGGTTTGAAAAGCAATCTATGAGAATATCTTCTTCAAATTCAAACATGTGATTAAAATATCAAAGAATAACTACCAAGTTTAAAATGGTATCTAGGTAAGGAAATAAATTCAAAATTTGAATTTATTTGTTGAACAACTTTTGGTTAGCTCATTTTGAATATTTATTTTTAATACCTTACTAACAATATTATTTTCTTTTCTAAGACCAATATCAAGAAATGCTAGCCGTTAGATTAACTTGATGATTTAAGATTAATTAGATGATTTAAGATTTGACCTAATATATATGCCTTGGTCGATCTACCCCAATGAGAAAATCCAACAGAAGATAAATTAGACCATTAAATTCCCAAAAACTTACCTATTATGTATAGATGACACCAAATTTAGAAAGACCTACTCACCAAGTTGGAATTAAACTCATGGTGAAAAACACCAACTTTGGGATTCATTTTTGATGGACATGTGTTTAACTCTAGATGACTTTGAATATCATAATGTGGTGAACATGAAACACACACTAGCATAACACTTTGAATGGTGGAAAATACCAAAGATGGATGAAATTTTAGAAAGGAAGGTGGGATGGAGTACATATCGATTTGGAGAGAGAGGGAGATGGGTTGTCCAAGTCGATCTCTATCCTCCCTCTCTCTCTCTCATTCTTCAATTTGGTTGAAAAAAGAAAAAAAGGAAAAAAAAACCACCTAAAGCTAGCCGATCCATCCCCTCTCCTCTAAACTATCTCATCACCTCACACACCATTATCCTCCATTAAACCTAAGCCAAGGAAGAAGTGAAGAAGAAGGTGAACCAAAGAGAATAAAAAAAAAGAGATCATCATCCCAATCCTCAACTAGATCACAATTACGGTAGGGGAGAATTAGTTTAAGATTATTTGTGTAACTTTCTTATAATCTTATAAGTACATATTTATCTATTATGCTTGGTTCAAATCAATCATGATATGGATATATGTTTTCATAAATTTTAAGTTTTATTTAAATGGCATGATGAAGGGTATATTTTCACAGACTTGAGGTTTTATTTCAATAGCATGATGAAGTGAATGTGATGTATACTGATGACAAGCTAATTTTTTTATGGCGATGCATGTCGATCTCAAGAGAATGATTGCATACGTATTACATATTTTTGTGTAGAAAATACACATTGAGTGCATGAACACTTGTGAAATAACAAAAATATGTAATAAGAAAAGAAGAGAAATACGGGATCTATATGATTCGTGCCTTTTAGGTTGCCTTATGGTGATACCCCATGATGGGTTCCCTATGGAAGACGATCTCACGATCGTGGGTGGCACCCGTAACAGCCATAAGATTTAAAAATCGTAAAGAGAATAAAACTATCAAAAAGACCATGCTATTCTGGCTATGTACTGTTGCTGAATACATATATATGTTATCTTGTGTTGCTATAAGCTTATTTGAAGCGTTGCCTATGATGTTCCTTCATGCTTATGTGACAATTTATGCAAGATAACATGTGATGATGATTACATTACAATATGGAATGGATATATATGTTGTGGAATGGATATATAAGTCTTGATATGTTACTGTCACATAGTTTAAAAAGCGTGGCAGATCGTAGTTGGAGCATTTTACGACACAAATGCTAACTAGTATTAATGGTGGGGACTCGGAATGCATTTATATGAGGTTTAGTGTAAAGTTTCATGTTTTTCCTAATAAATTGAGGTCATAAATGTTGTTGTCACATAAGTGAAAAAGCGTAACGGTTTGTGGAATAAAGTGCACATTTCATTAATGTTGGTGTTGACCATGAACACATTGTCTTTGCTTGGAGTTGTCTCGTAAGATACCCAAGGGCATGTTCAGGCCACTCTAAGCTAGTAGAGTAACGGGTAAAGTTATTGTTACTTGCATTTCATGTTTTGTAGGTAAGGTGAGTCAGTTGGATTCTTATTATTGATTCTTCCTACTGAGTTATATACTTACTATTTTCCTTCCTACTCTCTACAGATTCAGAAGTTGGAACGTTAGGCAGATCGTAGATTCGTAGGAGTATCACTCGACTTACGAGTCACCGAGTAGGTTATTCTACTTTGAAAAAACACTATTATTTATTATTACTTATTGATAGGTTAAAAAGTTGAGGTATTTTCTTTAAGAATGTGTCAGGTATTAAATTTCGGTTTCGGTATAAATTTCGGCCCGCTCGGAAACAGAAATATTTTGTGGAAATATTTCGATTAGTGTGGAAATAATTACAATTTTACAGAAATATTTCGATATGAATTTTTATATTTTTATTTTATTTAGGCTATACTTGCAACAAATATAACCATATTTTGTAAGCTTGTAATAAATACAAACATAACGTGTTAGTGACTAAGACCCTATACCCACCACGTTGCATACCCAAAAGCCCAAAACAGTAATAGTCACTATAAAAGACATATATATGGTTGTTGTGCTTAACACCCAAATAAAACTGATGCAGGCGCATAGGCATAGTCACGTGTCCAGCACACGTTCCTCTTTATTTCCTATTTTATCTCTTTTATTTTTAGGGTTTCTTATAAATAAGGGTGGTGCCCCATAATCTTGGCAGCTGATTATTTTTTATTCTTAATAATGTTATAAAGAGTTTTGGTAATGAAAGAGATGATATGGATTGAATAGAAAGGTTATTAGACGCTTCCGCAAATATTATTTACATCAATTTTGGTATCAGAGCCAGTTGGCTCCGGGATTTGAAGAAGATCGATGGTTGAATTAGGAGAAATCGATGGAGATCGATTAAATGGAAACCCTAATGCAAGAAAAGGGTTGACCAGCAGAAGAAGAAGAAGTGCGACGAACAGCACAAGACAACGAGTTTTAGGGATTAAAAACCCTAACGATATTGAAAGGGTTCAACAAACCCTAGTTTCTGCGACGTACAGCAGAAGGGAAGTCTTTATTAGGGCAAACGAAACCCCGGAAGAAGAATTTTCAGCCTCCAGTTGTAAGGAGAAGGAGAGAAGGTATGTTTTACTCAACCAAGAAACAATAAGTGATCAAAAAATTTGGTTAAGAAACAGTATTTTTCGTACTCGTTGCATCTCTAAAGGAAAATTGTGTTCTGTCATTATTGATGGAGGTTCAAGTGACAACTTGGTGGCGCAAGAGATGGTGGAAAAACTAGGGTTAACAGTTGAACCTTTAACTGAATCTTGTAGGATTCAATGGTTGACGAAAGGAGGCTCGATTAGGCCCAATAAGAAGTGTTTGGTTCCTTTTACCATTGGGAAATACACGGATGAAGTTTGGTGTACAGTTGTGCCGATGGATGTCTGCCATTTGTTATTGGGCAGACCCTGGCAGTTCGATCATAGTAGCTGGCATGATGGTAGGAACAATGAATATTTGTTTAAATACAAAGGTGAGAAGATTAAATTACAACCTTTGCGAATTAATTTTCCTTCACCTTCACCTGTTAAAACAGCAAAGTTAGTGACTCACGAATCATTCTTAACGGAAAGCGAAGATTGTGGAGTTTTTTTTGCTGTTGTGGATACCTTTTCGGTAGATCCGACACCAGTCCCACAAGCGATCAAGTCGTTGTTGGACAGTTTTGAGGATATTTGCTTGGAGCAGGAAGAGGGAAAACTCCCTCCGATGCGTGACATTCAACACGCAATTGATTTTGTCCCGGGAGCTTCTCTCCCAAATTTGCCTCATTATAGGATGCCACCTGCAGAGCATGCCGAGTTACAAAGGCAGGTAACTGAACTCTGCAACAAGGGATTTTTGCGAGAAAGTATGTCGCCTTGTGCTGTTCCTGCGTTACTAACTCCAAAAAAAGATGGGAGTTGGCGGATGTGTGTTGATAGTCGAGCAATCAACAAAATAACAGTTAAATATCGGTTCCCAATTCCACGACTTGAAGACATGCTAGATTCCTTACACGGAGCCCGCATTTTTTCAAAACTTGATCTACGTAGTGGATATCATCAAATTCGCATCAGACCTGGAGATGAGTGGAAGACGGCTTTTAAAACGAAAGAGGGACTTTACGAATGGCTGGTCATGCCATTTGGGCTTTCTAATGCTCCTTCCACCTTTATGAGATTGATGAATCAGGTATTGAAACCGTTTTTGAATAATTTTGTTGTAGTATATTTTGATGACATCTTGATTTATAGTAAGAGTGAGGAAGAACACTTACAACATGTTAGAAAAGTGTTTGAAGCCCTAAGAAAGGCTAAACTGAATTTACAACTAAAGAAGTGCTCTTTTATGCTGTCTTCCGTGACATTTTTGGGATATGTTGTTTCTGCTGATGGGATTAGAGTTGATAGTAGCAAAATCCAAGAAATAGTTAATTGGCCAACACCAACCAGTACTACTCAGGTACGTAGTTTTCATGGTTTGGCTAGTTTTTATCGCAGGTTTATACAGGGATTTAGTACCATTATGACTCCCATCACGGCCTTGATGGGAGATACCCCTTTCGAATGGACTACAGAGGCCGAAGAGGCATTTCAACTTATTAAAGTTAAGATGATAGAGGCTCCAGTTTTGGCCATTCCTGACTTTGATCAACCTTTTGAAGTAGCTTGTGATGCATGTAAAACAAGGTTGGGGGCAGTACTCAGACAGAATGGAAAACCAGTTGCATTTTTCAGTCAAAAGTTGACAGGGGCACAGCTACGGTATTCAACATATAAACTGGAACTATTTGCAGTGGTACAAGCTTTGAAGCATTAGCGACATTATCTTCTTCACAATGCGTTCATTATCAAGTCAGACCATGACGCCTTACGATTCATGAATAGACAGGACAAGGTTGATAACAGACAAGCAAAGTGGATCAACTTTTTACAGGGCTATACATTCCACTTGCAGCACCAACCAGGGACAGAAAATAAAGTTGCAGACGCTCTCAGTCGAAGAGCCCATCAATTGGTTGCTCTTCGAACTTCTCTATTTGGCTTTGATGAGGTAAAGGATCTCTACCCAGTTGACCCTTATTTTGGGAAAATTTATAAGGATTGTCTTGACAATCAAGGAATCACAGGTGATTATTTATTGCAAGATGGATTTTTATTTCGAGGAGCAGCTTTGTGTATCCCAGAATCCTCCATTCGAGAGTGGTTAATTTCTGAACTTCATTCAGGGGGTCTTGCAGGACATTGTGGAGTTGTCCGTACTTTGGCAGCCTTGAGAGAGCGGTTCTATTGGCCTAGCATGCGCCGAGACACAAATATTTTCATCAGCAGTTGTTATACATGCCAGACTGCTAAAGGAAAGAAAACTAATGCGGGGTTATATAAACCGCTGCCAATTCCAGAGAGACCCTGGTCGGATGTATCTATGGATTTTGTCTTAGGTTTGCCACGCTCGCCTAAAGGACACGATTCCATTTTGGTGGTTGTGGATAGGTTTTCCAAAATGGCGCACTTTCTTCCTTGTCGCCGCACAANTTTTGGCGGACTTTGTGGGGTTTGTTGAAGTGTAAGCTGAAATTTTCTACTGCATTCCACCCTCAAACCGATGGACAAACAGAAGTGGTTAATCGGACTTTGGGTGATCTTCTACGATGTTTAGCAGGTGAAAATCCAAAAGATTGGGATTTTGTTGTTGTCCAGGCCGAGTTTGCATATAATAATGCAGTGAATCGTTCCACTGGAAAATCTCCATTCCAAATTGTGCATGGGTTCTCTCCAACGATGCCTCTGGACCTAGCACCTATACCTCCTCAGTCTTCAACCAGCCCTTTCGCAGAAGACTTTGCCTTATGTTTTGCAGGAATTTATGACGATGTGAAAAAACGCCTCGAATCGTCTTATGCCAAGTATAAGTCTGGTGTGGATGCTCATCATCGAGAGGTGGTTTTCCAGGTTGGTGATCTCGTCATGCTTTATTTACGAAAGGAACAACATCCTGGTGTTCCTCACGAATTGATGATGCGGAAGTATAGTCCTTTTCCGATCACCCGTTGCTGTGGTGACAACGTATATGAGTTGGATTTACCACCTGAGTTTCGTTTGCATAAGACCTTCAATGTTGTAAATCTCAGCCCTTATCCTGGAGACCATGTTCCGCTTATTCCGCTTCCCTCCTCTCACGCTCCTCTGGATTCTTCTCGCATTGAAGGAGTTATTGACTCTCGCACCACATCTGGTCATTCTGGTCCTCTGAACCGTTATTTTGTCAAATGGTGGCAACGTCCTATTGAGGAAGGTGCTTGGATCTCTGATACAATGTTACAACATCTTGATCCTGATTTTTACAGCGTTTATCAAGACTATCTCTCAAGGACGAGTTCCCTTTCAAGCGGGGGAGTATGATGCAGGCGCATAGGCATAGTCACGTGTCCAGCACACATTCCTCTTTATTTCCTATTTTATCTCTTTTATTTTTAGGGTTTCTTATAAATATGGGTTGCGCCCCATAATCTTGGCAGCTGATTATTTTTTATTCTTAATAATGTTATAAAGAGTTTTGGTGATGAAAGAGATGATATGGATTGAATAGAAAGGTTAATAGACGCTTCCGCAAATATTATTTACATCAAAAACTCTTAAGACTTATCTCTTAAAAACCCAAAAAATAAAATGACTCAATGCCTTTCGTTCCCAAAAGAAACCTAAGAGTTGCAGAACTTGCAGATCAATACAAGCCGCGAAAAATAAGGGAACTTGTAAGATCTCGACACTACCAGTTGGCTGAATTGGAGATTTGATCCTTATCTTTATTCTCTTCCCATTCTCTACGCTCTCGTTTTCATTTTTTTCTGGGTTATCTTTATGGTTAATGTCGACATTATCCATTGAATGTTTTGCGTTTTGTTAACCATTTTCCTTAAATTTCTGTAGCACTTCAACGTTCATTGAAAAATTTTGAAATTTCGACTGAAATTATTGCAAATTGAAAGTATAAGCAGTATTTTATGCCGGTAATTGACGAAACTGAAATATTTCGAATATTTCAATCGAAATAAATTAATTTTTAATACCTTAGTGTTAGTATTTATTACCAGTCATGCTTTCCATTTAATTATGACATCTGGTGTGTAAGTGCTAGTTTTAAACACATGAATTGGAGTATTATTTGATGAACCAATACTGAGTTCTGGGAAAAGTTTTACCTAAGAATTTTCACATATGAATATTTAGGAGAGAGAATCGTGTGTATCGAGAGTACGACCTTGATGGACTCTCTCTCTCTCTCATTGTCTTTAACCATCTGTTATGACCAGTCTTAAAGAGAACATTTATTCTCTAGGGGGACTGAGATTGAATGAACTTTGTTTTTCAAAAGAAAAAAATACATCCGAGACTATTTTAAAAAAAAAATTGATAACCCATTTTTTAACGTATTGAGCCTGGGGTCTAGTAGATCGGGCATGGGTCATGGACCCTAGGATCTGGTCGTTATAGTTGATATCAGAGCCCAGGCTCCAGACTTACTGGGCTTGGGTCCATTACCCATGCCCAGTCCATGAGACCCCCAGCTCAGTCCGTTAGAAAAAGGGTATAACTTCCTCAAATTTTTTTTAAAAGAGTCTTGGACATAATTTTTTTTCTTTTGAAAAACAGAGTTCATTCAATCTCAGTCCCCCCAGAGAATAAATGTTCTCTTTAAGACTGGTCCTAATAGATGGTTAGCAACAATGAGAAAGAGAGAGAAAGTCCATTAAGGTTGTTCTCTCGATACATACCATTCTTTCTCCTAAACGTTCACACGTGAAAATTCTTCGGTAAAGGTTTTCCAAGAACACAGTATTGGTTCATCAAATAATACTCAAATTCATGTGTTTGAAACCAACACTTACACACCAGATGTAATAATTAAATGGAAAGCATGACTGCAAATAAGTACTGACTCATTCTTAAAGAAAATACCTCAACCTTTTAACCCATCAATAAGTAAAGGCATAGTCCCATTCCCTGTTTAAATTGTAATAATAAATAATAGTATTTTTTCGAAGTAGAATAACCTACTCCGTGACTCGTAAGTCAAGTGATACTCCCGCGAATCTACGATCCGCCTGATGTTTCAACTCCTGAATCTGTGGAGAGTAGGAAGGAAAATGGTGAGTATAACTCAGTAGGGAGAATCAATAATAACAATAATGTTTTACAAGTCTATACTTACACCTAACTCCGTTGGATTCTTGTAAAGAAGAATCTAACTGACCCACCTTGCCTACAACACATGAAATGCAGATAATAATAACTTTACCCGTTAATCTCTGAGCTTAGAGTGGCTTGAGCACGCCCTTAGGTATCTCACAAGATAACTCCAAGCAAAGACAATGTGTGTTTATGGTCAACACCAACATTCATTAAATGTACACTACATTCCACAAATCGTTACACTTTTTCACTTAAGTGACAGCAACATTTATTACCGCAATTTATTGGGAAAAATATAAAATTTTACACCAAACCTCATATAAATGCATTCCAAGTGCCCACCATCAATACTAGTTAGCATTTGTGTCGTAAAATGCTCC
This sequence comes from Macleaya cordata, assembly GCA_002174775.1. Taxonomy (NCBI): domain Eukaryota; kingdom Viridiplantae; phylum Streptophyta; class Magnoliopsida; order Ranunculales; family Papaveraceae; genus Macleaya; species Macleaya cordata. The sequence continues at coordinate 138,414 of MVGT01002330.1, read as the reverse complement.
AGTTATGATCTGCCACGCTTTTTAAACTATGTGACAGCAACATATCAAGACTTATATCATCATGAAAACGTAACCAAAACATTCCCACAACATATATATCTATTCAATAAGCTTAGGCAACGGTTTATAATAAGCTTACAGCAATACAAGATAATATGTATATGTATTCAGCAACAGTACATAGCCAGAATAGCGTGGTCCTTTTGACAGCTTTATTCTCTTTACGATTTTTAAATCTTATGGCTGTTACGGGTGCCACTCATGATCGTGAGATCGTCTTCTACGGGGAACCCATCATGGGGTATCGCCATAAGGCCGCCTAAAAGGCACGAATCATATAGATCCCATATTTCTCTTGTTTTCTTATTATATGTTTTTCTTATTTCACAAGTGATTATGCACTCAACGTGTATTTTCAACACACAAACATGTAATACGCATGCAATCATTATCTTAATATCGACATACATCGCCATATAAAAATCGGCTAGTTATTATTATACATCACATTCACTTCATCATGCTATTGAAAGAAAACCTCAAGTCCATGAAAATATATAACCACATTAAGATCAATTCAATTGTATTTACTTCATCATGTTATTGAAATACAACTTCAAGTCCATGGAAATGTATATCCACATCTTGATCGATTTAATCATATACCCTCATCATGCCATTTAAATAAAACTTCAAATCCATGAAAGCATATCTCCACATCATGATCGATTTGAACCAAGCATAATAGATAAACATGTACCCATAAGATTATAAGAAAGTTACACAAATAATCTTAAACTAATTCTCCCCCTACCTCAACCGTGATCTAGTTGGGGATTGGGATGGTGATCTCTTCTTTCTTTTCTTTACTTTTGTTCTCCTTCTTCTCACTTTTTCCTTGGCTTAGGTTTATTGGAGGATAATGATGTGTGAGGTGATGAGATAGTTTAGAGGAGAGGGAATGGATCGGCTAGCTTTAGGTGGTTTTCGTTTTTGTTTTTTTTGTTTTTTTAACTGAATGGAAGAATGAGAGAGAGGGAGGATAGAGATCGACTTAGATAGCCCATCTGTCTTTCTCTTCTCTCTCTTTTTCTCTCTCTCTCTCTCTCTCTCTCCCTCTCCAAATCGATATCTACTCCATCCAACCTTCCTTTCTAAAATTTCATCTATCTTTGGTATTTTTCCACCATTCAAAGTGATATGTTAGTCTGTGTTGCGTGTTTACCACATCATGATGTTCAAACTCATCTAGAGCTAGACACATGTCCATAAAAAATGAATCCTATGGTTGGTGTTTTTCACTATGAGTTTAATTCCAACTTGGTGAGCAAGTCTTTCTAACTTTGGTGTCATCTATACATAATAGGTAAGTTTTTGAGAATTAAATGGTTTAATTTATATTTGGATCCCATTAGGGTAGATCGACCAATGCACATGTATTAGGTCAAATCTTAAATCATCTAATCAATCTTCAATCATCAAGTTAATATAACGGCTAGCATCTCTTGACATTGGTCTTAGAAAAGGAAATAATATTGTTCATAAGGTATTAACAATATATATTCAAAATGAGCTAACCAAAAGTAGTTCAACAAATAAATTAAAATTTTTAATTTATTTTCGTACCTAGATACCATTCTAAACTTGGTATTTAATCTTTGACTTTTTAGTCACATATTTGAATTTGAAGAAGATATTCTCATAGATTGTTTTTCTAACCTTCTATTTATGAATATCTTCTCAATCGAGGGGTACTAACCATATAGACCTATGCATGTCATAAATATTTTTTTAAGGAATTGTTTAGGCAACAATTATGTGTAATAGGAGAGAGAGATGGTCGATTCTCTCTCTCTCTCTCTCTTTCCAATGCCTCCCATCATGTGGGACCCTTCATCTTATTAAAACTTGCATGCATTATAATTTATGCGATTCTAACAATATTTTCCAATCATTTAAGTACTCAAATGCATGTATAAATGTAAATACTTTTAGATATATAAATATATATATTATACCAACATATTTTCACATAAAATCATAGAAATCCATAGTATTTTTTTCACTGTGGGGTCGACCTTTCTCTCTTCCCACACATGTATTCATAATTCCATCTCAACGTAAATATTAATATTTACTATTTAAACACTTGCACAATAAATTTATGCATTTATGAAATCATGTACGTAGGCAAGGGACTCGTTAATTCCACCCCTATGGAATTAACACATAGGTTTTTAACACCCAACACACTAGTTAGTCCAGAATTTCAGGACCAGTCTCGACCCATAGGCTTGGGCCCATCTTTGGTCCACTCCACAATTTGAAGGAAATTAATTCTCGAGTGTTACATCATCACCCCCTCAAAAGAGTTTCGTCCTGAAATTTAAAATCATTAAAAAGGTAAGGTTAAATCAGTTACCTGAAAACACCTCAGGGTATTTTTTCCGAATCACCAACTCTAGCTACCATGTTGCCTCTTCAGGGCTATGGTGCTTCCACTGGATCTTTAGTAGGTGGAGTGTCTTGTTTCGAAGTTCTTGTGTTTTTGTATCCAAAACACGTAAGGGTTTCTCCTCGTATGTGGTATCCTCACTCAACTGAAGTTTCTGCCAGTCTATAACATGTGAAGGATCAACGTGATATTTTGGTAGCATCATGAACTATCCTTAATAATGTGAGTTTTCTCAGAAAAATGAAGAAACAACCAATCATCTCCTTCTCTATTGCCACTACACTAGAAGAATAATATAGGAATATTTTGTGAATTCGTTAAATCTTTACTGGACAAACCCAAAAACAGTACTAGATGTCATCTATGCTTGGGGGATTAAATTTAAGTCTTCAAATAGAAAAATTCTTTGGTCTTGGATTCTTTTTGCTATTTGGTGAAACATTTGGCTCGAAAGAAACCAAAAGATTTTTTAAGGGACGACCACTGTGGTGGAAAGATTAATTCAGGAAATTAAGACGACAATCTATGCTTGGGATTCTGTTAAAGGTTCCTTCAAGAACTTACTTCTACATCAGTTTATTTTTAATTGGGAGTCGCTTTTAGAATAGAAATTTCCTTCTTAGCTTATTTTTCTGATGTAGCTTTTCCTTTTTTTTCTTGTGCCCTTGGAATACAATCTTGCTTCTTTAAAAAAAAGTAGATAAACCTTGCAGCTAAACTTAAAAAGAGAAGAGATTTATATACTAATTAACTAGGTTTTAATTACCTATTGTAACCAAATTCTAGACCCACTAGCTTATTAATTAAGTGAGGGTTAACCTAATTCGATGTAGGTTACACTAATCTTTTAAACAAACTAGGATTCTTAATAGTTTTAGGAGTTCTAATACGTTAGGGGTTTTAATAACTTAGGACTTTCATTTTGGGTGGCTTAACCTGAAACCTAAACCCTTTTAGAAACTGATAGAGTCAAGAATAATAATTAGTAAATTTCCACATTAGTAGGCTTAATTTCTAAAATAGTACGCTTGATTTGTAGGCTTCTAGATAGCCAAAATAATTAGTCTTAATTAGTAGGCTTGATTAGTAGGCTTCTAGATATAGTTAAAATATTTAGTCTTAATTAGTAGGCTTCTAGATTAATTTATTGCATTTGAGTTAATTATCTGGATCTTGTAATGTATAAATACCCATTAAGGGTGATGTATGAGTTTATTTTAACAATTGTTCTTGAATTACTTTGAATTGCTTCTGGAATCCCTAGAGGTTCTTATCAATTGGTATCAGAACCATCTGATTTTATTCCCACCATAGAGTTCTTAAATTGTTTCTGCTAGTCTGAGTATGAATCCCTTGAGGTTCTTATCAGATACCCACGACTATAGCAGGGCTAGTTGTGGACAGACTTAAATGGGCTTAAATTACTTAGGTTATATTTGAACCTTCCCTGGAATGTTTGCGACAGATCTCATTTTAGTTTGTAGATCACTGACATACTTTTAACTCACTTGAGAATGGTTCTAACATTTTGATTGGATATTGGGCTGATTCTAGGTCTGATCAAATTCCAGGGCTTTTAGATCCTGGTAGTTTGGTTATGTCAGGTTGTAGTAGAGTCTTCTTTGAGAACTGGTTTGCTTTTGGACCTGGGTTTAGCAGTCATAGTAGGGAATGATGCTAGGTGTTAACCATCATTGATATTTGTCTTAAGATGTTTTCTTTGTGCGACTTTGTCAGGATGATGAGGACCGACAACTTGAGGATTAATGGGTTATATTGGGTAGAGTTCCTCGGGGACTTCCTCCTGCGTAGACGTATAAAATGCTAGTGGACTAAGCCCCCTAAGGGATCCTATCGGGTGGATACAGATGGTTGCAAAAAAGGAGGATATGCAGCTATTGTACGTGATCATGATGGTAACCCAATCGTTGCAGCTACTGGGGTTTCTTCAAAACTAGTTTCAGTGCTTTATCACATGTTGGAGGGAGTGAAGATAAGTTTACAACTTGCCATAAGTAAAGAGGAGATCGTCATGTTGACATGTATAGCGAGTGGCGCTTTGTTGTTACTGTTATGACTAAGGTACGTGAGCCGTATGAGCAAGACCGTGAGAGTTTGGAAACTATCCTTCATGAAGTTCGAAGCATGACTTCTGATTATTATGATTTTTTTTGGTTCCATCACAATATACCAGAAGCCAATAGAGCCGCAGATTTTCTTTCAAAGCATTGTCTCAAAGGTGGTGGTGAGATTAGTCACAAGGATGCTGAGATTACACTTGATAAATTTTCAGAGAAATTGAACGAAATTATTTCTGATGATGCTAGTGGAAAATTGTATGACTGTTTGTATCGAAGAGGAAGAAAAATAATGTTTTGCAAAAGAAGCAGGGGGTAAGAAGCAGATAACAAGAGAAATGAGGAATTCTGAATTCTCATGGCAGTTTTTCAGGATGTTTACGAGACATCAATGTGGGGTCTCTGCTTTAATTTTGTGGCCTTTCAAGAAAGCACCAAGACAGAAAGACCCTTTGAAGCTTTACTGTTCCCTGGGATTGGCTTTGGGTTCACCAAAATTCAAGATCTAATAAATCAAATAATTCAAAATGAATCTTCAAATTAACTTAACCTATTCAGATATTCACACGACCAAAAGGTACTAGATTCTTTTTCGGATAGGCCCTGAAAGGGGAAGTATTCAACCAACGGGATGGTTTCTTCAGTGTAATTACATCTGTCTGTTTCAGCCAGGTATTTTAGAACCTTTTTCGGGTTGGTTTGGGAACCCCTTCTCGGAAGGCGATTAGTAAAGGTCCTGAACAATTGTCCTGAGCCTAGCTAGCATGGGTATAAATAAAATTGAGATTGTTGTGAGGGCACTGAGGAGTAGCTATCATATTTTATCCTTTAATGACTTAATCGATCTTCATCTATTTTATTTTTTCTTAATTAGATTGGATTTAGTGAAGGAGAGAAGAAAAATAATTAAATGAGTTTTGCGTGTAAATTTTTTTTTTTGTTTATTTTTTAAAAGTAAATGTTGTTTTTCTAAAAAGAGCAAAAAAATATGCAAAAATGATATTGGGATCGGCCCATTCATTGAGTTAGAGCCCAAAATCTACCATTCTCCACACATATACAATGAATGGTGGATCTTGAGCTAATACACAATAAATGATGGATGTTGAGATCTTTCTAGCCAGACTGATAAATGGGTCGGTGCTCTGAAAAATATGGCTACTTTATGACATCCAATAAATAATATGGAATACATTGTAATCCTATATTAATTCCTTCATATGACTTTGTAAATGAAATTCGTACACTGATCTGCAACTACCACTAGTATTTTCCTTTGCAAATATTCTACAAAAAAAAAAATTAATTTGCTTATTAGCTCAGCGATTAAATCTCAGCCACACAATCAAGTGTACAACTAGAATCTGCTTCGAGGTATTTCAGAACTCGTGACACTTTTTTTTTTTAAACTGAGATATCCAAGCCTCTCAGAGCACCCTGACTAGTTCTCGGGATTAGGGCTGTCAATGGATATTCGAAAATCCGAATTCGATTCGAATCCGTATCCGATTCGAATCCGTATCCGATTTTTAGGATTTTATCCGAAATTTTCGGATTTCGGATTCGGATTCGGATATTCTTATCGGATAATGTTTTTATCGGATTCGGATTCGGGAATGACATTATCCGATCGGATAATTATCCGAACCGAAATGAAATATTAATAATAATTTTTATTATTTACCCTTAATAACCCTTAGGCTTTAAAAGGCAACTTTTTTTTTAGGAAACCCTAAAATCCCTCTCCCTCTCTCTCTCTCTCTCCACTTCTTTTCCCCCCTCCTCAGTCTTCTCTACCGAACGGCGCACAGTATTTGTCCTCCCTTTCTCCTCTAATCAACGGCGCAGTTAGGAGTTAATGATACTGTGAAAGTTAGAGAGAGAACGAGAAAGGGAAGAAGAGATAAAGAAAGTGACAACAGAGAGAAGGGGAAGAAGAATGAAGAAGAAAAGAAAGAAAGAAAGAAATGTTTGTTGAAAAGGTCCTATTTTGAGAAGTAACCTGAACCATAACGCATTCCAAGTCCAAGATACATCATACGAAGATATAATTTCTCTCTTTATATGTCTATTTCATCCAAATAGAAGAAAAGGGTCAGCAAGTTTTTCTTTTTATTTTTTTCTGTTTCTATATCTAAGAAAAATTTTATCATTAGGTACTTCCAGGCCTGCTCCTTTTACCTGAAAATAGTATGGTGCTGCTGAATAAATTCCGTCACGGATAAAGATGTTAAACCAAGCATTTTACAGAGCACCATAGAAATAATTTTGAGGATCAATATAGAACACTTATCCAAAAAACAGGTAAAAATGAAGTAAAACAAAGGAAATGAATCAATAAGTGTGCAGATCAGCAGATGTAAGATATCCTAGATTAGGTTCATACTGTTTCTAAACCAGTATATAAACAAGTAATATAATATTATGTGATTCACATATCAAAATATAAAACTGATGTATGCTGATTTGTATTCTTTGGCAGCCGACCTCGCCTCCGATGATAACCTTGCTGAGTTAACATGATTCCCTTAATATTTGATGGAGAAGTTCAATTCTTTATTTCGAATGAATTTCGGATGTTCGATGATATTCGAATTCGAATGACTTTATCGGTCGAATCGGATAATATCCGATATCCGAAAATATTATCGAATTCGAATTCGGTCATAAGTTTTAACATCCGATCGGATATCGGATCGGATTCGGATGTTGTAAAAAAATTTCAGATTCGGATTCGGATGTGGCCATATCCGGTCCGATAAGCTACCGTTTATACCCCTACTCGGGATAGTGCCATCCTCCTTTTAACAACTATCGGGTACATCAGGGGAATTAACCCCAAGGAGTGGCTACCAGAAAGACTTGATCACTCGACCTCATTTTTGTTAGGTGAGTGTCTCAACTGACATTTGTACCATTACCACTTCTTCCATCGGTCCATCACCAACAACGTATCTATGAAGTTGTGGAACGTCTCCTTGCAACATGATCTTTATAAAGATGACCGGAATCCACTTGCATTAACCCTAGTAATGTTCATAGATTGGATCCTTTCAATTGTAACTTTAATGTAACACTAAGAGGGTGTTTGGCAACACAATAATAAGTAACTTTTCTACTTATGTAAGTCAAAAAGTAGAAAAGCATATATGAAATGCAAAAATAAAATAACTTACATAAATAGAAAAGTTTCTTTTGTTCAAAGGCTCAAAGCAAATTTTTTTTGCTTTTGACTTGTGAGATAAGTGACTTTTGCCTCAAGTTGTGCATTAGTTGATTTTTTTTTTCTTTCCTTTTCACCTTTGCATTTCATTGCTACCTCACCACTACAACTTCTACCACATCACCATTGCTATGTCACCATCATCACCTCACCATTGCCACTTCACGCTACCACCTCACCACCACCGCCACATCACCTCATCACCACCCTCTTTGCCAGGTCATTGAACCACCTCATGAATGCCACATCACCAGCACACATTGCCACCTCATAACCACCACCATACCTTGCCATCTCATTGTCACCACCGTTGACATGTCATCACCACACCTTACTATTGCCATGTCACAACCACCATAAGAGTTTTAGTGAGAAAAGGAACTAATATATATATTAAATAATATATATATAGGTGTGGGGTGTCGAAGTGGGCCCCACACATTAAATGAAAAACGTGGGCAGCAAGGGTGCGCCACATATTGGGCGGTGTTTGATTTTTGAAAAGTCTTTCTAAAACAAAATTATATCTTTTAAAGTGTTTTGAAAACTATAAACACCTATGTATCCTAGATAAATACTACATTATCCTTTTAACTAGATAATTATCCTCAAACTTGGAAAAAAAAAGTATGAGATTACAACCATTAGATCATGTTTATCTAAAACCTAGTAAATCCTAATCATCTAAAAAGGTTTTCCAAATCCTAAATATTCTTTGTTTTAAATTATCTACTAAAATCTAGATTTTTATCCCTATTTTGTTTCAAATTCGTAGTAGATAATTACAAATGTTGGATTAACTTGATATTTGATCTTAACCATTCAAATTATATATATTTTTGAAACTAAAAATCATCTCCTTATGTAGAAATCATTTTCTACATAAGCTAGCACAAATATTTATTTTTCTTAAATTATTTTTAGATAATTCTGAGAGAGAGTTTTTAATTTTTCAAAGTATCATGGGATAAGGAGAGGGGGGCAGTTCAAACCCTATAAATACCCCCTCCCTTTTCCCTAGTTCGATCCACACACAAAATCTCTCTCTCTCTCTCTCTCTCTCTCTCTCTCTCTCTCTTTTCTCTCTTTCAAGTTCTAGAAGAAGAAAACCCGAAAATTCTTCAAATTCCCTTTTTCTCTTCTTCTTCTTTTCTTTTTCTTTGTCTCTATTCTTTCTTCTAAAACAATTGTGGGGAAAGAAATCTACATCAAAGCTTGGAGTTCTAGAAGACCTTAGGAAAGAGCTGTTCTTAAAGCCTCGAAGATTTAAGCGAAAAAGGTAGGGAGAACCACTATCCTAAACTTTTTTTAAAATTCCCTTAGATTATTTTCAAATATATGCTTTTCAAAAGTGTTTTCTTAAAATCATCATATTTTCAAAATTAGTTTTCTATACAAAAGTTGAATGGTTTTTCAAAAGGTTTTCTTGCATAAAATAGCATGATTTTGGGTGTGTGATCATAAGTGTTTAATTTAAAAGCTACTATGAAGTTAAAGTGAAATAGGAGAGGTTTAAAAGAAACATGGGTCAAGTATGACGTGTTTAGTGATTGTCTTAGTGACGTGACTCCGCAAGAGAGGTGAATCATGATATAAAATATATTTAATCATTAGTTTATCCCAAAAAAGGACGTGTTTTTGTCTTAATTGACGTATTAATGCCCTAGTGGCATCTCCACAAGAGAGGTTTATCCAGATCCGTCCAAAAGTGATGGGGGTTGGCGACCGTAATAGCCATTGGTAGGCTGCCGCAACTGCCCTGACGAACAAGTGGAAATATATATATATAAATATATATAAGGTTTTGGTATACATACTCTATACTTAATCTTAATATTGAAACTGTGTTTGAAAAGTATACTGTTTTTGCAAAACTTCAGCATAAAGATGTTTTTCGTTTTTGAAAAGGATTTTGTCAAAAGCTATAACTAGCACCAGTTTTCTAAAACTAAAGATCTTCTTTTTCGGTATGTGTACATGGGATTAGTGGGCAAAGGTTTGTTTGAATTATTTGATTTTAAATCTATGGTGTTAGTTACTTAATCTATGTTTTGGTTGTACCTACTGAGCTTTGCTCACCCAACGTTTTTCCCCCCACAGATCTCTGAGAGAACCGGGAAGCTTAGAAGTCAAAGATTGGAGTAAAGTTCGTTAAACAAGGAGACAAGTAGGTTTTATGTTCTCTTAGCAAACAATAAGTGATGTTTACATCACATGGGTACTGGGAATTAAGTACTCTTTATTTCCTTTGTTTCAAAACAATGATTCAGTTTTCTTTCTCTTTCATTATCATTGTTCAAGAACAAGTTCTTAGTACTTTTATTTTGAATAAAGTGTTTTGAGGTAGTTCTTTTAAATATAATTTGCTTGAATATCCATTTTTATGAGTTTCATTATGACTCCAAAAATCTACACATTCTTTCTTTTACACTACCTATTGTTCTAGCCAAAAGCTGTCAAAATACACAAGCTAAAGTTTGTGTACATTTTCTGAACTGAATGACCTGGAATTGGGCTCTGGCCAAAAGACAAAAGCTAGAGTTCCCTGAGTCTAGTTTACAAAGAATCAAACGGTTCCTAAATTTGATTTGAAACGAACTAGATACACCCTTTTGTTTGAGCTGTGGCAAATCAGTGTTTTAAACCCATTGTTTTCAAAAGTGTATCTGCACTCTTGAAATTCCATGCTTCCTAAACTCTTTTCAACTGATTTTCTTATCTATCAAACCCTAAGTGTTTTACAAGAAATTTGTTTTCGTTTCCACACTTATTCGCCTTAGTGACATCTCGAGACCTGGGTTATGGATTTGACTCGAAAATGGGTCAGACCATTGGATCCGGGGTCGAGGCGTCACAACTGTCAACACTCAAAAAAACCATATTTGGTTTTGTTCTTCTAAATAAAGAAAGGATAGAGAGGGATATCTGGAGAGCTCTTACCACTATCGTCGTCACCATCGTCACCACCACCCATTTTTGGCGAGCAAAAAAAGAGAGATCTAGAGAAAGAATCGGGAGAGATCTAGATAGAGGGAGAAAGACGGATCTAGCTCTCTTTCTTCATTCTCTCTCTAGATCTACCTAATTAAGTTCATCATCATCCTCATCTTTCTTTGTACCTCAATCCTCTAATTCTTCAATTACCACCACCACTAGTGGAGATGGAGATCCTCGAAGCTGGATTGAATTGGTGGGACAAAATTTCTGATTTGGGTCACATTGGGTTGTCTACTTGGCCTCTTGAAACCAAATTCCTTCAATTGGGTACAACCCAAATTAACCATCATTGGTTTTACCCTAACTATGCTAGGTATGGGCATGACCCTTACTTTTGATGATCTTTGTAGAGCTCTTGTTATGCCCAAGGAAGTGATCTCTCTTTTCATCCTTCAGTACTTGGTCTCTTCTAACCCTCTCTCTAATTTCCTTTTTGTTTTGTGTTAATCAGGAATTTTCTCCCTCTCTCTAGATCTGCCTCTCGAAAGATCTTTTTCACTGCCCAAAAATGGGCGGGGGTGATAAGATATCTCCAAATCTCCCTTTCTCTCCTTTCTCTCTCTATAAAAACAAAATCAAATCTGGTTTTTTTATCGAAACAGAATGTGGTTTTGAGGATAGTGGAGACGGTGATGGATCTTGGAAGGCGGAAGTGATGGTGGTGATGTTGGCATGGAGGTGGGGATGGTTATAGCGGTGAATCGGTGATAGTAATAGTCGTGGTAACGGTGATGATGGTGAGTGTATGTAGTAGGGGTGGTGGAGTTTCAATTTTGGCCACGTCATCTAACCTAGAAACCTATTTTTGTTGACACGTAGGTGGCCACGACATTCCGTTTAATTGAACGGATGTCTTTACTGGTTCCAAGAACATTTCTGCATTTTAATGAGACCTATTTAATTACGTTGTCAGACTTTTTATTGTCAGTACTAATTGTCAGTGTTCACTGGTTAAACAACTGAGGGCAAAAATGAAAAAAAAAAGAATAAAATAGAAAATAGATGGAAAAGTGGATGTTAGGGCCTAAACTCAGAATTAGAAAACATTAGGACCTAAATATTAAAATCGGTCAAAAGTTAGGGTCAAAACGCAAATTACCCCTAAAAATAATTTAAAAATATTGCAAGAATGTACACACGAGTACGAACATATAAGGTGTGTTTGTTTTAAGTAAGTAACGAATGGTGCAGAGGTCTGTGAAGACAGCAAACCACTTCAGTGTAACAGTTAGACCTTGTGGACACTAAGGGTTCATTGACCCTAGGTTCCCTAGACCGACCACGTGGCTCACGTTGACTAGTTGATCGAGTCAACTACACTGGGTAAGTTAACCATGATTTGACCTAGAGTTGACCTAACGTAGTGGATCCGAATTTGGGTCAAGCCCAAACCTAGATGAGTGCAAGACCCATACATCATGGACTTATGTGAACCCTTGAACCTATCATCTTCACCCGTTAATACCCTGTAAGTTGGGATATTTACGCCCAATTGTGGTGTGAATACACCCAAAAGTTAGGGATGTTCCAGTGAGGAGGTTGGAGGCTACAATATGATGGGAAATGCTTTAGGTATAACGCTTCACATGTGTAGTGGGTCCTCTTTAATTTAGTCACGTACTCAATTTCCTTATAAAAAATTCCCAATATCTTAAACCCCGAGAGCTGATCTTTTCATCATGTTGATTATCATCTCAAAATTTAATATTGTTATCATCTCTACATAATCAGTGGCAGAGCTTGTATTTTATTTCATTGGGGCACAATGCAAAGAGAAACGTTAATCTTTGTGCTTACACCTAGTTTATTACATTTTGCTTAACCACATATGGGACCGCATAGACATGAACAGAGAGATAATTTTGTGTGAGGATGATCTCTGTTAGGGACATTGGGCCTATAATATTGATAACTCTCTATTCTCATCCACAAGTTTGAGTTTATAGAGAAAGTACGTAGTTGTTAAAGATGGTATCAAAGTATGCGATCCAAAGAGGCGTCAAGGGTTCAAAATAAAAATCTGATGCTACCGGTAAGGGGGATGTATTAGGGACAGTGGGCCCACCCTTAGAACCACATAAATATAATATTGACAACTTTCTCTATAAGTCGAAGCTTTCAAAGAAAGTGGTACGCTGTTCAACAATCTCCTCATCATGTCGATCATTTTCACCTAAACCTTTAACTTCATAAAAAGTGATTGAAATTTTAAATTTTTGTAACCATCTATTTTACTATTAATTTTCAACAAATTTTTTATGATGTTATGACCAATGTTTAGAAATAACTTTTATAACGGTGTAATTGTAGGGGACCGTTATCGTTATAACAATCGTTATGACGTTTTTAACCCCTAAACGGACATTTGTATGATTATTTTCTTAATCATATATTTTAATTAAGAGAACAGATGGGCATACAGCCTTATTTGTACATTTTATATATATACAGTGGCATGTGGCTCCCATATGGGGTTGATCTAAGGGCTGATATTTTTTAGAATGTTTTCTTCACCTTGTAGATCATCCTCACCAAAAAATACCACATTCTAAAACTGCTAGCCCCATTAAAAATTGACTCTTTTTCTAATAGTTCATTGTTCATCGTTAATTTTTAATCAACTTCCGATCACTTTTTGATGGGTCTATAAAATTTTAGAATGATATAATTTTTGGTAGGAATGTTCAACTCATCTTGCAGATCATTCTCACGAAAAATCAATCATTGGTTCCTCGTCATGTAGGCCCCACAACCAATGGAAGAATAACGATGTACAAATAATGATGTACACGGATCCAGACTCTTTAATTAATGACTGATGTTAAAGAGAATCCCCACTTTTTGTTTGAGCCATCCTAGGACCAAATTTGTTGTTCCAAATTTTGGGTTGATCGAATTTTGCCCACTAATTTACTTTGAGCCATCCTATCATTTTATTATAAAATATTACAATTTTATACCTATTTAAAATAAAAATATTTCTAGGGATCTAAACATAAATATTTTATAAAACTTTTTACCATTAAAATAAATCTAAAATGGTTTTATTACTATTTACAAAGAAGATAGAATCTAGGGCTTTTAAAAAAAATATTGATTCTCCATACAAGATTCGTCGGAGAGTCATCGAAGTTCTGCTGGAAATCAGCTGAAGATCCGTCGTAGTTTTCCAAACCAAGCCATAGAGGAGTTATGTGAAGCTTCATAGGAAACCCATTCTAAAGATGAATTTTCATCCAAGAACTCACATGGGGAGGGTATTAGTTCCTCAAATCCCGTCAAAGACTCCGAATCGCACCACTCAGAGGTAATCCTATACTCATTTGTCAATTTTTGTAGTAAAAATGCCCTTAAAAAACTCAGAATCGTCCGTATAAACGAACCCTGAGCCCTTGAGGAAAAAGAATTAAAACGGACCCCGACCCCTTTTTAAGTCCACTTTAAACGGACTTAGGGATCTATTTATTTTTATACAAAATGGACCATGTGGTCCGTTTTATATACCTTATACGCAAGTTTGTTTATTTTACGATTTTCAACATGTTCCCTTCGAATTTGTACTGTAATTCTATCATTTGTTTGAAACTGAATAACGGACCCCCAAAACCGTATATTCTATATGTTGAACGGATCAGGACGTCCGTTTTTATTTGAATACAAAACAATGACGCGGGTCCGTTTATTTAGTTTAGAAAATAGTTCTAGAAGTCCGTTTAGTTGACTTTATTTTCTTTCAACCTTTTTTAATCTATTTCAACAAGTACCTCTCGAATTTGTACTGATTTTGTACATTTATTTCTAAAATAATAAACGGGCCCCATGGCCGTTTATGAAAGAGATTAGAAACGGACCATTAGGTATGTCCGTTTATGTATGTCATAACGTGTACCTAGGTCTATTTTAGTTTTTTATTTACTTAGTCGATTTCAGACAAGAAGCTAACTATACTTAATGTCGTACTTGTGCAAGGTGTTAGTGGGGTTTCAGCAAATACTAGAATTCATCTGCAAGATGTGCTTGAGGAGGGGGTTCCCACAAAAACTAAGATCCATCTTGAAGATGTTCTTGAAGAAGAGATTCCCTTGGGAGTTAGTTATGATGTAACAGAGAAATTCACCACTGATAAGGTTCATGTAGCTGATTTACCCTTACAAGTTACTTACATGTTCTGTATGTACAATTTCACTTACACTTAAATATCTTAAATGTAGCTATTTAACACAAGGGATGAGGTGATTGCATGGTGCCACGCAATTGGTAAGGAGAATAATACAGTGGTTGTCATATCCAAATCATTCAGGAAGCTTGCATCTACGTTGGATACATGCAAGGGTTCAGTGGTTGAGTACGGTAAAGGGTCAGTGGTGGAGTTTGGATGTGAAAGGGGTCGGAAGTATAGGGAGTATAGAGCTAAGGATTATCAGCCAAAGATAGGGCAAAAGAGGAAGAGGGATACAGGTACTAAAAAATGTGAGTGTCCGTTTAAGCTAAGAAGCTTATATTTGGAAACTTTGCAATGGTCCCTTAAGGTGAGGTGTGGACGGCATAACTACTCAAAGGCGGAGACTTATGGGACTTCTATACCCAGCACGTTTAACAGAGGATGAAAGATCGTTGGTGAAGGCCATGAACAAATGTGGATGGCAAACCGCAGCAAATATTAAGTCGTTTGAAAGAAAGGAACAAAGAAAACTACTACATACTTAGAACTCTTTATAACAAGAAAAGAAAAATTAGAAATAGTGAGTTGGAAGGCAGGTCAAAGATGCAACAACTAATGAAGCTATTGACTGATCAGCATTATGCAACTTGGACCAGATTTGATCCAGTTACAGATGAATTGACAGATATTTTTTGGGCTAATCCAGAGTCGACGTTGCTCGCTTAGTGTTTTCCTTCACTGTCGATTGTTGACTGTACTTACAAGACCAACAAATGAAAAATGCCTCTCTTTCACACTGCCGGCATAACTTCCACGGGGTTGACCTTCACGATAGCTTTTGGGTTCATGTCAAGTGAAATGACTGAGGGTTATGTTTGGCAATTGGAGCATTTAAAGGCTATTTATTAATCGACGAAGTTACCATCGGTTTTATCACCGACCGTGAGCAAGCTCTAATAAGTGCCCTCAAGGTTGTATTTCCCGATGCCAAACGGATGCTTTGTAGTTGGCACATTGGGAGGAATGTCATGGTTTATTTCAAAAAGTCTATTCCAAAAAACAAGACTGTTGTTGATGAATTTTATAAGGATTGGGCGGTTGTGTGCTGCTCAGACATCTAGAATATACGAAAATGCCTATGCAAACCTTCTTAGGAAGTGGTCGAGAAGACAGCCAGATTGTATCGAATACTTGCAGAAGACATAGTTGGTGGATAAAGAACAATTTGTATGGGGCGTGGACAAATGATATCTTGCATTATGACAACCGTACTGCCAATTGGGTAGAGAGCGAGCATTACACATTGAAGAGATACTTGGGAAAGGGAAATGGTGATTTCATTACTTGTTAGGAAGCGATGCACTTGATGTTGTGGAATCAAATGGTCAAAGTTAAGGATTATTTCCAATATAGTTTGATTTATGTCAAGCATGCTCATCAGATTAAGATTTTCAAGTTATTACGACATCATGTTTCCGAGTATGCATTGAAGCATATCCTTACTGAGCTCCAACGGTCCAAATCGTCGTATTTCAACGTTTCGAGGTGCGGGTGTGTTCTTCGTAAGAAGATGGGATTTCCTTGCGCATGTGAGTTGTTCAAATACAGTGAAGATGGTGTACCCATCCCTCGCGATGCAATAGATCCACATTGGAAACAACTCTCTATGGTTCCTTTGGTTGAAAAGAAAATTGATTTGACTAACTCCAGCCTTGAATCAGATGAAAGATTTATGGATGCAAATGACTGAGGTAGAAAGGGAGGCATTCAAAGATAGGTTGCAAGAATTAGCACAACCAAAAACTTGTAACCTACATGAACCGTTGGGTATGTTCCGACAAAGGGCCAGAAGAAGTATGGTTCGAAAGCTGAAAGGGAGGATGCCACATCCACCAAATGAGATCCATCTGGGTGGGAGTTTGTATTAGGGACAAAATCAAACCCTATAGCAGTGCCATCTGGTAAAGCATCGAGGAAGTCTAAGAATTCACCCAAGGTTACAAATGTGCCCAAAAAATGGTAAATGAATGATTGTATATTAATTTTGGTAATTCAAATTCTTATAGACCTTTTAATGAGCACAAATTATTTTTTAATGTCGAATCGTCTATCATTTCTACAGGTGCACAAACCCTCAAAACCGGTAGTACCGAAGTATAATGAAAGGACGCCGAATCTTCTTTCAAGATGGAAGTTAAAGTTGAGAATCTCCCTGATTTCGGTACATTGTTTCAAACAGTAGTTTCATGGTCAAAATCAAACAAACTTCAACTTAAAGATATAAGAACCATACTTAGGGTTGAGTGGGGAGAACCGGTTGAGTGGGACGAACCGAACCCGTACTTTGTTAAGTAATTACCAACAATTATGGAAAGTCATATCTCCGATATGCATAACATACCTAGGGACACACATTGTGGATATCAATGTCATGCTCAAATGATGGGCCAACACGAAGATGATGTTTGGCATGTAGTCTGCGAGAATATCGGTGCCTAGGCATATGGATCAGCGGGACCACTCAGAAGGGGCACAGGCAAAGAAACAGTAAGTTTTTGCTCACCATGTGATGATGATGAAGACTGAGCCGCTTCTTCTTGAGAGTCATTATCAGATGAAGAATGCGATGCTAATGTTGTGGCAAATCTTAAAATCTGTCGCTTCCTTTCAGACATAGGTTGGTCCTTCATAGCATCATCACTACAGATCATGAAGGGTTATAATAAGTTGTCTATGAATCAGTTAAGATGAATCAAACAGTGTCGTATTGATGACGTTAACAAAACGGACCAGCTGGTCCGTTTGAATACAAAAATTAAAACGGATTATGAGATTCATTTATAGGAGTTTAATCAAACGAACTGTGGAGTCTGTTTCGAAGCTTCGTGCTCAAGGGGTCGGGTCCGTCCTGACAACGCAAGCATCTATTTCATAGTAAACCTAAAAGACTGAAAAATGGGTATAAAACACGAAGCTTGAAGTTTTACGTCTATAAATACGAGAAGATATACATGGAAACATAAAAACAACAAATGAAATATATACCAATATGATTATGTACAATGGAAACCCTAAAAAAGAAATTGGTAAAAACTTACATCATTAGAGCTTTGCCGGTATCTTTTCCCCGTTTGCTCATTCTTAACAAATCTATGTAATGTGTATGGGTTTTAGGTCCATTAGGGTTTTTCCTTACTTTCTTTGTATGAGGGTGTGATGTTTGTTATGGTTGGTGGGCTTAGGGTTATGTGGAAGAGGGAAATGGTAGAAAAGTTTGAATTTATAAATGCCCAGGGTTTCAACCGATTTATTATGAACAGACCATCGTTGTTGTTTATAATAGCTAGGAACGACCCCCAGCTCTGTTTATAACTGAGTACGAACAACATGATGTCAGTTGAAATTCGACACCAAGTTGTTGAATTTGCCTCATTGAAAAAAACATTGCCTAATGACGAAAACGGATCACCGTTTCTGTTCGGATCCATACTCAAACGGACTCCCTTCTCTGTTTACAACTCAATGTGAAAAACTTGGTGTTAGTCGAAATTCGGCACCAAGTTGTTGAATTTGCCCCTATTTAAATGAAAATATAACTAAGGATCCAAACAGACTACCTTTTCCATCTGGATCCATATTCAAACAGACTCCCTTCTCTGTTTACAACTCTAGGTGAAAAATTTGGTGTCAGTTGAAATTCGACACCAAGTTGTTGAATTTGCCCATATTTAAAGAAAAAATTTACCCAAGGATCCAAACGGACTACCTTTTCTGTCTGGATCCTAAAGAGAACGGACTCCTTGCTCCGTTTACAACTCCATATGAAAAACTTGGTGTCAGTTGAAATTAGACACCAAGTTGTTGAATTTGCCCCTATTTAAAGTAAAAATTTAACCAAGGATCCAAACGGACTACCTTTTCCATCAGGATCCATATTCAAATGGACTCCCTGCTCCGTTTATAACTCCAGGAGAAAATTTTGGTGTTAGTTGAAATTCGACACCAAGTTGTTGAAATTACCCCTATTTAAATAAAAAATAAAACCAAGGATCCAAACGGACTACCTTTTCCATCTGGATCCATATTCAAACAGACTCCCTGCTCTGTTTACAACTCCAGGTAAAAAATTTGGTGTCAGTTGAAATTCGACACCAAGTTGTTAAATTTGCCCCTATTTAAAGAAGAAATTTACCCAAGAATCCAAACGGACTACCTTTTCCGTCTGAATCCTCGGGAGAATGGACTCCCTGCTCCATTTACAAATCAATGTGAAAAACTTGGTGTCAGTTAAAATTCGACACCAAGTTGTTGAATTTGCCCCTATTTAAAGAAAAAAATTTCCCGAGAATCTTAACTGACTACCTTTTCCGTCTGGATCCTCAGGAGAATGGACTTCATGCTCCGTTTACAACTTGATGTGGAAAACTTGGTGTCAGTTGAAATTCGACACCAAGTTGTTGAATTTGCCTCTTTGAAAAAAAACAGTTTAAGATTACTATCTCTTTTTTCACAAAATAAATAGTTTTTGTGTTGAAAAAACAGTTTTACAGTTTAAGATTACTATCTCTTTTTGCACAAAATAAATAGAATTTAACATAGAAAAAGTGAAATGTAGTAACCTACAATCAATGCGTTACAAAAAAAAATGAAAATGTTGTATGAGTACCATCAAAAAGTGAAATATAGGTTACATTTCAATATTGAAATAAAAAAAAAAGTTTTATCAACTTGCAGACCCCACAATCCACCCTATTATTCACCACCATCAGACTCCCCATCCCCGTGGACTCCTTGCCAAATTCAGGGTACGCAAAGTCTCCTGGAGTTGCGTAATTACTAATCGCTTTCGCTGCACAACGAACAAAGGTAGGACTAACTGACCTATCTTCTTCTGCTCTATACAACAGTCTTTTTGCTATACTTCGCAGACGTCGAGCCTAAAAACCAGAAAACATGACAATATATTATATCATACAGTAGTTACTTTAGATATTAAAGGATGAGAAATCTCACAATAGTTTTGAAGTTTACTTACAAATGTTCCAGTCGTAGGTGTAGGAAGTAAAGGCTGGTGTGGTACTCCCAACCTACGAGCAGGGTTAATTACAAACCGATGTGACACTGAATGATACCACTCCATATAGTCGGCACTACACGGCCCGGGATGCTGCAAAGGTGTGGATCTCCGATCAGGGTGAAGGAGATGGTCCCGCCAGTTCTTGAAGTGCCATTGGTGTAGACTGTAATTGACTTTGCCGGAATTCACATTGGTCCCAACCCGACGAGAAGAGAGTTGCGTAGGAGAATGTGGGATGGTCTGCACTTGGCCAAGTTGTCTGAAAACCCTATCCAGGTAGTAGGGTTCCGAGACATCAAAGCAAACAACAAGGCCATTATAAAAAGTAATCTCAGGGATGGGGTAATGGCCTTAACGAGCATGATAGGGGTCCCAATTAATCTAAGAATAATGTATAGAATTTTAAATTTAGAGAAAAGATTATAGAGCCAGCGGTAATGTAAATCGGATATCAATTAGGAACTACTAACTATATTGGAAGGCAGGTCGTCAAGTTGTGCCTGTATATGGATCAAATTCGCAGCCCGTCCACGTAGGTGCTAACCTCGCTACTTCGATCCAAGGACGGAAAGTGCTCGTATATCCAAGTCTATACAATAATCGTTGACCATGTTTAAAAATGCAATAGGTGCAAATAATTGAAAAGAAGTGATTAACGCCATTTTACCTGCAGTAGACTCATAGAACCAGTAAGCGTCCTGGTAGAATGACATGACGCAACTCCTAACTCTCAGTAAATCCATGTTAACACAGCAAAACCCCATGAATATTGAGGGATGCGGTCAAGGTTACCGAAACTGGAGAAAACGGGCAGGGACACCGTTGCCAGACTTGTTGGGACACAGGGTGGACCCAAAGAGGTATAGCATGTACACTCTCGCAGCTCTTTGTTTCTTTGCCAAAGGCGGATCCTCATCAACAGCAGCAAAATGCTTCCTCAACCAAGCGCAGCTAAGGTAGCCAAAAGTATCCAACTCCTCGAAGACATCCTTGTAAGGAACGCCAAGAGTATCAATAACCAACTCGACCTGAGAATCGAAATCTAGGTCGACCGTGGCCGTAACAGTCATCCCCTCTGTACGAACACCCAGAATGACCTTCACCTCATAGAAAGTGATAGTCATCTCGCCGAATGGTAGATGGAATGAATTCGTTTCTGGGTACCACCTCTCTACGAAGGCGTTGATCAACGCCCTATCGAGAGATTTATGTCTTTGTGTGGCTAGGATGTGTAGGCCTGTAGCACAAACAACCTCCTGCATATAGTTGTATAAAGTACTTCAGGGCCAGGAGGTCAAAGTTTGGGAGCGATTGTGTGTTTCCAAAGGCGTACGTCTTTGCTGCAACAAGAAAAAAAGAAAGAAAACACTAAAGAACCGCAAGAGACAACCAAAATATTTGTACAAAAAGTAAATATGTATAAATGAGATCATCTAACATGCCCCGCCCAAATCTTAGAAGCGATGTGATAGTTATAGGTTAACAGCAACGAACCGTCCAAAGGAGCACCGTCTTCATCAGGAGGGAGAGCAGTAAAGGGGTTGGGTTGGGCATCAGAGGGGGCGATGACAGGGCCAGCGGATATAGTGGTAGCTGGCTCTATAGGGGTGGTAGTATTGCCCTTCTGGGTCCGACTCCTTTTGGAGGCTCTGTGTATGGCAGCCCGTGATAAAACCTAGCGATTACGGACAGAATTTGTAGGGCGTTCCCACCTACAAACACAAGACATCCAAATGTTAATTGTGTTGAACTAAAGAAAGGATTCAAAAGATAATGAGACCAATGTTGAAACCATAAATAAAAAGTAATCAAACAAACAATGATGACCACACCAAAGATTGGAGCTATGCATGAGGTATAGAAAAAAAAATTAAAAAATTAAAACGGACTCGTAAACCTATTTCAATTGAAACAATTAAATGGACTTTAAGATCCGAACAAAGTAAGTTTACCAAATGGACCATGAAATCTGTTTGGTAAACCATTATCAAACGGACTATCGAGCCCATTTTAGGTTCTATTCCTCAGACTACAGTAGTCCGTTTGGACAGTAATACGCAGTCAGTGAATCGAAGATTGCACCAGCCAAATTGGTCCCAATGGAACTGGAAACCTACCCTAACAAGTTTACAAGGACTATAACTTAACAAAAATAACCTATAACTACAAATCTAACAAAAAACTTACCGATTGGGTGCTCCTCCACTTGAAGACCTCTACTCCTCCGGAGGTGGAGGTTCAACTGCCTTCCTCCTCGTCATTAAAACTTTTCTAATTTAGGTCTTCAAACAGATCGGACACAAACCTCCGTTAGAGATTGAAGAATTTTTAGGGTTGGAGAATTCGTTTGGGTTAGATTTAGAAAGAGATGAGAGAAGTTAGGGTTAGAAAAAATTAGAGTTAGAAAGTTAAAATGTTAGTATAAGGATTGATTTTAAAAATTAATTTTTTGAGGGTTTAGGAAATAAAAGTATACAAAGGATGTTTTAAAAAATTAATAACCTTTATAT
The DNA here is from genome assembly GCA_002174775.1 of Macleaya cordata. Taxonomy (NCBI): domain Eukaryota; kingdom Viridiplantae; phylum Streptophyta; class Magnoliopsida; order Ranunculales; family Papaveraceae; genus Macleaya; species Macleaya cordata. The sequence goes on along the minus strand of MVGT01002330.1, from coordinate 115,912 downwards.
TTTATTAGTATGGATGAGGATGGCTCAAAGTATGTTCCTAGGATGGCTCAAAGTATGATTTGGGTAAAACAAGGATGGCTTATAGTTAGGATCGCTCATACAAAAAGTGGGGATTCTCTTTAACATCAGTCTTAATTAATTCCTTAAAGATGAAATCGCACACTGATCTGCAATTACCATAATAGCATTTTCTTTTGCAAATATGCTACAATAAGATTTAATTTGCTGCATAATTAGCTGAGGGATTAATTAAATCTCAGCCACACAATCACTTAGTCCCTTAGTAACAAGAATCACCAATCCGCTCCGATATCACCCGTTCTTTACGCTAGTTACTTAGAAGTGTGCCTTAATTAGCTAGTATATGCATTTAGTCCCTTAACTATGTGGTTGGGATTTAATCCCTAAGCTAAGCAACAAATGGTTCCACCTGAGACACCAATACCATTACCAATACTACCATCACAAGCAAGGTATCTATCAAGCTGCGAGATGAATAGAGAGGGCCCATTGATAGAGAGGGCCCAGTTTACAGCTAGACTTTTTTTTGATAAGGTTAGAAGTTTTAAAATATCATTTCCAAAAATTAACTCATTTCGATATGAGCTCTACAAAATGTGGAGCGTCGATAAAGAAGGGCTTAATAACCACTCATATTCACAGAATTCTGAACATGCCCTTCACTTCACCTATTCTACACTCTTCTTACACTTACCTATGGATCCCCGTGAAGATAATCCAAGAACTAATATTTTGTGAGGATGATTATGTCATCATGTAGAAAAAAATTCACCTTTTGATTATCTCTATGTAGGCCCACAATGAGATGTAAATGGAATAGCAAGAGTTTTAAAAATTCTAAAAATGCTCATATTTAGAAAAAAAAATACAATAATTATCATCTACTTCTTTGGTACAAATTCATGGCAAACAATACATCAAGCGTATGAAAAAATTAATCAGGATCCTCGTATGTGTCCTTGAATAAATAAGAGCTGGACCAACCGATCTAAACAAGTTGAATCGAATCGATTGGAGCCTGTTCAAACTAATATGACATATGAGCTGCGTGAGGGGGTTGGAGGCTAGAATATCATGTGACATGCTTTAGGTCAAACACTTCACATGTGTTGTGGGTCCTCTTTTAGTCACGTACTCAATTTCCTTAAAAAAAATTCCCAATATCTTAAACCCGAGAGCAGATTATTTTATGTTGAAAATGATTTTCTCATTATGTTGATTATTATCTCAAAATTTGATATTGTTATAAGATTTTTAACCGTTTTCTGAAATTTTAATCATTTTGTTATTATTTTCAACCAATTTATAATGGGGCGAAATTTTTTCAGAACCTCTGCGAGGATGCATTATATAACGAAAGAATAATCATCCTCACAAAAATCAGTCCTTTTTATTACCTTCATATGGCGAAGCCAGAATTTTATTTTATTAGGGCACAATGCAAAGAGAAATGTTAATCTTTGTGCTTACACCTAGTTTATTACATTCTGCTTAACCACATGGGGGACCGCATGAAGATGATCAGAGAGATAATTTTGTGTGAGGATGATCTCTGTTAGGGACATTGGGCCTATAATATTGATAACTCTCTGCTCTCCTCCACAAATTTGAGTTTATAGATAAAGTAGTTGTTAAAGATGGTATCATATAGGTGATCCAAAGAGGCGTCAAGGGTTCAAAATAAAAAATCCGGCGCTACCAGTAAGGGGGATGTATTATGGACAGTGGGCCCACCCTCAAAACTACATAAATATAATATTGATAACTTTCTCTATAAGTCAAAACTTTCAAAAAAAGTAGTACGTTGTTCAACAATCTTCTCATCATGCAGATCATTTTTACCTAAACTTTTAGCTCAATAAAAGTGAATGAAATTTTAAATTTTTTTAACCATCTATTTTACTATTAATTTTCAACAAATTCTTTTTTATGTTATGAACAATATTTAAAAACAACCGTTATAACAAGATAACTGTAGGGGACCATATGACGTTTTTAACTCCTAAACGGACATTTGCGTTAAATTAGGAAAAACAACATAATAATATAAAATATGCTAAAAATATTTTTTATGTCATTTTAAATAAAATAACTGCCATTATAATTGTAAAAAACGGACGTAATACAACAACATTATAGTAAAATAACAAAACGACATATGAGCATTACCATTATAGCGGTCGTTATAAGTACCGTGATGGAGAGGTCATCCGCAGAACAACTTTTGAATCAACTCCATGAGTGCCTACATGTGGTAAACAAAGTGTAAGATGAATCCGGGTGTAATTTAATATAAACTAATATATGTTGCATCTTAGCTAGAAATTCAAAGAGTGGCCAAACACGAAGGACTAATATGACTAGTTAGCACCAAACGTCCATCATCAACAAAACATACCCTACAGTTCTCCAAGTCTCCAACTACATAACAGTTGGCTTTGAACGACTCTTTTTCACTCTCCCAGACTCAATTCTGGAATCCCATGTCTCCTCCACTACTCATCACCCGACCCTTGTTAGTAATTACCCGAATTATTTGTGTTTAATACTCGTACTTTTTCGTATTTTCAAATAACGTTTAATACTTTCGTCCAAATGAAACCTAATCAATAATACATGAATTTTTTAGCTAAAACGTTTAAAACATGTTTTAACCGAATTACCAAATAAAACGGGTAAAAAATACTCTCATTCTATTTAATGACTATCAGACTTTCAATACAAAAAATAAAAATAAAAAAGAAACACTAGCTAATTGCTGAAGGACCCTTCTTTGTTTCCTCTCTTTGTCTATAAGGACTCCAATTCTCTCAATTTCTCTCTTCATCGACACATTCAGAACTCCATGAAGCATCTAGAAGACTTGACATGTTGCCGAATTTCTATATGTGAAAAGTATTAAACACGAATCAACTCTAAATCGAATATTTTACGTACAACGAATGATTGACCGAATGTTGGACGGTATTACAATTTTTATGAACCGAGTAATACTCGTACTTATACCGTCCCGAATTTTAGCCGTATGTCGAATTGCTAACAAGGCACCCGACACAGGAAAGTAATTTGTCCAAGTCGAACTAATCTTGGTACAACCTCTACAATAACTGCCACGTGACTCAAATTTTGCACACATTTTTTGTCAAAGTTTGACCAATTGATAATACTAAAGTCAAATTTAACAGTAAATTTTATCCCTTAGATAAGAACTTAAATCCAAAGTCAAGGCAAGTACTATGGACACTTCAAAACATCAAAATTTTGACCCTCGTCCCAAATTTGAAGTAGGTTTTAAATATATGAATAAGGTCATCGGGCCACTTCTCTTTTGAGAAACAACAGTGCTGTTTTGGACCAACCATTTTACAAATGTGGTATCTGATACTTATGTGGCAGAGCGGATCCCACTACTATGTAGATTGAAAATCCCTTCAAAACATTTTTAGGTGGGAAAAGTGGAAGGTCTCCCCTATCACATAAGCGTCTTTATAGAACGGCGGTTCCAAAAGGTATTATTGTTTGAGAGAATGGCAAAGAAAGATAATAGAGAAATAGAGTTATGTGGCCCAACAATATTTATGTAACGGACTTCATTTTTTGATGTCGCACCGTCGAACATGGCCCTTATCTCTAAAACTCAAAATTTTGAGTTTCACACAGTCCTTGCTTTAATGGACCTGTTAATTAAGTCCATGATGAACATTGTCAAATCTAACGGCTAGATATCAACTTCTGTCTATGATCCAATGTAGTGGGGACAAGCACTCTTTACTGGGTCCAAAAGAATACACGTGGCTCTTTCTGATATGGGTTCATCATACTTTGTTCCAGCCAGGTCAATGGGAATTTGTCCACACACCTGTAACGGTGGGTAATATAACCAGACAACCCTTACTGTTGGATGCTGTTATACAGTCAAGCTTTCAACGGTAGTGATTGTGTGGTGATAATACCCACCCTTGGAAGTGGGTGAACAAAATCATACTCATCTTCGTAGTCTTCTTCCAACTTCTCTCACACCTCACTGTCGGCGTTGGTTCTCCTCTCTCTGTCTCTCCAAATAAATGCACAACTTAAAAAATTATATTTCACTCTCATTTCATTTGCATTTCCAGATTTCCTCCTCAACTCTCTCTCTTTCTCTCTCTTCTCTGTTTCTCTCTCTAAAAAAACACAGAAAACAAACGTTTTCTTCTTCGACGTTTGAAGAAGGACCGGGGGAGAGAAGACTTTCGAAACGTCTCTGTATGTAATGCTAGGGTTTCTGGATCAAATAACCTAAGAAATTTTACTAGAAAAATGGGAGTATTAGGGGAATCATGGTGTTTCTGCAATGGAGGAGGGAAATCAGAGAGGATGAAAGGGAGCATTTTCTGCAGTAAAGGTCCGGCAATGGCGAGAGTTTGTGCTGGGACTGGGTTTTTAATCCACAGAAATCTTCTTTTAACTACTCACATTAATCTTCCGTCGGTTACTGCCGCTGAAGGATTGGAGATTCGGTTGCAGGATAAAGTTGCTGCCAGGCTTGTTCCTCACAGGTTAGTATTTGTAGTTCATTTGGATCCCTAATTTTCTTTCTTTGATTTCTCTCTCTCTCTCATGATGTACAGTTTGTTTGGATGAAATGTGCTTTTAGTTGGTTTAAAATGGATTGAAAATGATTAAAGTGTTGTGGGTTTTTGTTTAAGTAGCAATGTAGCTTGGGTGATTGCTATAAAAGTGGTTCTGAATTTTACTTATGGGTCTAAGAATGTTGGATCTAATAGTACTGATACTTGTATAAGTACTAGTTGGCTATTTTATTTGAGCAATGCAGTACACAATTTGATCTGTAGAGCTGTTGATGTTTTAGTTTTAGGTTTTGTTTTCTAATGTTACAGATAATTGGGTTTGGGGGTCTTTTATGGAAAATATATGTATTGACAGTGCTTGTTGATTACAATTTTAGAACAACTGACATTATGATTAGTTCTATTTATTGTGCCCTAGCGTAGCTTTTTGGGAAATGATTAGTGAGAACAGAATAATATATGGAAAGGAAAAAAAAAAAAGGTCAGGGTCAACCTCAAAATTTGATGGTTCAAGGGTCCTGTAATCTATGAGGTCTGGATACTGATTACAAACATTTGAGTAATGGAAATTGTGTTTGAGATTTATCTTCTTTTTAATTTGTTTGGATATTTCTTTGCAGTGACATGATGTTGTCTCTTTTCTTGCCAACATTGTGATATGGAGGCTTTTTTGTTCTTCCTTCTGGTGAAATTTATGTTGATTGCGTTCATTGAAGAAGCAATCTAGGGTCCTCCTACAATATATTATTGATTGTTTACCATCTTCATAGCTGCACATGTGGTGCTAGCAAAGAGAAATCTGCCTCCTATGAGTCTATGACAACAAATGGACCCAGTGTGATGACCCCAAAATATCGAGTGATATCGATTTGTGCTTTGAGTTCACCATGATTTTAGTTAGTTCTCTTGAATTCCATTGACATGTCTCCAGTTTATGTTTTATGAACACTGCTCCATATTGAGCTGGACTAATTTAGGAATGCACCCAAAACCCACTTTAACAGTGTTAGTCAGCACTTTGGTTGGGTTAGAGTAAGCTTAACCTGGTGCTAATATTTATAGCTTTTAGTGAGGGTGGAAGCTAGTGGTTTTTGGGTTTGTAGTATTGTCGTTTCATTCTTAAAAAGTTATTTAAGTGTACAAACAACAAAGGTTAGTTACTGATAAAAAAATTAAAAAAAATACAAAACAACACAAAAAACAAAAATGTATGAATGTTGGTTTCCTAGTTATAAATTGATATAAGCTATTGGTTCCCGTTAAAGTGTTCAAAGTTCGATAGAAAAAGCTAAAAGCCTGAACGAAAACAACCTGCTTATATCGAGCTTATGCTACTGCAGCGGTGCAGCCTTTTCAAGCTTAATAGGATTGCTGCTGAAATCAGAGTATACTTCAAAATGAACCATCCCTATTTGCATTTCTCCTGAGTTTTTGTTCACTTTTCATGTCATGTGTTGTGCATGTTACTTTAAAGCATAACACTCTCCAATTCTTTGAGAGAGACTTGTTGAAGGAAATTGGAACAAACATGGGTTCACTATGGACAGTAACACGAAGGCAATTGAACAGATGAACTAGAAGAATTGATGTTAGGAGTTTAGACCAATGATGGAACTTTTGTTGAACAGATTCAGTAGAAGGGAAGAAAGATCTAATCAATTGACGCCGTGATTGGAGGATCTAAAATCCATGAAATTATAAGTTTGGTAACAAATTGTACAAACTAGTTGAAAACAGTTCAGACTATTAGTTTCTTGGCGCTTGTTACATGATCTTTCTCTGGAAAATCATTTATAAAGGCAGACATAATAAGATTATGACCTAGTGGAAAATTATGAATGGACCCCAAACATTAAAATGGAAAAACCGAAAAGATTTAAAATTTGACGAAATTTATATATTTGGAAAGCATTTTTCGAGATCTTCAAAACTAGACTAGTCAAGAATGGTTCGAAAAAAAAAAAAAAAACGTGAAACATCTATTAAGAAAGTCAGGCCCTTCAGGATGAAGAGAGCCGGAGCCTTGAACTTCATGAGCATATATCTCAAGGTCTTCCTCAATCTTGTGGTAATTTTCTTGAAATGGATATGTACTCAAGAGCAAAGATTTCAGGATACTGAACAGCAACATTGGCATTAACAATAGTGATATTTTGATGTAAATTAGTCGGCAGAAGCTTTGATTAACATTTACTCAAAAGGATTTTAGGGTTTTTCCTTCACCCAAAAAGATTACAAAAGTTTTCTTTCTCACTGTTTTAAAAAAATCTAGCTACTGAGTCCCACCAAAAAGCCCTAGAGGCAACATAAACTAGAAAAGAAACCAATAAAATAGAAAAGAACTAAAATACCCCTGTGTGGTGATAATTTGTATCATATTTGCTGGTAATTTGCCATGCTTTAACGTGCAAAAGTTGGTTATTATGACCAGACTTAGTATGTGTCTTATTGAATCTCTCTAGTGCCTACCATGATCAAGACCACAATTACCTCAGGGTCGGAATCCACGTCCTTTGGCTGGAAGTTCAGGTGTAGTATAGATTGCTTGGTAACACGCAAGAACATTCTGCAGGTAAGCAGTATTTTCGAGATTTAGGGTTTGGGTCGTACGTAGTAGGAACAGAGAAGAATTTAGTACAGATTAAAAATGTCTCATATATCCACAGAAGCCATTTTCTTGGATTGGTCACCAATAATAATTCAATTGGATATGTCTTTGATTGATACGATGTGCTTTTGATTTGAAAAGCTGAAGCAAGCTGTCATACTCATACATAAGGACGAATTATCAGATCATAATTATATGTCCATAACTTTTACCAGATCAGTACCCTACAACTTTATATTTTATTTTTTGTTATTCTTTAACAACTTTTGTTTTCAGAATGTATTTAAGTAAAGACCTTTAAATGTATCAGTAAAAAAGTTCAATGCCTTTCTTTTTTGTTGCAGAAGAGTTTCACAGTACTTGTAACTGAAACCTAGAGGAGGAAAGAGATATTGTAGCTTTCCTCCTGAAATATGCAGTGTCATATATTAATCTGGGAAACTAGGCATGTTGATATTGATGTACCTCATGTTTTCATCTGGTTGCAGGTTTTTCATTACAAGCTCAGTTCTTGATCTTACAATAGTGGGATTAGATGCCATGGATGGGGATTCAGTTCCCCAAAGCCAGCAGCCTCATTACTTGAAGACCTGCTCAAATCCATCTCTGGATTTGGGCAGTGTAGTTTACCTTTTAGGCCACACAGAAAAGAAAGAATTGACAGTTGGTGAAGGGAAGGTGGTGATTGCAACCGATAATCTCATTAAACTGTCAACAGACGGAGTAACATGGAGCCCAGGATCTGCAGGTTTTGATGTTCAAGGTAATCTTGCTTTCATGGTCTGTGATCCCATGAAACTAGCTTCATCTCCAACAGCCAAGTCTTCATCCACGTCAACATCATCATCATCATCTTCATGGAAAAAAGATCATCCAATGCAATTTGGCATTCCAATTCCCATAATCTGTGATTGGTTAAACCAGCATTGGGAAGGCAGTTTGGATGAGCTGAACAAACCCAAATTGCCACTCATTCGATTAATGTCCACGGGACAAAAGAGTGAGCATTCTTGTGCTTCATTCACCCTTCGCCGGGTTTTCAAACCAACGGAGGGTGAAAATGATGAAACCCCATCATCATCAAATATCATCTCAAGACCCAGAAATCAGCCTGGACCTAGCTGTTCTGCCTCTGCAAATATATGCCATGATGAAACCCCAGCTACACATGAACAGGGAATTCCAACTCCAGAGATCTATGAATCCCCAAGATTGACTTCAGGGCCAATCCAGAGAAAAGAAAACACCCAAATCCAGCTTTTGGATATCAATTTTCCTCCTCGGGGTCCCAAAGCTATTGTTCTTCCACTGCCTATCAAACGTTTGCCTCCGAATTCAGATGAGAATGCTGTGGCATTGAACAACAACGCATTGAGAGAAGAAGACGTGATAAATGACAGAGAACAGGCGAGTCCTGGTGCAGATGCTGAGATTATCTCGACTGGTTCTGTTAATGGAGATCGAAGTGAAGTCCAGTCCAGTTCATCTCCATTAGACATTTCGAATTTCCGGTATGAGATGGAAGGTTTTCAAGGTGATTATAGCAGCGAAGGGGAGACGACTATGTACTCAGCTGAAACGATGGAGAGCAGAAACTACACTAGTCCTAGAGAGGAAAAGTTTCAGCAAGTGGGGAGAAGCCAAAGTTGTGTTAATTACAACAGAAGGGGTTCAACTCAAAGAAATCCGATAGCACGAAAGACAGCTTCTGACAAGCAGCAGAGTTTCATCCCAGGAAGAAAAACTTATTCACACGGTGCAGCATCTCAGAGGAGCCATGATTTTTACAGTCCTACAGTTTCCTCGATCATTAAAAGAAGGAACAACAGGGAGCAGATGACTAGACCCCGGCAAAGCACGGTTCAACTCTCTCCAAGATGGATGTTTTGATTGATTCTTGGAGAATATGATCTGTTTGAAGGCCTGCAAATTCATGACTGCCCGTACCAGTGTTTCATCTATACTGTAACCAATTTTTCTTTTTTTGTGATTTTCTGTGCAGAGCAGTCTGAAGTTGAATAAGCAAATTCAGCCAGATTGTAGTACAGCTGCTCAAGGAAAAGAGGTATTTATCTCAATGCCGTGTCTAGCAATTGTTTTGTTGTTGGAAATAGTTTGCCTTTTGAAATTATATTGCAGATTGTGACTCTTGTTACAGTCAATTCATTTCTTTAATGGTGGTTTTTCCATTGAAAAAATGACAATATATATTTATTTATTTTTATCTTTTGAACTTTAAAACTTAGAAAAAAATTAGTTTTGTTTGCAAATTGTTGTAGATAGAGGTAAAAAAAAACATAATAGAACTTTCGGTTTGTGGTGGAGATTCTTCCTTGTGAAACTATACAGAGCATAATAGAGCATTCGGTTTGTGGACCTAAAAGCCAAATTAGGCTGGAAAGTATTTCATGTAATGAGAGCAAGTTGAGAAAGTTGAGCGGAGGGAGTTTAAAAAGAGAGTTGAAACCTTATAATTGGTGGTCTGAGGGCGGGCATGTTTAATGGATAAAAGATTGAAACGATGTTTCCAAGTAGGGAAAATCGGAAAGAGGAGGGAATGAGTTCATATTGGGTGAAAAGTGAGGGTTTTATCGATGGACAATCTATCGACCGGTGGTCTGAGGGTGGACTTGTTTAATGGATACAAGATTGAAACGAGGTTTCCATGCAGGGAAAATCAGAAAGAGGAGGGAATGAGTTCATATTGGGTGAAAAGTGAGGGTTTTATCGATGGACAATCTATCGACCGGTGGACTGCCGACTGAAGGAAAGAGAAGAAGAGGATGGGAGGGACTCGGGAGTCAAAAGTGAGAGGGTTGATCGATGGACAGTCCACAATCCATAGCGTATCCCTTCAAACGGTTAGTATTTAGTGGAACCTCAAATTTAAAGGGTGGTTAGTATTTAGTGGAACCTCAAATTTGAAGGGCGAGATAATAGACTGATGGGTTTGAGGTCTCCACCAAGAGGACTCAAACCTCATTTTTGATGTTTAGAGGGATCTCACTAAACTTGCCCTGAGATCGAGAGACGATCTCTCTAAACAGATTAGCCACATAATTTGATATATCAAAGTATCCCTTAAATTTTTTATATTTTGTTTTCTCCGAGGTAATGAAGGACAATTATGTCAATAAATATGAGGCGGAATCCTCATACATTGTTAATGAACTGGTACACGTACATCGCTTTGTATAGTGGCTTGGGAGTTATACATTGAGTTGATGTAAGAGTTAATTTTGGGTGAAGATGTTTTTCTTATCGTGGAGATCATTGTCACAGAATATCAGCTTATTCAAAAACTTCTAAACCTATTATCCATTGATTGCAAGTAAAATGAATGGCGCCGGCTTTCACTCATGGTTGTTTTCCATCCAATAGTACAGGCTGGTTGTTTTCCATCCAATAGTACAGGCTCCCTTATTAAACACATTTTGGTTCAGGCATTTGCTCGTATTATCTCACTAAAGAGGGGAGCCTTTTCATTGTTACTGTGTTGACTATTAAAATTAACTCCGCTTGCCTAGGACTCGATTCTGGTACCAATCCATAACTAGTAAAGTCGAAGCGCGAGCCTCTCAATACATTATGAATTATAAGGGCAACTTTAGTGGAATGTGTAAAAATAGATCTCTTAACCTCTCTAGTGAGAGGATAAGGGATCTATTTGCTCTAGTGATAATCCCTTAAAAGGGATAAGAAGATAGAGAGAGAAAAGTGAGAAACGTTGGAGAGAGAAAAAAGAAGAGAGAAAATTAGTTAAAATTTTTTAAGGAGAGAAAATAGAGGAAGGAAGAGAGAAGTTAATTTGCTAATATATAAGAATTAAAAAAGGGAATTGGCGTTGATTTATTGAGCGTACCGCTCAACAATTCAGTGTGCAGCTCAATCGTTGAGCGTGGCGCTCAATCAATCATCTCTCCACTAAGGATCCCTATTCCAATGGAAAGAGATCCAATTTTAGATGTTTAGAGATTCCACTGTGGGAGGGAACCTGTTGATCAACAAGTCCAATCCCTCCCACTAGAGTTGCGCTAACTGAAGGCTGAAGCTAACTTAAGTTGGTTTGCAGAGCAGATCATGGATGATCGGTAAATATGTTGGTCTTAATGTGATCTTGCATGAAAATCTCACAAATTGACTGTATTGATTATATATTTTGGCGTTAGAGTGGTAAAATCAGTGGGATGGTACGACCTAGGTTCAAATTCGCTTACATGTAATTCTATCAATTAACAAAAGAAAAAGGAAGGTATTCCTAACATTAGATTTAAATTGGTGATTTGGGCAGTAAAAATCTTGACAACTATTATGATCTTCTTTAGTCTATTTTACTTACGAAGTGATTTTTTTTATTGTGGATTTTTTTAAAAAAATCGATAAAACGATGTGCTATGCGATAAGATTATCACAAAAATCAACGAATGGATTGCATGCTTTATAAAGCGGATGTAAGAAAAGTGTAAGATTATGTTGGGTGAAATTAGAGGTGGCAAAACATGACCCAACCCATCAAACCCTATTCTAACTCGATCAGCTAGTTAAACAAGTCAGGGTTAGGGTTAAGCATTTTTGACTCATTCTCGCTTCAACCTTATTAGGGCTAAGGTAGACCCTGATTCGTTTACTTGTTTTATATAGATTAATGTCAAATAAATAAGTTTAGGATTTGAAAAAATTACATATTTCATAAACTAGAGAGAAGAGTTTGATAATATTGACTCGCCAACCCGCCTAGGATCAACCCTAACTCGTTGCCAGGTCTAGGTGAAATCTAAGTTATCAGAGTGTGAGCGAGAACGAGAGCTGAAGTGGGAGCACAAAAGCGGGCAAATAAAAAATGTTCTTAGTTTTGGAATGTTTTTTGAGCGAGAGTGTTGGAGCATAGTTCAGAGCATGAGTGCGAGTTTTTGAGGCGAGAGCGTCACCATACCATAGTTTGGTTACTTAGGCACATAAAAATAAGTTGAGGGTGGAAATATCTCTCCCTCTAACAGATCTTTCGTCCTCGTTTTAAGCTCGAAATTCGCTACTACGCGTGACTAAATTTGGTCCACTTGGAATCTAAGTAATCGAAGCGCGAGCGAAAATGAGAATATAAGTGGGAGCACTAAAGTAGACAATTAAAAAAAATTTCTAATTTTAGAATGCTTTCGGAGCAAGAGCATTGGAGCGTAGTTCAGAACCCTGAATACGAGTTTTTGGGGCGAGAGCATCACAATACCACAGTTTTAGTTACTAAGGGTGAAACACGCAAAAATAAGTTGGGGGTGGAAATATCTCTCCTCGTAACGGATCTTTCTGCCTCCTTTTAAGCTCGAAATTCGCTACTACGTGACTGGACTTGGTCCACTTGGAGGGTAGTTTCGTCAGTAATTATAGCCTCGGTAGTCTCGTCGTCAATACGGCGGTAGCAAAGGTTTCACAGTTTTCACGTACGGCGGAGGAAAGATGACACGGCGAAATCATCTGTTTTTGTCTTCGAAAATAGGTGCAACCTCGACCAGAAAGTCCTTTTTATAAATGACGAATGTACTCCTTAATCAAATGAAATCCAGCTGTATTTCTTTAATGGAAGACAATGATTCAGGGTTCCTCATCACATTCATGCTCATGATGCTCCCCTGTGAAATGAGCTTTTTCTTTTTTTCTTTAGGCGTTTTTTTTAATTGGGTCCACATGATCCACATCTAAATGATATCACTGGGCCAAAAACGAAAAACCCTGATCTTAATCGAACGATCTCATCGTCACTATAATAATTTTTTTTCATTGATCAAATCGATTTTGTACCCAAATGCTTGAAATTTTGATCTATTCTTTGAATATGCTGGATCTCGATTTTATTTGTTTAGGTAATATGACTTTTATCAAGGTCGCAACAAACCACTATGCCCTAAAAACAGTAAAAACAATATCAATGCATAACAGTTATTTGAAGATCCAACGGCCAAAATTTATGCTAAAGATTCTGTGGTGTACTCCTTTGCTACATCTTGTCATATCTGAAATCTTAATAAACACGTAAGAATGCATAAGAGCTTGATTTTGCACTTTAAGATGTATTTCTATATCAAGTTATTTGTAAGGGCATAATACGTCTTTTACCTTTTTCTTTTTTATACGATTTTCTTTTCTTTATATATTTTTAACCAATAGTTTCCATTTTAGCTGAACTAATTCACTGCAACACACATCGTATCAAAGTTGATGTATACATGTGATACCCTAGTGGGTTCCATTTAATCCTTTTTTTTTAGGGGAAAAGACCGAACACTTCATTAAGATGAAGAATCAATCATGTCCGAACGGACAAGATAAGAGATACATCATGGGCTGGAATTCATCCACGAATTACAGTTTTTAGAAGAAATAGCTAACTTAGCTAGTGAGTGGGCCACACAATTTGCCCTTCTTGGAACATAACTTGCAGAAAAACTATTAAAGAAAGAAGAAAGAAGTTTGCAGTCTGAGATAATACTGTGAATTCGCCAAGGTATTGTAGCTGAATCGTCGCTCAAGATATTAACGAGTATCAGAGAATCCCCTTCAAGGATGATCGAATTTGAGCTCAAGTATTTTGCTAACTCAATGCCTTTAAGGCATGCACGAGCCTCTGCTTCGAGGGCTTTGTCTTCACCCATATGATTTCCATCATAGAAATTTTGACAGGCAAGAACACTTCCTTCACTATTGCGTATCACAATACCAGCGGCAATGGTATTATCCTTAGTAGCCCCATCAAAATTTACTTTGATCGATCCAACAGGTGGGGGTATCCAACGTTGATGTGAATTTGCCTTAGGCGAGATCGAGTAACTGTTGGATAAAGTACAATAACCGTGTTCATTAAACATAGCTTGAGCTGATGTGATAATAACCTGAATATTCACCACTTTCTTTTCAAAGATCACCTGGTTCCGGGCTTTCCAAATCTGCCAAATAATATTGCATGCCAATTTAAAAATATCTGCATCTTCTTTAGCCTCTAACCAATGCACAAACAAATCCAAAAGAATAGGGGTTGTAGCTGATGATTGATAATGCAAACCAATAGGTGAGCCGAACCAAATTCTCTTACTAACCTCACATGATAAAAAGAGATGGTCAGTTGATTCCATGTGAGAGTGACATAAGGAGCAAGAGGGGTCAATGTTGGGGAGTCGCATAGCAAGAGCCTCATTAGTAGCGATAGCACCAGTGAAAAGACGCCAGACAAACATTTGGACTCTTGGAGATAGACCTTTGATTTTCCAGAATCTTTTCCAATTAAGTCTTCCCTGTCTTGAAGAGGTTGAAGGTCCAGCAGTAGCAAGTGCTTTATAGACAGATTTAGATGAGAATTCACCTGATTTGCAACAATTCCAAAGGAGTTTATCCTTTGTATTTGCCAAAGAAAGACGGATCTGAAGAATTGCCTCTGCCTCAGTGGGAGGAAATAATGAACGTATTAACTCAATATTCCACTGGTTGCAATTTGGAAGAAATAAGTCCGACACCATGAGAACCTGAGATCGTGCAGTGCCATAACCTTGAACTCTATATCCAGGGAGAAATGGGACCCAAGGGTCTTTCCAAATATGAATATCAGTACCATTGCCAACACTCCAGCAAGTTGAAGGCTTCAAGACATCACGAGATTCTAATAAGCTTGCCCAAACACATGAGGATGTAGTATTTTTTTTGACCTCCCAAAACTGATTAGAGTTGAGATATTTAGCTTTTAGTAATTGAACCCAGATAGCATCCGGGTTTGTGAGGAATCTCCAGGTTAATTTTGCCGTCAGAGCCTTATTAACTAATTCAGGTTTTCGAATACCGAGGCCACCCTCCTCTTTGGGTTTGTAAAACTCGTCCCAAGCACGGAGCACCAGTTTCTTCCCATTATCATCAGTATGGTTCCACCAGAAACGTCTATAGATCGTGTTAAGTTGCTGGAATATCGTTTTTGGAAGCTTGTAGACACCCATAAAATAAACAGATAAGGAAACCAAAGTGGAGTGAATAAGAGTTGTTCTTCCCGCATGAGATAATGTCGAACACTTCCAACCTTTTAGTCTGTTCCTGCATTTCTCCACTAGATATCGAAATGTAGCAATTCTGGATTTAGGAAGTAGTAAATGATGACCTAGGTACATGTCAGTATTCTCCATGATACTTACACCGATCAATCCTGCCAATTGGAGTTGGTCTTCATCAGTAATGCAAGGGCTGAAGTAAATAGCTGATTTCTCGAAGTTAATCAGTTGGCCAGACCAAGTAGAATAAACATGTAAAAATTCTTTCACTGTAGAAAGTTCTTCTTCATTAGCCAAACCGAAGATGAATAGATCATCAGCAAACATAAGGTGAGTGATTGAAGGAGCATGCCTATTCAGTTTGACACCCTTATACAGATCATCTCTTTCATAGTAGTATATGATTCGTGATAAGACTTCAGAACACATGATGAAGAGATAGGGTGAAAGAGGGCATCCTTGGCGTAAACCACGCCCCGAAGTGAAGTGACCTTGAATGCTGCCATTTACAAGAACAGAGAAGCTAGCCGAAGAAACACACAACATTATAAGATCATGGGAATTATCATGAAAACCAAAACCATGTAAAACTGAGCTTAGAAATTTCCAGTCAATCCGATCATATGCTTTGGACATGTCCAGTTTCAAAGCGAATGAACCCTTGTTTTTTGAAAACCTTTTCATCGAGTGAAGGATTTCATGTGCTATCACCAGGTTATCCGAGATATGTCTTCCTGGAACGAAGGCATTCTGAAAAGGTGAGATTAAGCGTGGAAGCAAATCTCTAATCCGATGAGTGATTAATTTCGAGACCACTTTATAAGCAACATTACATAGAGATATAGGTCTGAAGTGCACAGGGGAAGATGGAGCATCAATCTTTGGGATGAGAGCAAGAAGGGTATGATTAAAATCTGAAGGAAACTGAATGTCCCTAAAAATTGTTTTTATAAGATCAGTCAAGTCAGGACCACATACCTCCCAATTTTGTTGATAAAATAAAGCTGGGTATCCATCAGGCCCGGGAGCCTTCAGGGGACCCATTGAATGAATTATGGCGATTATTTCTTCATCGGATGGAGCTGCATAGACTAGTTTGTTCTGCTCAGTACAGATGGGTTCAGATGTTATTTGAAAATTCGGGATTACAGGTTCTGTGGGTGCAGCTTGAAAAAGGTCGTGGAAATGATGTATCAGATGATCAGAGATCATAGAAAAAGATGAGGTCCAAGTTCCATCAGGCAGTTGAATATTCTGAATTGTGTTCTTCCTTTTTCTATTAGTCGCTGAAATGTGGAAGAATTTTGTGTTTCGATCATGGTCTTTAATCCTCCTGATCTGTGATTTTGGTCACTACTTTTCATTTTGAACATTTTCAAAAATGGGGACGGATCTCATCTCATTGAAAAGCACATTAAAAATATCAAATTGCACTAAATCACCATTTTCAAATTAAATACAAAAACAGTATTCACACCCTTATTTAACCCTAAATACTCTTAATTTTTAGTTGAAATGATCTCACATATGGGTAAAGAGTTGGGTCTACATTGATGAATAAATTAGTCTAGATAATAAAAAGTTAAGAGGGTATTTTTTAAAGATTTTGGAAAAAAAATGGAGGACGTTGTTGTTTTTGTCTTTAGTTTGATTATGGTGACTTAAGTGCAATTTTCTCAAACTATGTGTTTTTAATGTACTTTTCCTCAAATCTGAAATCTAAATTAATTATCTAAAATTGATACATTAAACTCCATGAAAACACTCTAGTTTGGGTAAATTACACCTAAGTCACCCTTTTATAAATAAAAATAAAATCTTTCATTCCCTCAATTTTTGTCTAAAATCTCTAATAAATACCTTCTTAATTTTTTACTATGTAGACCATTTATTTTTCAATCTAGACACAATCTAGATCCACATGTGTGATTATTTCATCTAAAAAGTAAATGTATTTTGGGATAAAATAAGAGGTGGATGCTATTTTTAGTTTTAGTTTCAAAATTAGGCCTGTCAATTGGGTTGGACTGGCCCGAAGCTCGCTCGTTCGGCCCGATGATTTTTGGGTCGAGCCTTATTTGAGAATGAGCCGGGCCGAGTTTGAACAAATAATAAGGCCTGAATTCAAGTTTGGGCCGAACTTGATCATTAAAGAGCTCGACCCAATTTAGGCCCGGCCCGAATACTAATTAACATATAGTTATAATTTTTAAACCCAATATATACATCATTTATTATTATTCTTTTTGAAACCATCAAATCAGTTATTCTTTTCCTTGAAACCCAACACAATTCATTCATTTTTTTTTGAAACACAACATATTATTTATTATTTTTTTTGAACTAAACAACCCATTACTCACTTAAAATAACTATGGTTGAATCCTAGAATAAACGAGACAACTATTTATACTCTCTTAAACAACTAAACCTCGTACTCTAACCATTTGAAACCCTAAACTCCTACCCTCAAACTCACAATAACCATAATCAAGCTTCTTTGGTCTATTTTCTTCAAGGATTTCAAAGTAGAGTATATCTTATATATTATTAAAAATAAAAATCTTGTATGCAAATAAGAATTATTAGGTTTAATCGTAATTATGAATTTATGATTCTTGATGTTCTTTTTATTAGAATCCGTTTGATTATTAATTATTTTTAGATTCTTGGACTTGTACATCGTAGCATATATATTTTTTGAGCAAGCCCGAATTCAGCCCGAAATAAATGTCTCAAAACATTGTCATTCAATTATTTTTAGATTCTTGGGCTTAGGGGTGTTCAAGCTCAAATTTGAGCAAGTCCGAATTCGACCCAAGATTAATGACAATGTTTTGAGACATTTATTTTTCTAATTTAGGGGGTGTATTCAATCAAGAGTTTTAAAAATTTTGACAGATTCTTTTAGTGATAGATTCTTTAGGATATTAATAGAATCCAGTGGATATTTAATGTTTCTTGAAAAAAATCCAAAGATTTTTATAGATTCAAGTTTTGGAGTATGGTGGAGTTTGCGACTTCTTTCATGAGTTTTAAGGATTGTCATTTATTTTTTAGAGGATTAAAACACTTATTTTATTAACTATTAATGGTGGTAGGGGCGGCTCTGAACACAAGTACCCAAAGCTGTGTTTCTAGCCCCTTAGCTTTAATTTTTTATAAGAATATTTTTTAAAAAATATAATAGAATACTTTCTTAAAAATACTTAAAGAAGGGACACACTTATTAAAACAATTAAAAAAATTAAAAATACGATAGAATTAAACAATTTATAAAAAAAATAGGTTTCCGTTTGAATATATATGTATGAAATTAATATAAAAATTTACCACCAAAGGTTAGTTACAATGTTCAGGTGGAGGTGTACAAATTGTTAATAATATAAACAGTGCAAGTGGTGTCTTGAGTTCAATTCTTTAAAAATAAAAATTAATGAAAATTATTATATCAAGTTAATGATTTTTTTGGGTACTTGCATAATTATTTTTTATGCGAATATATAGAGGCCCATTTTTCGGAGTTTATGGTGGTGATGAGATGGTATAAGATGACGGTGGAAATGGAGGTGGTGATGTGGTGGTGGTGGTGATGAGATGGTAAGGCGGTGGTGGTGGCAGTGATGGTGGCAGTGGCGGTGGTGCGTTGGTGGTGTGGAGAGAGAGAAAGAGACCATAGCTTCTCACTTTTAAAAATCCACGATAATCTCTTGACTTGGGGTCGAATTATTGAATGAGAAAAGTATATATACCAAGCCTTCAAATATCATAAGAATCTATGAAAGTCTTGGGCCCATTAAAATCCTTAAATATCCAAAGTAAAATAAATACCATGGATTTTTAAAGAGTCTTTAGGAATCATGTTTGAATACCACAGAGTTTTGTAGACTTTAAAATCCATGCAATTGAATACCCTGAACTTTTAAAGAGTCCTTATATATCATGTTTGAATATCACAAATTTTTGTGGACTTTTAAATATCCACCAATTTCCAGATTCAATACACCCCCTTAATTTTGAGTAATTTTTTTAAAAAATAAAATTTGAAAAACCGGTGGGGCCACTGAAGTCAAATCTAGTAATGGGATTAAAAGTACTTCTGTGGGCCAATGCATGTGTTGTCATACTCAGTAATTTCACAGTTAATGAGAGCTGCTGCAAATTCTTAGAGAGAGAAACGTTATAATTGTTAGAGAAAAGAAAAGAAAAGAGAAAATACAAAAGGAGGGCAAAGCAGAAAAGAAAAGAGAACAAAACACACTCTTCTCTCTTTATTCTCTCCTACTCTGTTCTACTTTCTCTCTCATCTCTCTCTCACTCTGCTTTCTCTCTCTAGCTTTACTAAGTTAATACTAGAAGCTCTGGTTCAAGGTCATGGCAGCTGCTACAACAAAAGTAAGGTGGAGGGAGGTGGTGGTGGTGGTGATGTTAATGGCGGTGGCGGTGGTGGTTCAGGTGGTTGACGGAGCAAGCTGGTGTGTAGCACGGAGCAACGCAAGTGAGCAGGCGTTGCAGACGGCTTTAGACTACGCATGTTGGGCTGGTGCAGATTGTGCACCCATTCAACCGCCTGGTCTTTGTTATCTCCCAAATAATCTAATAGCTCATGCTTCTTATGCTTTCAATAGTTATTATCAAAGGAGATACTTGGCTGCTGGTGCTTGTGATTTTGCTGGCACTGCCACCATTGCCATGACTGACCCCAGTCAGTTTCTCTCTCTCTAGATTTCTCTCTTTTGGGGTTTTCTTAAATTTTTTTGGTGAAGGGTTGGATTCTGATTTTTTTGTTTTGGGTGTTGAATTATTTGTAGGTTATGGATCTTGTGTGTACCCATCATCTCCAAGGTATGCCCATATTTTCTTTTTAATTTTTTAATTTACTTTTTTTTTGTTGTATGAGTACTCAAGTTTTTATATATTTAATAGACTGTTAGTGATCATGAGTTTTTTATGTAAAATACTAGAACAAAAATAGCATCATTTAATGGTCAGATTTGTAATTGTCAAAACTCATGCATTGAAGGCCAAGGAAGGAAAGCAACCCTAGTTTTTCTTTTTCTTTTTGGAGGCAAACCAGATTAAGGGAGGTAAAAAAAAGTTTAGCCTACTTACAATTTCAAGTTAACTTCTCTTTTTTTTTAGTACCAATGTTTTTTTTCTTTTTAAAAAAAATTAAAACATCAAATTAGGAGTTTTCTTGTCTCTATTTTGAGCTAGGAAAAATGAGATTAGTTTTAAAAAAGGTATTTAATTGTTTGCTCCCATTCCTAATTAAAATAAACAAGAAAAACGAATTTTTTTACTAGAAAATAATTAAAAGTAAAAAATAAAAAGAATTTATTTACTCTCTCTCTACTTTCTCTCTCTAGAATAATGTTTTTCTTTGTTTGTTTTCTCTGCATTGCCATTGGGTTTGTTTTTTTCTTCTGTTTAGATTCCAAGTGTCTATTTGCATGCAAAGATTACTTCTGCATTTTTGTTAATTACATCTTTCTCCTCTGTTCTTTTTCTTCTTTCCTATTTTGTCTTTTGTTATTTTTGTAAATAACGATAGAGACCTCTCAGTCAACGACAGACCCTTGTAGGCTGTAGGGCCATAATCCCCAAAATCCACCCCACCTATGTTCCTCGAGATTTGTGTTACTAATAGCAGAGGACTTTTAGAAAAAATTTCAGATATCTGCTGTCACTGTTACACTATCTGGGGTAACTGGGAGAGTGTTGTTTATCCACCTGATCGAGGAGGCTGTTTAGGGAATTTTTTAGTTGCAACTTGTTTGTTTTGTTTTAACAGTTTTCTTATTTCATTTACACCTTGCCTTGGGGTCAGCATGGAGATTACTGAGGCCCAATTTTTATTTTTTCAAATTGATCTCCTCACTATGCAACAAAAATTTACTTTTTTGCTTTTGAGCTTAATTCTGTATTATTTTATAAAAGTATAATTAAACCTTGAAGCATATAAAAAATGAGTAAAGCTCCGGTCTCATGTGGCTTACATAATGCTTACACAATGATGTGGCGTGATATAATTAGTACCTTGACCAACTCATAATTAGTGTGAGCTAATACCCAGATTTAGAACAAAAATACCAATATTCCATGTTAAAATTTATATTTCTTGATGAAATAGAAGAAAAGTATTTGTGGTTTAATGTTCATACAACATTGTCATTAATCTTGTTGATGATTATATATCTGATGGCTTTGAATCTTCTTTCTAATTCTATTCGGGATCGGCAGCAACGCCGGTGGAGGTGGAGGTATTGGAGGTGGAGGTGGAGGTGGAGGCATTGGAGGTGGAGGTGGAGGTATTGGAGGTACTATTACGCCGACAACACCGATTATAAACAACCCAAACACACCAATGACACCGATGACGCCATCAACACCGATCTACGGTGGTGTAGGAGGATTTACACCTGGATTAGGCCCTACAACAGCAGGCACAACATATGGATCTGAATCACCATTGCTTACTCCTTCATTTCATGCTCTCATGTTGCCTTTAATTTTAGTTCTTGTTTTTTCACTTCTCTTTAAACCATATGAACTTTATTAATGTAGACACTTTGGTTTAATAATTTTTTTGTGGGTTATAGTATAGAGGGTCCAATTTAGTTGAAAATTTTGAGGTTTTCTAGGGTTTAGGATTAGTTTTTTTGTAAGTAACTAGGAACTTCCCCCTTCCTCTGTTTAAATTATATATAAACTTTGTTCTTGGTTTTGGGGTTCACTTTTGTCTTAAATCTTGGATCCCTTGTCGACTAGTTTGCTTGTTATATACAATTTTCTTTAGGGAACCCTATAGCATTGCCCTACTTTACAAGGGGCTGCTGAATTCCATTCAGGGCCTTTGCTTTTTAATTTTACACCTAACTTAATCTTACACTTCACATACACTCTTCACTGGCCGGTGGGGGAGATGATCCAAAGGCAAGGGCCCGTTTGGTTGGCGATCCAAAAATATATTTTTAAAAACTAATTTACATTTGAACTAAACTATATATTGTATCACATCTAAAATTGCATTTTCACTTTACTATAAAATCCTATATGATTTCATTGAAAATACATAAAACAACATTTTTTTGTTTTACAAAATTCCACATGATTTTATTGTAAATCTTAAAACAGTTTTGGATGTAGTACAAGATGTATATTACTGTAGGTGTAAATTAAATTTTGAAAATAAGTTTTTAGATCACGAACCAAACAGGCCCTAAGCTTTTTGAACCGTTCACTATATCATTAATCTTTAGTCAACTTATAACAGTGGATCGTCATGACGAGTGGATCATTGGGGTGCGTAATTCAGTGTAAGTAGAGTGTACAAATAAGTTGGGTGTAACATGTAAAAGAGTAGGGGTCCTCTCAATGGATTTCTGGATGCATTTAGCAGCTCCTTAAATTTGACAAATACAAGCTCTTAAATCCGTGCTAAGCACGGGAAGGACTTTTAAACCCGTCCTCTCAATGGATTTCTGGATGCATTTCACAGCTCCTTAAATTTTACAAATACAAGCTTTTAAACCCGTGCTAAGGACATCCACAACCATGGTAATAATACTTGATAAAAATTCTAAGATCATAACACAAAAAAATTATATTTATTGATAAAGTTTTTCATTCATAACATATTTACAACTGCCCTCGACAAAGTTTCAATTTTTCATTTATTGAAATTGACACAAAAAGCCAAGGCAGTCATGGTATGTTTGTAGATTTTAACAAATTTAAGGTGATTTAAAATGAGGTCTTTACTTTTATATTTAACCAAATTTAAAATGGGTCTTACATATATTTTTGTTAAGGGCTAGGTTAATGTGAGAATGATCTACATAGTGAGAAAAACATCTTCATAAAAAATCAGTCCTTGAATGGTATTCATTTAGGCTCTACAAATTTATGTCATGGTATACTTGCAATTTTTAACAAATCCAAGGTGAATTAAAATGAGGTCTTTAACAAATGTGAACAAATTTAAAGTGGGTCCTATCTGATTTTTTGTGAGAATGATCTAAATGGTGAGAAAAATATTATCACAAAAAATCAGTCATTGGATCGTATCCATGTGGACCTCACAAATTTTATGTTGCAATTGACACCTGTAAAATAATGTCCAAATAAAACGGGTCTGTATACGTCGTCATTCATACATTAACTGTGGAGCTCACATGAAATTGATTCAAGCTATGATATTCTCACCGAAAATTAGAACATCCTAGAACTTGTAACCATATTGAAAATCACTAAAGATCAACCCGTGAATTGAACTATTCATTTTCTTCCTTGATTTCAATCAATTGATGATGGGATTAAAAGTTAGAATAGTTTGATTTTATGTGTGGATAATCTACATAATATGGAGTATATCCCAACTTTAAATATGCCCTTGAATCATGTGTAAGTAGACCCCACAGGTCATATTGTACGAATAACAATATAAGCAAATCCGTAAAATCTTAACAGTTTAACTAAGTTTAATGTGGGCTTGTTATTGTGTTAGATGTATGAAGTGGCTTCTAAAAATTTCAAAAATCCCATGGGGGCACTGTTCACAACGATAACATTTTCTGACTAAATTTTTTAAAAATGTTATATAGTGGTGTGTTGAGTGCATAATTATTACATATTTATCCCTCAATTTATATTAGCTAGTATTCAATTGTATATTATTTTTAATGATTTTTATATTTTTGCAGATAAATAGAATTCAAATGCTTCAATTGTAAAATTTGGTTCAATTAGCCAAATTTATTAAAAGCACCCCACAAATCTATCAGAGGCACCATGAGAGTACATGCAAATGGCACATGATGACCACGTCAATTCAGTCAAAATTGGTTAAAGATTGGAGTTTAATCACTAATGAAACAAAGAAGGCAAAAATGATCTTAATAACATCATCATGATGTCAAACCACATAAGCCTTACAAATCATC
>MVGT01002330.1:36643-79182 GCA_002174775.1 Macleaya cordata | reverse complement strand
GGATACCTCTTGTAAAAAGCTATAAATAGGGAGGTCCAAGTTCATCCCAAGGCATCCAAATAAAGAGTATTGGTGTTCCTAAAGTTCAAAGAGAGGTAAACCTAGGGTTTTGGTCTTCTTGTGTGAGGAGGAATCCGAAGTGTGAGAAACTTGTAGAGAGAGAGAAGGGTTTGCGAGGATCTAGACTCTTGCCCTAACCCAAGTTTCTAGTGTTCTCCATATATTTTCTCCTCATCTGTTACTATGGTCAACCATGGAGATAGGTTTTCAAGGTTAAAGAAAGAAGAGAGTGCGATATTGGGAGTGATTTAGAGAACCGATCTCTAATGGCGAATCTCATTGGTGTTCTTCTATAAGTCTTGTGAGATCCTTGATATGTATTTTATTCTGGTTGTTTGTGTAAGAAGTATTGTAATATATTCTTGATAATAGTATAAGTTTCTCCGGTGCGCCGTTTTAGCCGTGGATGTAGCCCGTGAGGGTGAACCACGTGTATCTTATATTGTGGTTGATGCTTGTTTTTATCTTTGTCGTTATATTTTCTTGTTGATTCATCGATATTAATTCTCAAGATCTTTAAGCATGTTCCGCTGTACTTCGGGAATGTATCATTTGTCATGACGAAATTCCTACCAAACTAGAATCAAAGAGCGATAGGTTTGACTTGGAGAGTTGTGTATTTTGTTATATCATAACAAATTAGTATCAGCGGCAAGTTCGACTTGGATAATTGTGAAGTTGGCTGGTTGGATTTTATTCATAGTATGAAGAATGGTTAAGAACGAGAGTTTTGTTCAGGTGGAGGATATGTGAAGATAATATTTGATTTGGTTCAACATAAAGAAGTAATTTGTGGTGTGATTCACAAATTGGGTGATTCAACTTGAAGATGGGTGTTAAATAAAAATTCTTCATTAGGTTTCTATGAAGTATTGGAACAGGATAGAATGTTATACACGATTCTTGGAAGTGTGGGTAACCGTACACTGTATAGAAAGGGTTGCAAGGATAAGATAGTGATTCTCATGTGTTAGGAGCAGTCCAGTAAAGCTCCAAAGGTATGCACGAGATATTTTAAGATTTATTTAAATCTTGGTTTATTAATTCTTGATGGCTTGCGAGAGTCATATCGAGATTGTGCCAGATCTCATTTACATAGACCACGTTATTATGGGCGTTGTCACACGGAACATATAAATAAGCAAGTATATTGGGTGTGATGGTGGTAATGTAGGTCCAAAAATGCAAGGGTTTAATATGGGATTTTAAGATCTGAGATCAAATATCTCCTACCTACGAATATTTGGAAAGAGCCGCTAAATCGAGTTCTCATTTAGGTAAAGGGAGTTATGACTTCTTTTATCAATAGTGGAGACTCAATCAGGATAGGTTTCGACTTATTTATTACCGATGTAATTTCCATTACAGATGGACAAATATTCTTATCCGCCGAGGTCAAAGTAATATCCCCTCCATACGAATATTTGTAAGTTTTATTGTTGTGGAGCCAGAATCCGACGAGCACCACACTGCGCAAAGAGACGCGCACGCAGAAAAAATGCATGAGTAGGATTTGCCCACCGAGGGGGTGTGAATGTGATATGTATGGAGTCGCCACCTGATTTATGAGAATCAGGACCCAAGATTTTGAAAAATCGACTTAAATCTAGTTTTGCAAGAAAACCATGGCGATAATCCAAAATGGATGGTCTGCGGTAAGAGAAATGGATAAGGGGATCAAGGTACGGGTTAGGAAGGTGTTAGGCACCCAACAACCGCCCGTCCATGAGGACGGCCTCTACTTCGCGATTAAAGACTTTTAGGGAAATATATGATCGATACTAAATTATGCTACATACACAAAAACAACTGCACTACAATAAGTAAGCCCCCTAAATCTACGTGTCAGGATAGATTGTTTTGGGGCGAAAGAATGCATACATTCATCTGGCTGAATGCTGCAAAAGAAAGCGACACGCGCCATCAGTAGGCTCGCGCACAAAAAGCACAGTGACGTGGATGTGCTTTGTATCCACACACAAACAAAGGGTGTGATATGTGTAATATGTACACGTACACTCAAACATCTGATATGGTGATGTGTACACCATACATTGGGGGGCGATCACGTGCGGTATGCCGCGTGTGCGAAAAGAGAGAATCATGTCCTTACACATGAAACTCAAATGATTAACACGTATGTGTGTGTCATCAAAACAGAGAAATCACGTCCTTGAACGCAATTCTCAAAAAATGGGCAATTATGTATTTAGACATACGCCGAAATGGATTCACGTTTTGTATGCACGTGTCCGGATGAAGCAGGGATCACATTCGATATAGAACCTGCCCGAAAAGGGATCATATGTGAGAAACATATGCCCAGAGTGGAAAGGGTCCATTGCATCCGTAGACGTGGACCGCAAAGAGGGATCATATCCATCATAGGACATGCCCAAAAGAAAGATAGATTCATAACACCCTTAGGCGTGAATCTCAAAAAGGGATCATATCTAACATGAGACATGCCCGGAAATGAAAGCAGATTCATAACACCCTTAGGCGTGAATCTCAAAGAGGGATCATATCCATCATAGGACATGCCCGAAATAAAAATAGATTCATAACACCCTTAGGCGTGAATCTCAAAAGGGGATCATATCTAACATAAGACATGCCCAGAAAGGGATCACACATTACATGTGTGCCCGAGAAATGCGAGCGTCGGTGGGACGCAAAGAATGCATACCCTATGCTCTAATATCGCACGAGGGTATCTAAAGATTCCTAATCTGGTTTAGGATGATCTTGACACTATATGCATGAAAAACCCTAAGTTAAATGTGACGCATTTTGAAAATCGTCTTCTTTCAAAACGTCAAAACATTAAAAGCAAAAGTGATGATAAAATAGGAATTTCGCATCGAGTGAGACTCTACATACCCTTGAAAACAACATACAATCCTAGGCTAATGCAACCTAGTTACTAGTCAAACAAACCTAGACCTTAGTCTGATTATTAGATTTTTAATTGTTTGGCTAGTTAGGTCCTTAGACCCAGAATGAGGAAGTGGGCCCATGGGGCCGAGTGTGGAATGGGCCCGTGGGCTCAAAATGGAGGGGTAGGCCCGAAGGCCCAAGATCAGAAAGCAGGCCCATATGCCCACAAACGAGGAATAGTCCCGTGTGGCCAGAATGAAGAAACGAGACTAGAGGCCCAAAAATCGGGAATAGACCTGTAGACCCACAATGGAGAAATGGGCTCATGTGCCTAAAAACTAGAAGTGGGCCCGTAGGCCCAAATGTGAGAAAATGAGTTTGTGGGCCCAACATGGGGATATGGGCCCATAAGCTTGTGATGGAAGTGGACTTGTGGGCCCTAAATGGAGAAATGGGCCCGTAGGCCAAATTCCAAGGAAGTGGGCCTATGGGCCCGAATTGGGAAAATGGGCCCGTAGGCCCATCACCGAGGAAGTGGGCTCGTGGACCTAACAAGGAAGTGGGCCCAAAGTGGGAAAGTGACCCGTAGGCCCATCACCAAGGAAGTGGGCCCAAAATGGGAAAAGAGGCTCGTAGGCCTAACACCAAGGAAGTGGGCCCGTGGGCCCAAAATGGGGAAATGGGCCCTTTAGGCCCAAAATGGGAAAACGGGCCCGCAGGCCCAAAACAACTTATCAAAAGTTTTTTTTAAGTGTTGATTTCTCATAAACTAGCAAAAGCAATTAATACACAAGATATGGATGATTAATTACTTAAAATGCATAAACAAATGAAATAAGGCTACTAATCAAGAAATTATGCAATAAAATGTAAAATTGGTATTAACACGCTTTATTTAAACAAATGAATGATACATGCTCAAAAATATATCATCACATGCCTACTTATTTTATTCATGCATTATTTTTAGTTTTATTTTTAGAAATAATATTATTGGGAAATATTTAAAGCAAGAATTTTAACCCTTATTCACATATTTATTATGTCGCATGCAAAATTTTATTGCATCATCAAAACACCATTACACCATGGATTTCATTATACTTCATCACATGTTATACATTTTTCAAATAGAAAGAAACGAAGGATGGGATGGAGATTTCACCTAGTTGGCACGAATCCTCGGGTCAGTTGCAAGAGATCTCACCCCTTTTTGTTTTGACGTGTGATGGTGATGACAAGCGGGCCCCACTCTGTGTCTACGCGGAGAGAACCAAATCTCTTTTTTGGCAAAACCGATTTTGCAAAACTGTTTTTACAAACTTTTTTTTTGGTTTTTTACTGTTTTTTTATAAAAATGTCTTTTAACTATTTTTTTCATTTTTTTTCCTTTTCTCTCTCCTCCTCCCTCCTTCTTCTTCACACGTCTGTTACAGACGATTTTTTTTTCTTCTCCTTCTTTCTTATTCTCTTCTTTTCTTTCCTTCTCCTTCTTTCTTCTTCTCTTCTTTTCCTATTCTCCTTATTTCTTCTCCCCCTCTCAACATGTCTGAAACAGACGTTTCTTTTCTCTTTTTTTTTTCTTTCTTTCCTCCTCCTTCTTTCTTCTTTCTTCTCCTTCTCTTTTCCTTCCCTTCTACACGTCTGTTACAGACGTTTAAATTTTTTTTTCTTCTCTTCCTTCTCGGTTCTCTCTCTCTGTTTCTCTCTCAATCTCTCTGTTTCTCTACTCTCTCTCAATCTCTCTTTTCTTCTCTTAGTTCTCTCTCTCAACCTCTTCCCTTCTCAGCTGCTCTCTCTCTCTTAGTTCTCTTTTCTCTCTCCCTCTCTATCAGTCTCCCTCGATCTCCCCCGATTTCTCTCCCTATTTTTCTCTCAATCTCTCGACTCCAGTCTCCCCTGCCCTGCCTTTTTTTTTCTCTCTGTTTAATTTCTCTTAGCCAACCAGACATCCCCTTCTTTCTCTCCATGTTTCCCTCCCTGTTTTGGGGAAGAAAATAGGGAGGATTAGGGGGTGCGTGGCATGCGCCTCCCATCCAAAATATTTTTTTTTAAATATTATTTTATGTGATTAAAAATGAGAGTGGGTCCCACAAAATTCCTTTAAAAAAGATTTTTTGAGAAAAAAGTTGATTTAGGAAAATTTGGGTTAAGCCAATCTCGTCGCGACACGTGGCGACACCTGGGGATTAGAACCGAAGGAGAATCCTACGGTTCTTGGACTGAATCGGTTCCATTTCGAGTTCAGGGTTCCTCGAGATTTGGTTCTCTGCTTCAATTGAAACCTGGACGATGGAGCGAAGCCTGCTTAGTCACATTAAACCCTTTTTGCATTAAATTTTGCACGCAAATCGAGGTGCAACCAAAATGAATATTTTTGTGGGGTGTGCGAAAATTTGGCGTCTACAGATGCCCCTCCTCGCTAGAGACCGCTTGCGGACGAATGGCGAGGCCGACGATGCCTGATTTTCACGCACTGATGAAATCGTCGAACATAAAAGTCCAATGATCTAGGTTATGAATTCGGTTAACTGTTCGTAGTTAGCCGAAGTCGGGCACGAATTTTGCCGGTCTGCTTCCGAACTAGTTCGACCCTTACGATTGAGTGTAGATTTGTGCGGTACTACCGACCTTGATCGGACAGTCGCTGGACCTGCATACTCCTGCCAACTCTGTTGTGGCAAGAAGTGGTCAGCAATTCTTTGGTATTTTGCCGGGTTCTACATGGCCTAAAAGATGGTTTCGAGAACCAGATCATTTTTCTTTTTGAAAGATCCATTTTGATAATAATAATTTTTTTTTAAAATTACCTAGATGGCAAGGGGAGATCTCTTGGTTAATCGCTACCGTTGGATTTGTGCATCATGCTAGGATTTTGACACCACTCAATTATATCAAACCTTCATCTTCTTCCTTGATCTCGTTTGAATGACTGGAGACTGAAAGATGATCTGGTTTTATCACTTCCCCCAATAAATGTGTTCTTTCACCTTTTTCCGTGTGCACTCTTCCTTTTTTATCATTATTGCTTCTTCATTTTTATTTTTATTTTTTTTTGCTTTTGGTTTCTTTTTCTCCACTTTATCATTAATGGGGGTGGTTGAAGTGGGCCTTCTTTCCAACCTTTCACGTACTTCCATGTGAAGAGTTAGCCAAACCCGCTCCCTCTTTCTTCGAGTTTTATAAATACCCGATGATTCATGGTTTGATGTCCACACCAATCCTCTTCTATCTTGTTCTTCTTTCTTTTATTTCTTTCTTGAGAGAATGGACGCTTTCAATGCTTGGGTGCACAATCTTGATGACTTCGAAAACTCCTTCATCCGAGCTCACCGCCTCGGACATGTCTCTAGCCTCGTGGGGTTCCATTTAGATATGGACCTTTTGAGGGCGGCAGCCACCTGTTGGGTCCATGATCTTCATATCTTCCATTTTGGTTTCTGCGACATATGTCCTACCATCGAGGAATTTAGCAAAATCCTTGGCATTTCTTCTGATGGGCCTCTCTTCGCCCCTCCTCCTGGTGGAGTTTCCCGACTAGATTTCAGTCGTTTTTTGGGTGGGCGCTATCGCCACTCCCTTGACCATGTCTTTCTTCCAAATGGGGTGCATATTGAAAACCTTGTTCGTCATTTCCGCCCATGTGAGAATCCTGAGGTTCGTTGTCGGGCATTGTGCATTGCACTTCTGGGCAAGTACCTGTTTCACATAGACGGACGGAGGTGCTCCCCCATGGTGGTTGCTGTCTTGCAGCAGGCTAAAGTGGGTCGGGCTTATGTGTCTACCATCTTGGGGGAGCTTTTCGACAGCTTAGACTCTTATGCCAAGACAAGGCAGATCCGGGGTAGCCTCTACTTGCTTCAAGTATTCTCCTTTTCGAGTTCTTTTCATTGGCCTTTTCATCACTGTTAACGTATTAATGCCTCCTGATTCTTTTCTAGATATGGCTTGTGGAACACCTGCGGCTCAATGGCGCGATCGGGAGTCGTGTATTGACCTTGAATGTGATCCGAGTTCACCGGGAGCATGGCTATTATGAACGTCAACAAGAAGACACAGTAGGTTGGCTGCAACATCTGTCCAATAGGGTTGTTCACTGGCATCTTCACTTTTGGCATGTGCGTCTGGAGTTTCTAAACACATATGGCCACAACATTGTGTCGATCTTGAGCTTTACACAGAGGACCTTTTATTGCCCGCTTCTCATCCTCAGGCAATACGGGATTAATCAGCCTGTACCAGATCTTTCCGGTCATTTCTTTGGTCCTGCTCCTGTCACCTCTCGCATCATTATTGCCACCGCTCGCTCTTGGCATTTGCGACCTTTGATTGAGCCACCGATCCTTCCGGTTGAGAATCCCATACGTGTGGAGGGATACCGTCAATGGCGTACTTCCTTCCTCACTTTAGCACCTGCAAACGATGCTATTGACGGACATGGAGAAAACAAAGAGGATTGATTGTGGCTTCCTCGTATGCCTGAAAATAAAAACAAA
This sequence comes from Macleaya cordata, assembly GCA_002174775.1. NCBI lineage: Eukaryota > Viridiplantae > Streptophyta > Magnoliopsida > Ranunculales > Papaveraceae > Macleaya > Macleaya cordata. Next base: position 71,746 of record MVGT01002330.1, on the reverse strand, counting down.
GGAACTCCGCTAGCGATGGGCTTTTTTTTTCTTTTTTTTCTGCTTTTTTTTTAGGGTCCGTTGGTGCTATTTCCCTGCAAAATTTGTTAGTTGCAATATGAGCAAGGTAAATTAAATAAAGAGAGTTTGGAACGTGTGCACCTTTGCAGTTTATTCACTGTTTTGTGTTCGATGAATCCATCAATTGCGCCATAACCGACAACTTTCAAATGCCACTTATTGTGACCCTTCATGCATAAAAAAATGCCATTGCCTTTTGGGAAATTTACCTCAGATGCCTAAACTAGAGTCATATAAAATATGCCCCTAGCGTCCTAGATTTTTCCTCATAGGCTTCCCGCCGGGTGAGGTTTTGAAAACAAAACATGCGCGTCCTTTAAAAATCTTTTCTAAAGCTGATATGACAAATACGCAATATTTTGTAAGCCTCACTTATCCTTTATGGATTTTTGCCTCAGACGCCTAAACCAGAGCCATGTAAAACATGCCCTTAGCATCCCAGGTTAATCCTTATAGGCTCCCTGTCAGATAAGGTTTTTTTTTTTTTAAACCTCTTAGCTTGGATACGATTATGAATACTTGCCCAGATAGCAAGGGTCACGTCGATAGGTCGCCACTTTCTTTGGTTGACCTTGTATCGCTTCGCCTATCATCCTTTGACTTCGCTCGCTGGATCTGATGGGTACCAATTTATCTAGAGATTCGAGTTTGGCACGGATATCGTTGCCATTAGGAAATCACACTCCTGGATGAGGATTGTCTGCACGTTTACCTATCTTGTAGCTTGTTCTTTCAGTTGTGTTTGCCGACTAGTCCTTTGACTCTGAGGGTGTTGCACTTCAAAGCTTACAAATGCGGATCAAATTTTCTCAAGTCTTTATTTTTCAGACTACGAATTCTATTTCTGAATTTTTTTTCTCTTCTTCGTTTTTTGGAGGTCCACCACCTTTCCCGTTGACCAGAGACTCGTTTCGTTCATAGGGTCCATGAGGTTTTCTAGGTTGTAGTGTGGCTTAGGTCGGCTAGAAAGAAATGTTAAAGGCTCAAAAATTTGATGAGTCTGACTTTCTAAGGTTTTCCCTCTTTTACTACTACCCCTTCCTTAACTTAGGGCTTGTGAGCATTTTATTGCTTTGATTTTTTTTTGGGGTTTTTCTATTTTATTTTTTTTTGGATTTTTCGATTTTTCGATTTTTTTGGATCTTTGATTTTTGAAATATTTTTGGAGTTTTTGATACTTGATTTTTCTTTTTTTTCTTGGATTTTTTGGATATTGTTGCCCCTTGGGCGGGAACATATGTACAAACGGGAAGACAAAATCTCTCCAGTTTAGAGAGGGGATTATTTGCTATGTACAAAAGGAAAGACTTAGGCTGAAACTCGTTTTCTAGCGGAAATGATGTTTCAACTAGGATTTTTTGGAAATTTGGATATCGGCCAAAGAAATGCCTCATTTTTGGACCCTTGTCGGCTTCACTTGTCCCTAGTCTAAGAGTCGAGTGGTCAGCTCAAACGTAGTACTTCTTGAGTCGGTCTGCATTTGTAGGCCTTTGATGCTCAATCCCATCAAGATCTGTCAATCGGACAGCCATCCCTAGAAGGATGTTCTTAATGATGTAGGGACCTTCTCAATTGGATTTGAATTTGCCCTCGCGTCAGAATGATCTACGGGCCTGATTTCATTGAGAACAAAGTAGCATACACTCAAGTTTCTTGGTCAGACCTTCTTGTTAAAGCTACGAGCTATCCTTTGTTGGTAAGATTGTGCATGACATGCTGCGTCTATCCTTTTCTCATCAATGCAGTTCAAAGCGTCTACCCTGGACTGGATCCAATCGGCTTCATCTTCGGTTCCTTCAATTATAACTCTGAGAGTTGGAATTTCTGTTTCGATTGGAAGCACGACCTCCATTCCATATACAAGAGAGAATGGTGTCCCTTGTTGGCGTTCGAATTGAGGTGCGATAGGCCCATAACGCATAGGGCAACTTGTCTCTCCAGTCCTTATACGTCACAGTCATCTTTTTCAGGATCTTGACTAATGTCTTGTTGGCAGCCTCCACCATACCATTAGTTTGCGGCTTGTGAGGTGACGAGTTATGGTACTGGATCCTATATTTGTCAAACAAATGGCGTACCTCAGAACCGGTTTGGACCATTATCTGAGATGATTTCGTGAGGCACTCCATATCTGTAGATGATGTGATTTTGGATGAACTTCACGGTGGGGGCCGACTTGATACTTTTACATGAGATCGCTTCTACCCATTTTGTAAAATAGTCGATGGCGACGATGATGTGGTCATGTCCACTTGATGAAGATGGGTGTATCTTGCCTATCACATCAATCCCACATGTTGAAAAGGGCCAAGGTGATGTCAGACAATTTAGATTTGTCGGGGGAACATGGATCAGATCTCCGTGTATCGGGCATTCATAACATTTTCTGACGAATTTTTCACAGTCAGTATCCATTGTTCGCCAGTAGTACCCATACATGTGGATCTTCTTAGCCAACATTCGACCACTCATGTGTGGACCACATACTCCAGCATGAACTTCTTTCAGAATATTCAGTGCTTCATCTTTGTCTGCGCATCTTAGCAGTGTATTGTCGAAGGATCTCTTAAATACATGACCTCCACATAAAGCAAAGCCTGAAGCCCATGATCTAATAAACCGTCGATCTCTCCTGGTTGCGCCTTCTGGATATTCTTGGGTCTCTAAGAATCTTTTAATGTCTGCATACCAAGGCTCGCTAAGCTCTTGCTCTTCAAACTCTTGCTCTTGGTAGCAGTATGCTGGTTCATCTCTTTAGACTACCTCAATTGGTCAAACAGTAGCTCCTTCCGGGACAGTTAGCCAGGATGATAACACTGCTAAAGCAATCGCACAGTAGTTCTTATTTCTGAATATATGATGGAACTCGACCTAATCGAACTCCTCGACCAATCTTAGCAGATATTCATGATAAGGAATCAGTTGTTTGTTTTTCAGCTTCCATTCACCCTGAACCTATTTGATGATTAATAGAGAATCACTATAAACCATCAACCTTTTAACTGAGAGGGTAAGAGCTGCTTTCAGACCGGCGATGGAAGCCTCGTACTCTGCTATGTTGTTTGTGTAATGAAACCCCAATCTAATGACAATAAGCGTTCTGACTCCTTCGGGGGACACTAGCATGACCCTTATTCCTCTGCCTATCTTGTTGTGGGCTCCATCGAAGTACATTTTCCAAGGTGCATCTTCTTCTAACTCTTCTGGTTCTGTTGCCAAAATGTACTCATCAGGGAACTCTGTTACCACTATTGTTTTATATGGAAGTGGATGAAGGGTAAGATGGTCAGCCACTGCTCTCCCTTTTATGGACTTTTGTGTGACATAAGTTATGTCGAATTCTGATAAAAGCAGCTGCCACCTAGCAGTTCTCCCAAATAATGTTGGTTTCTCAAATAGATATTTGATTGGATCCATTCGTGCGAGCAACTGGATTGAGTGTGACAACATGTAATGTCAAAGCCTTTTCGTGGCCCATACCAATGCAAAACAAGTCTTCTCTAAAGGTATGTATTTTGTCTCATATCTGGACAAAGTCTTGCTGATGTAGTAAATGGCTCTTTCTTTACCACTGTTTTCATGATATTGTCCTAGAGCTGCTCCCACTGCAGTGTCAGTAATAGAGATGTATAGGATGAAAGGCCTCCCCGGAATAGGCGGGACTAGTACCGGAGGGTTCAACAGATATTCCTTGATTCTATCAAATGCTTTCTGACAATCTTCATTCCATTTTTTGGGAACATCTTTTCTTAGCAATTTAAAGATTGGCTTACATATAGGTGTGAGTTGAGCTATAAATTTGCTGATGTACTGAATCCTCCCTAGGAATCCACGAACCTCTTTTTCGTTGCGAGGCGGAGGCATATCCGCAATGGCTTTCACTTTGACTAGATCGACCTCGATACCTCTGTGGATGACGATGAATCCTAATAATTTCCTTGATTTAACCCCGAATACACATTTGCTGGGGTTGAGCCTTAGCTTGAATTTCTTTAGACGCTTGAAGAGCTTGGTCCAGTCCTTGATGTGATCCTCTCTTCTTTCCGATTTGGCAATCATGTCATCCACGTAAACCTCCAGTTCCTTGTGGATCATGTCGTGGAAGAGAGTAGTCATGGCCCTTTGGTAAGTAGCTCCAGCGTTCTTGAGTCCGAATGGCATTACTCTGTAGCAATATATTCCCCAAGGTGTAATGAATGACATCTTGGCCATATCCTCCTCTGCTATTCTGATTTGATTATATCCAGAGAATCCGTCCATAAAGACAACAAGCCATGTCCAGCAGCATTGTCGACTAATATGTCAATATGAGGCAATGGGAAGTCATCTTTCGGACTTGCTTTGTTGAGATTTCGGTAATCAATGCACATCCGAACCTTTCCATCTTTCTTGGGCACTGGCACAATATTTGCCAACTAGTCGGTGTACGTGATTGGGACTAGAAATTTTGCATCTAGCTGCTTGGTGATTTCTTCTTTGATCTTCATGGTCCATTCTGGTCTCAATCTTCTGAGCTTCTGCTTAACTGGTTTAGCATCAGGGTAAGTAGGTAGCCTGTGAACCACCATTTCAGTGTCCAGCCCTGGCATGTCCTCATATGACCAAGCAAAGATATCTTTGTACTCCTTTAGCAACCCAATCATAGCCTCCCTTTCATCTGGAGACAAGGTGGTACCAATCTTCACCAACTGAGGCTGGTCTTTAGAGCTCAAGTTTATCAATTCAGAGTCTTCCTCAGTCGATGGCGACCTGTCTTCATGACGATCTAGCAACTCCTGGATCTCCTTAGGCCCTTCCTCCTAAATAGCTATCCAGTCATTATTTTCGGACTCATGTTCATGTTCACTGCCAATTTCGAGGTCCAGAACTTCTTCAAAATCATTTTTATTTATGTACAAAACATCTTTTTGGTTTTTTTGAATTTTCAATTTTTTTGTAGTTTTTGAAAATATTTTGATTTTTTTTGGTTTTTTGAAAATAAAGGAAAACTTAAAGCCGAAACAAAATTTGTTGGGGCCCAAAAATCTCCCTCCTCAGACGAGGGTACCCCTGGTCCCAGGTGGACCTAGGTTATTTTTTGGGTGCCTGATGCTGTGGCACCGGAAGGCTTACCTGCAAAAGGGTTAGTACTAACAATAATATTATAATTAACTGAACAAACAAGGAGATGGGTGTGAAAGTCATATCGACCTGGTGCATACCTACGGAGCTTTCACGTGATTGTTCCTCCTCTTCTTCGTCATTATCGTCAGTTACAAAGTCAACCTCTTAGTGGCAGAGATGGTAATCTCTGGCCGATCGATTACCTTTTGTTGGCCTAAGTACCTTTCGATAGGCCAATAAGGTCATCTGATTCTTTCTTGTGGGTCTTAATTGGCTCACATGACCCCAAAATGGAGTTTAATATTAGGTGAATCTCAGCTCACATGCCCCCTTAGAGACAAATAGATATGTGCATATTTTTACACGTGTGTGACCTGGAAGGTACCTTTTTTGAATTCAATTTTTAAAAATGGACCGGGCACAATTTTGTGCATCTGTACGACCCAGAGGGTATATTTTTTGAAATTCCTTTTCATAAAATTGGGCACGTCCATATTTGGCACATGAGTGCGACCCATAGGGAACATTTTTTAAAATATTTTTTGAAAAATGGACACGTGCATCTGGAGCACGTATGCGACCTACAAGGTACATTTTTTAAATTAGACACGTGCATATCTGAAGCACGGTACGACCTACGAGGTACATTTTAAAATCGAACACGTGCATATCTGAAGCACGGTATAACCTACGAGGTACATTTTGAAATTGAACACGTGCATATCTGAAGCACGGTACGACCTATGAGGTACATTTTCGAAATTGGACACGTACATATCTGAAGCACGGTACGACCTACGAGGTTCCTTTTGAAATGCTTTTGAAAATGGACACGTGCATCTGGAGAACGTGTTCAACCCACAAGGTTCATTTTTAAAATTCATTTTTTTTTGGAAACTGGACACATGCATCTGACGCACGTGTGCGACCCAAGGGGTACATTTTTGAAATTTTTTTTGGAAAATGGACACGTACATCTGGAGAACGTGTTCGACCTACGGGGTTCATTTTTAAAATTCATTTTTTGGAAACTGGACACATGAATCTGACGCACGTGTGCGACCCACGGGGTACATTTTTGAAATTTTTTTTTTGGAAAATGGACACGTGCATCTGGAGAACGTGTTCGACCTACGGGTTTCATTTTTAAAATTCATTTTTTAGAAACTGGACACATGCATCTGACGCATGTGTGCGACCCATGGGGTACATTTTTTTAAAATTCTTTTTATAAAAATTGGACACATGAATATCTAGTGCATGTGTGCGACCCACGGGGTACATTTTTTGAAATTGGGAGAGTGTAGGAATTGACTTAGTTCTTTGGGCTCTCAGACCGATTTTGAAATTTGATTCGCACAGTGGTTGTGGAATATTTTGCTCCTAGTTGAGCGGTAAATTTTTGAGGAACTTGAACGAGCAATTCTACAGCAGAAGAATCCTTAGGATAGTTCTCTCAAAGAATATTCATCTTTTGCTCCTGAATGAGCTATATAGTTTGAGGGATGTATGAGGGTAAATCTAGGGAGATGAACCCTTCCCTCTCTTGATAAAGATGATTATTTCTTTAATTTCATCATGTCGCTCTGGAACGAGCTTTTCTCTGTTGGAAGATGGCCAAGAAGGTCAATCTAAAAAGAAGAACCCTTTATGAGTATCTCATTCTCTTTTCTTCCTCTTTTCATTTTCTGCTTTTAGATGAGCTGTCACTTTGAGAGTGAGGAGGGCTAATCTAGAAAGAAGAGCCCTTGGATTCCCCTCAAAGTTTTTATTCCTCTTGCTCTTGAAAGAGTAGAGCTCTCAGGGGTTCAAAGAGAGTAAATCTATGAGGAAGGACTCTCGGACATCTGCCCCTAGCAAAAAGATTTTTTTGTTTTTCCTTTTTGCAAACACAAAGAAAACTAGTCAAAATCAAAAAGCCTCTACAGTGAATTATGCCTCAGAAATTGTGCGACATGAATGCAGTCCTTTGGGTTAATCCTAGGGATACATCTACCGCTACTAGATGCATACAGGGCTCAACTAGACTCTGTATTCGGGTAAAGTTCGGGTCACCTCGGCAATATATACCTCGCAGCCCGAAGACTGGTCGTTAGTACAAGGCAGATGGTGTGGAGTTTCAGTCGTTATACCCATATGACTACCCAGTCGGGACGAGACCTACCGCAACCACGGGTTTTGTTTCCTATAGGATCACAAAGAATATGAGATACAAATGCAAATGGAAATGAATGGGTGCGTACAGTATGTGTGCAAGCCTGAGAAGTGTATAATCATAAATTCCCTAAAATTCTTTATTCACATTTCGAGTTAGATCCCTGAGTATCCCCAGTGGAGTCGCCAGTCTGTGGAGCCAGAATCCGGTGCGCACCACGCTACGTGAAGAGACGCGCGCGCAGGAAAAAGGCATGAGTAGGATTCGCCCACCTGAGGGGGTGTGAATGTGATATGTATGGAGTCGCCACCTGATTTATGGGAATCAGGACCCAATATTTTGAAAAATCGACCTAAATCTAGTTTTCCAAGAAAACCATGGCGATAATCCAAAATGGATGGTCTGCGGTAAGAGAAATGGATAAGGGGATCAAGGTACGGGTTGGGAAGGTGTTAGATACCCAACAACCGCCTGTCCATGAGGACGACCTCTACTTCGCGATTAAAGACTTTTAGGGAAATATATGATCGATACTAAATTATGCTACATATACAAAAATAACTGCACTACAGTAAGTAAGCCCCCTAAATCTACGTGTCAGGATAGATAGGTCTAGGGCGAAAGAATGCATACATTAATCTGGCTGAATGCTGCAAAAGAAAGCGATGCACGCCATCAGTAGACTCGTGCGTAAAAAGTATCCACGCACAAACAAAGGGTGTGATACGTGTAATATGTACACGTATACTCAAACATCTGATATGGTGATGTGTACACCATACACTGGGGGCGATCACGTGCGGTATACCGCGTGTGCGAAAAGGGAGAATCATATCCTTACATATGAAACTCAAATGATTCACACGTATGTGTGTGTCATCAAAACAGAGAAATCACGTCCTTGAACGCAATTCTCGAAAAATGGGCAATTATGTCTTTAGACATATGCCGAAATGGATTCACGTTTTGTATACACGTGTCCGGATGAAGCATGGATCACATTCGATATAGAACGTGCCCGAAAAGGGATCATATGTGAGAAACATATGCCCGGAGTGGAAATGGTCCATTGCATCCGTAGACGTGGACCGCATAAAGGGATCATATCCATCATAGGACATGCCCAAAAGAAAGATAGATTCATAACACCTTTAGGCGTGAATCTCAAAGAGGGATTACATCCATCATAGGACATGCCCAAAGTAAAGGTAGATTCATAACACCCTTAGGCGTGAATCTCAAAAAGGGATCATATCCATCATAGGACATGCCTGAAATAAAAATAGATTCATAACACCCTTAGGCGTGAATCTCAAAGAGGGATCATATCTAACATAAGACATGCCCGGAAATGAAAGCAGATTCATAACACCCTTAGGCGTGAATCTCAAAGAGGGATCATATCCATCATAGGACATGCCCGAAATAAAAATAGATTCATAACACCCTTAGGCGTGAATCTCAAAAGGGGATCATATCTAACATAAGACATGCCCAGAAAGGGATCCCACATTACATGTGTGCCCGAGAAATGTGAGCGTTGGTGGGACTCAAAGAATGCATGCCCTATACTCTAATATCGCACGAGGGTATCTAAAGATTCCTAATCTGATTTAAGATGATCTTGACCCTATATGCATAAAAAACCCTAAGTTAAATGTGATGCATTTTGAAAATTGTCTTCTTTCAAAACGTCAAAACATTTAAAGCAAAAGTGAGGGTAAAATAAGAATTTCACATCGAGTGAGACTCTACATACCCTAGAAAACAACATACAATCCTAGGCTAATGCAACCTAGTTACTAGTCAAACAAACCTAGACCTTAGTCTGATTATTAGATTTTTAATTGTTTGGCTAGTTAGGTCCTTAGACCCAGAATGAGGAAGTGGGCCCATGGGGCCGAGTGTGGAATGGGCCCGTGGGCTCAAAATGGAGGGGTAGGCCCGAAGGCCCAAGATCAGAAAGCAGGCCCATATGCCCACAAACGAGGAATAGTCCCGTGTGGCCAGAATGAAGAAACGAGACTAGAGGCCCAAAAATCGGGAATAGACCCGTAGACCCACAATGGAGAAATGGGCTCATGTGCCTAAAAACTAAAAGTGGGCCCGTAGGCCCAAATGTGAGAAAAAGAGTTTGTGGGCCCAACATGGGGATATGGGCCCATAAGCTTGTGATGGAAGTGGACTTGTGGGCCCTAAATGGAGAAATGGGCCCGTAGGCCAAATTCCAAGGAAGTGGGCCTATGGGCCCGAATTGGGAAAATGGGCTCGTAGGCCCATCATCGAGGAAGTGGGCTCGTGGGCCTAACAAGAAAGTGGACCCATAGGCCCATCACCAAGGAAGTGGGCCCAAAATGGGAAAATAGACTCGTAGGCCTAACACCAAGGAAGTAGGCCCGTGGGCCCAAAATGGGGAAATGGGCCCTTTTAGCCCAAAATGGGAAAATGGGCCCGCAGGCCCAAAACAGCTTATCAAAAGTTTTTTTAAGTTTTGATTTCTCATAAACTAGCAAAAGCAATTAATACACAAGATATGGATGACTAATTACTTAAAATGCATAAACAATTGAAATAAGGCTACTAATCAAGAGATTATGCAATAAAATGTAAAATTGGTATTAACACGCTTTATTTAAACAAATGAATGATGCATGCTCAAAAATATATCATCACATTCCTACTTATTTTATTCATGCATTATTTTTATATTTATTTTTAGAAATAATATTATGGGAAATATTTAAAGCAAGGATTTTAACCCTTATTCACATATTTATTATGTCGCATGCAAAATTTTATTGCATCATCAAAACACCATTACACCATGGATTTCATCATACTTCATCACATGTTATACATTCTTCAAATAGAAAGAAACGAAGGATGGGATGGAGATTTCACCTAGTTGGCACGAGTCCTCGGGTCAGTTGCAAGAGATCTCACCCCTTTTTATTTCGACGTGTGATGGTGGTGACAAGCGGGCCCCACTCCATGTCCACGTGGAGAGAACCAAATCTCTTTTTTGGCAAAATTGATTTTGCAAAACTGTTTTTACAAACTTTTTTTTGGTTTTTTACTGTTTTTTATTAAAACGTTTTTTTAACTATTTTTTTTCGTTTTTTTTAAAAAACTTTTTTTTTCTTCTCTCTTTTTTTTCATTTTTTCTTTTCCTTATTCTCTCTCTTCCTCCCTCCTTCTTCTTCACACGTCTATTACAGATGATTTTTTTTTCTTCTCCTTCTTTCTTCTTCTCTTCTTTTTCTTCCTTCTCCTTCATTCTTCTTCTCTTCTTTTCCTCTTCTCCTTCTTTCTTCTCCCCCTCTCAACACGTCTGAAACAGACGTTTCTTTTCTCTTTTTTTTTTCGTTCTTTCCTCCTCCTTCTTTCTTCTTTCTTCTCCTTCTCTTTTCCTTCCCTTCTACACGTCTGTAACAGATGTTTAAATTTTTTTTTCTTCTCTTCCTTCTCGGTTCTCTCTCTTTGTTTCTCTCTCAATCTCTCTGTTTCTCTACTCTCTCTCGATCTCTCTTTTCTTTTCTCAGTTCTCTCTCTCAAACTCTTCCCTTCTCAGCTGCTCTTTCTCTCAGTTCTATTTTCTCTCTCCCTCTCTATCAGTCTCCATCAATCTCCCCCGATTCTCTCTCCTGATTTCTCTCCCTATTTTTCTCTCAATCTCTCGACTCCAGTCTCCCCTGCCCTGCCTTTTTTTTTCTCTCTTTTTAATCTCTCTTAGCCGACTAGACATCCCCTTCTTTCTCTCCATGTTTCCCTTCCTGTTTTGGGGAAGAAAACAGGGAGGATTGGGGGTGCGTGGCACGCACCTCCCATCCAAAATATATATTTTTTAAATGTTATTTTATGTGATTAAAAATGAGAGTGGTCCCACAAAATTCCTTTAAAAAAGATTTTTGAGAAAATAGTTGATTTGGGAAAATTTGGGGTAAGCCAATCTCGTCACGACACATGGAGACACATGGGGATTAGAACCGAAGGAGAATCCTACGGTTCCTGGACTGAATCGGTTCCATTCCGAGTTCTGGGTTCCTCGAGATTTGGTTCTCTGCTTGGATCGAAACCTGGACGATGGAGCGAAGCCTGCTTAGTCACATTAGACCCTTTTTTCATTAAATTTTGCATGCAAATCGAGGTGCGACCAAAATGGATATTTTTGTAGGGTGTGCAAAAATTTGACGTCTACAGTTGTAAGTACTTTTTATACACAAACAAGCTATGTGCATATACATCTTATATGTTCCTTATGAGGCTACCTAGGGTTTATATGAGAAGTTCGCAGGCATTGGAGGGGAACATACCCAACTTTTTTCTATTACCGCTACATTTACACCTCTTTTGCACTAGTTTGTGGGGTCTGCATTACGAAGAGATCAACCACCTATAAATGTAAATGGAGATCACCTCCACATATATAATCTACACTATGAGGTCTACTGTAAGGTGTAAGCAGAGTGTAATAATAAGGTGGGTGAAACATAAAACGTAAAGAAGGGTAGCAACCTACTCTTTTGTTTATTAACACTACTCTTACACTTCATTTATATCAGTGTGGGGGGCGACATATAGACGATCAATGGGTTGATGTTGATATACTTGATTAAAAAATCATGGTTATAAAAAATTAGTCTTTAGATTATCACCATGTGGCCCTATTGCCAACTATAAGCCACATTTATAATGAAAACGTTTATGTCCTATGGGCTTACAAGAAGATCATCTGCAGGTTGATGTTGATCTAGATGATGAGAAGATCATCGTGACTTACCACCTTTAGAAATAAATAAATAAAAAAGGTAAAAAATTTGACTTTATAAAAAATCACTTTTTTTCAATTATTTTGTGGATAAATGGTTTTACCAAATTATTTTCTTTCATTTATGAACAAATAATGACTATATTTTTTATTCATGGTCTAAAAAATATATGTTTTACTGGACACCCATATTTCCTTTTATAGCGATTTAAATACCCTTATATTTTGTATGTAAATCACCAAAGTGTTGCTAATAAGTTGTAAAAGATATGGCATTCTTAAAAATAGTATTCAAATACTAATTTACATCTAAACTAATCTACATCTCATATCACATCTAAACCTCAATTTTAAAATCATGAGAAGTGATTTTGACCTGGGTCTTCAAAAGCTCCTAAAAAATCCATGCATATTTAGACCGACATGAGATGAACCAAGGGCTAATTTTGACGAGGAATTAGTTCACCTTACCGTGGAGATCATCATCACAAAAAATCAGTCCCTTCTAAAATCTCTAACCTAATCAAGAAATAGTTGAAAAATAATGGTAAAATGGAAATTATTTTTATTTTTTATAGTTGATTCGAACGACTTTTAATAAAATTTTGATGGGGTAAATTTTTTTGTAATAAGCTAATTTTTTGTGAAGATGAACTCCATAGTGAGGGGAACATCTTCACCTAAAATTATCCCTTGAATCATTTTATGTGGCCCTAATATATGCATGGTTTAGAGGCATTTTAAGTCCGGGGTCAAATATCCCCACCCTAAATCATATAGAATTTTATATGTATAAAAAAATAAATTGTTTCTACAAATACAAAAAGAGAACGGATCAGGATATAGGCTCATATGTATAGGTTACGTGCACAAGCTCATGTGGGGCCAACATGATGTTGATCTAAAGGCTGAGATTTTTTGAGAATGTTCTCCTCATTATTTAGATCATCTTCACAAAAAATCATTCCATTCTAGAACTCCTGACCCCATAAGAAATTGACTCTTTTTCTAATCATTCATTTTTTACCGTTAATTTTTAATCAATTTTCGATTAATTTTTTATGGGGCTAGAAGTTTTAGAATGGATTGATTTTTGGTGAGGATGATTTACATGATGAGGAGAATATGCTCACAAACCTCAGCCCTTAGATTAACTTCATATGGGCTCCACATGAGCCTATACATATAAGGCTATAAGCTGACCCATTCTCATACAAAAATGTTGTTTATAGTGTTTTCAATGAAATCATATAGTGAAGTCCATATACATTTTTTTTGTGTGATACAAGATATATATTAGTTTAGATATAAATTAATTTTTAGAAACTAGTTTTTAAATTACTAACCACTTTCACAAATTTGACTATTTCAACCCTGCTTGGTACACTGTGAATATTTACAAATGCAAAAAATCGTAGTACTTGTAGGTGCTAATAAAAATCCATAAATTAAGAAAAAAAATATCATATTGCTTATTTTGTATAACATTGTAATTCCCAACAAATATTTGCTATTATATATCCTCATCAATCACCTACAAATACATGATGAATTGTGATTTTTTGCATGTGCGAATATTCACGATAGACCAAGCATGGCATTCCATCTCTTTTTTTTTGGTTGACTGGGGTATCCGAGTCCTCTTTGACTTGGGTATCCGAGTCCTCTTTAAATACCGGCTTAATCCCTGGGGTCAGTGTGCCCCTCCTCTCACACAAGGGTTTAGGGTCTAAGGTTATTTATGACCTATAATCTAGGGTATATCTTCTAACACAAAAACCTAAGAATCTATGATTAGGATAGGAAAATGAGTAATGCTACACGTATAACAAGTTGTATATCATTTCATATAACAATGTTTAATTCACGTTGGATTTAGGGCAAGGACTATGTACACCTTAAATGTTTCAAATTTGTGAAATTTGGGGAAAGAGCAAGTATTATGGACACTTGAAATGTATCAATCCCATCCCCCCACACTAGATTTGGGGATGAGTTAAGGGATGGCGGAAGAAGCAACATAAGTCGTATTGGGCAGCAAAATTGTGCCAGATGACAGTCCCTATATAAGCCAATTTCAAAGGTTCATTTCTATCGTCGTCGCCACTTAATGATTTTTTGTAAAAGAGAAGATAAAGAGAGAGAGAGCGTGAAAAAGTGAAATAAAAGAGAGTATAGATTTGGGCGATAGAGACTCTGTCGTCCGTCAAGAACACAATCGTCCGATTTCGTTTCTATCGACATTTTCATTTTTGTTTACCGCTAATAGTAATTGCCCTCCCTTATCCCTTCAATTTGACATGAAAAACCTCAAAATTTGTTTGGCAATGATGATGACGACTGATGATGATAATGATGGTGATAGATGATATATAACACAACATAAATGATAGTATAAATTATATAAATCCTTATTATTATTATTATTATTATTATTATTATTATACCAACAACAATAAAATTAGCTTTTGATCTCGTTACATTGCGATGCTATCTTATTGACTTATAAGTTAAGCTTCTCATAATTTTTGACTTTTTAGACATAAGCACTTTTGCTTCATAAGCACTTTTGCTAAATTGCTTCTAATCGCCAAACGCCCTCTTAAAAATTGTGAGATTTACGAGGCAGGATGGAATTCACACAATCAATGTACAGATTGCAGCACATAAAGCAAAATTTGAACGGATTTTAGTGAATCGGTTAGATTAGGGTTAAACTTAAACCATCCTAAGCCGCCAACCCAATTCTAACCCTTTTCCAGGTGTATAAGACTTTGACCAACCAGTCCAGTATCCAGTTTTAGTTACACACAGATTTCGTCACCAGATCAAAATATATCTCACAGGTACTTACTTTCTCCATCAAAAAAACCAAAGATGCGGGTGTCAGGATGAGCATAATGATTTCTCTCCAACTCTCTCCTTGTTCATCACCCACAATTTCTCTCTCTAAAACTAATTCTAGAGAGAGAAACTACTTCATTAGAACCGATCAAATGATGTTATCTCCTAATTCCTCTTCTCTCATCTCTACTCTTTCCAAAAAATTCCACAAATTCGGTTCATTTGGACGCAATAATCAAAACCCAAACTTGTTTTCAAATGGGTTTCTCAAAATTCGGATTTCTAGTTGTAATCTCTCCTTGAATTCTCGATTAGGATCTTCTCGATTGGTTACATTTTGCTCCGCCGACTCTACAAAATCTTCTGGGGCAGAATCGATGAAAAGTAGAGGTTTTTCGGAAACAGAGACTGAGGGGACAAATGGGTTTTTTCTCGAAGATGAGGATCAAAATAAGCTTAATGTCGAGGTTGGAAACCCTGATCTTCCCACGTATATTCCGGTTGCGAAACTGAGCTTGAATGATCAAGTATTCTTTCTCTTGGCCTTCATTGCTTGCACGGTATCAATCTTTTTATCTCTTTCTACAATTTGCTTTGCTCTGATGGCTTTGTTTAGAATTTATGGAAAAATTTCCTTGCGGTTTCTATGATTATTTCGCAGAAAAAGTTTGAGCTTTTTTTTTTTAGGTTTTTAACAATTGTTAGATGAAGAATGTTCGGATTATTAAGAAAAACTGAAAAGTTTGTATATTCAGTCATGGTTCAGATTCTTATAGATATAATTGTAACGAAAAGGAAACCAATTTAATCTTTTTAAAAGGGAAAACTAATCTTCAATTTCTTCTATGTTAAACTCCACTGTGGAATTGCAATATATAGGTTCAGATTTGGAACTTATTCTAATATCAACCACATAACAGTTTAGATCTTAACTCTCTTAACAACTAAATCTTATCACTAAAAACTAGAAAAATATGAGATAAAGACTATCTAGATAAGAACTTAAATGGCTCTATTTTTTGCAAGAGTTCAGGTCCAACTTGCATTCCATGTCATCATGGAGATTGTCAACTGTCACTTTGTTGATCTAGGAGATGGCACCCAGGACACCATTTGGTGAAAGCAAATATGGTTGCACTCATTTTTATCATGAAAGAAGAAGGAAATATTTTTTTTGGATCCGTAAAAGAAGGAAATATTTATTTTTTTGTTTTGTAAGAGAGGAAGGAAATATTACGTCCCGATAAAGACTTGATCGAAAATGCATGGTCACCTGTTCTATGTTAGAACAACTTCTAGCCCAGATCTAGAAGGATCGAGTTCAATCAAGAATTTTCTATGATCCGCTAACTCTAAGACTGGTGTTGTCGTGGTGTACCCTATGTTTCTTTTTAAATCATAACCTTCTAATTGTAAACCTAACATGGATATTGTGATTGAGGCGAAAATAATAGGATCCTCTTTTTAAAAGGGATTCAAACATAAGATTTAGTTATGAAAGTAGTTAGCGGAAGTGTCACAATCTCAAGAACACTCAAGAACTTAAATAACTAAAATAATTTTATTAATGAACTTCCTTTACAAGAGGAGGCCAACAACTTATTATAGGTTACTAAGCCTTAACAATCAAGAAAAGAATAAAAAGAAATCCAACTCTAGATAGAAACAAATCAAAGATAATTATAACTACTAAAAATAAAGAGAATCTAAACTAAACTAGGAAATAAGAATAACTAGAGATAACTACTAGCTGTTGTCCACATCTTCAAGAATCCATCAAGATATAATCGTGTACGGGAAAAGATCTTGTGGACCCCACATCATACACCCACATTTGCATCACTCTCCCCCTCTTGAAAAAAAGTTCGACCCAAACTTTAAAGTGGATCACCTTGATTGTTTCTGTATCAACTTGTTCTTCATTCTCCACAACCAAAACTTTCCTGTTTTTCTTCTTCGGGCAATCAGTAGCACTATGACCAAACCCTCCACAGTCGAAACACTTGAATGGTACAGAGACAACCTCTGTAACACGTGGGGCAGCCGAAGAAGTGACAATAGTAGATGGGGGACTTGAATCTTGTAGAGAATTATTGGATTCTTCCAACTTACATGCATATTCTGTTGCTTTCTCCAAAGTTTCGATCTCCCTTATTTTTAGCTCGGTACTAATTCTTGGTTGGAAACCAGCAATGTACCTACTCAACCTTGCTTCAGGCAGTTCCGTCATTCCAACACGTGTACTCAACATAAAAAATTCAGCTGTGTAGTCATCCACAGAAAGTTGCTGTTGTTTAAAACTTAAGATACGAGAATGGAGTTCCCGTTCATAAGTTCTAGGAACAAATGCAGCTCGCAGGTGCTTTTTCATCTTCACCCAAGTCTGAATGGGTTGTTTTCCTTTGGCTTCTCTCTACTTAATGTAGTCATTCCACCAAATCTGAGCATAACCATGGAGTTTGGTGGCCACTAGCCGAACACACTTGATTCCGGACAAGCTTTTATACTCAAAAAGACTTTTTCTATATTATCAATCCAGTCTATAAACTTGTCTGGATCAAGTTTTCCCTAAAAAATTGGCACATCAATATGATACCAATATTATGAAAATAGTTAACGGAAGTGTCACAATCTCAAGAACACTCAAGAACTTAAATAACTAAAATAATTTTATTAATGAACTGCCTTTACAAGAGGAGGCCGACAGCTTATTATAGGTTACTAAGCCTTAACAATCAAGAAAATAATAAAAAGAAATCCTACCCTAGATAGAAACAAATCAAAGATAATTATAACTACTAAAAATAAAGAGAATCTAAACTAAACTAGGAAATAAGAATAACTAGAGATAACTACTAGCTGTTGTCCACATCTTAAAGAATGCACCAAGAGTTAATTGTGTATGGGAAAGGATCTCGTGGACCCACATCATAGACCCATGTTTGCATCATTTAGACTGTTTTGATTTATTAAGGATTTTGACCTGTAAAAAAGAAATGAAGGATTTAATAGCAATGCCCATGATTTTACGGCTATAAACTTCTTCCATTGTGTAATCCTCTTTGTTCCTAACCAGTCACTGGTAGTCTGTTAACATTGATTTGCTTCGTTTTCCAAGCGGCAACATACCATGATCACAGTCTACCAATCAACTATTTGGTTGTAACTTTTAGAAAAATTAAGGAATTCTCTGGTACCTCAATTGAAGTTATTGCTTCCAATCAGGGGTAAAAAAAGAAAAAAGAAAACATGGAAGTTATTCATTAGGGCAAGCAGTAACATGCAGCAAAAGTGGCCTCATTGTGCTCTTAGTTCTTCCTCTATGTGGAGTATTTGTATGCTGTAGATTCACCATATATTGCTAAATATGTATATGTTAGTATGGGAAAATGATGTAATATATGTCACCTTTTAACCTTGTAGCATGTTGATTTATTTAATAAAGTATAGATGATATATTTAACTTAATTAATGATAAATGACAATGCAATTTTTCTTTTCTTTCTTTTTTCTTTCTGAGGAATTGACAGTGCAATTCATTCCTGTGCATGCAGACTTCCATTGCTTTTACCAGCCTTGTAATAGCAGCTGTGCCGACTTTATATGTAAGTTTATCTTTACTTGAATAATCTTTTGATTGTTTTCTATACGAACTCACAAAGTTAGCAGCATTTTAAGTTTTTTAGGCTAGGGATTTAGAAAGCACAAATATATAGTTAACCATTGCTTTAGTACAACGGAATGATGAATGACATTTTTGTTACATATTCTCTAGGGAAATTTATTTTGCAACAGTTCCCTGTGCCTGCAGAATAACGTACGTCTCTATACTTTCAAATGCTACAAATACCCCCTTGACCAAAATCTGACCTTCTTTGATTCCTTTCAATGTCATAAGAGATATCTGTAAGCATAATTTCATAAAATAACAGGTTTCACATACGTGAAAATGAATGATGGCTTGTCTTACATTATGATGTTGATGCAGAACAATTTGGAACTAGTATAGAAAATGAAAGAAAGAGAGAGGAAATAACAGAGTCTGTGAATAAGTTGGAAGAAAGAGAGAGAGAAAGGAGAAGAAGAGGAGAATAAATAGGTGAAAATAGAGGAAGGAACTGAGGAAACGAGAAGAAATTGGGGAATAAAAAAGAGGGAGAGAAGTATGAGAGGAATTTGAAGATAGGAGTAGAGAGAAAGTTCTTTAATTCTTAAATCCATCTTAATTAATTAAGTCTCCAAAATATATAAAACCAACATACACAAAAATCAAATAACTACCCACACTTAATAACTCTCACAACTCAATAACTACACTCTACATACAACTTCCTGCAATAACTGCCAAAGGACTAAATAAAATGACACAAATAACCCTAATTTGTAAAGTCCAGAATACCCCTGATAACAACAACTATATCTACGACTTTAAACCCAAAAATAATCGACGTGACTCAACAGCATCTGGTTTTTGGTCAGGGTGGCGGGAGGGCGGCCCAAGTTTTTATTTGATTTACGGCTCCCTGCTTTTAGACTTAAGTTGTTATAATCCTCTGTAGGGTTAGCTTCCATTATATGAGCTTGTTTCCTTGTACGTGTTATTAAGTTATATTTGTCTTACAAGTTTCTTTCTTTCTAACGAACCTAGGGAACACATCCTGGGTACGACATTTCATTTCTGAACTGTTTCTTGCCCCCAATAAAGCTTATACTTTTGCATTAGAGGATTATCGTTGAAGACAATTTAGTTCTTGTTGTAGTTCTGTTGCATGGTCTGTTAAGTTAGTGACCCTCGAAGGACATTTCAATTCTTATAAGCCCTGAAATAATGTCGGGAGTTTTCTTCCTTTCTAATGGCCCAATTACTTTGATCAATGAATTTTGATGCTCTTCTTAGAAGATCAGAAAAATGCAAAGCTATAATTGTTAGGACATAATGGCAAAACCTAAGTAAGATTCTTGTGAATCTTTTGAAGATGCATAGAAAAGGATGAAGAGGTATTTTTCCTTTGGTTTCTGTTGAAGTCAGAATTGGTCTAGCAGAACCGATTCGAGATATCCATTGCATTCCATGAACCCCTTTTGTCCCAATAACTTGAAATGTTGGTCTGCAGATATGTTCCCTTCCATCATGGTCCGCCTGACAAGCCTATCTTTCTTCACTCTCTAGAGAATATTTACCGTTTCATAGAAATGCATGCTGATTTATCAAAAACTTTGATCACAGATTAATCTTAACCATCAAATCTATATCATTTTCAACCAGTGATTTTAATTGCACCCATTGAAAAGGTTTATCATAACCATCTGATCTCCATCCTTTGAACCGACTATTTTGAATTCTTGATTGATTGGGCATGGTGCATCAGGTCATATTTGTACTACAAGATCTCGGTCACGATTTCATCATCTTAATCAGTGACTATCATTGACCACACCTCCATGTTGGCATGTGCATCCTTGTATGTATACGCGTGTAAATACGGTTCAACAGACCCAAACTCATTTATAAGAAGGATACTGATGTAGATTTTGAAGCGGAAGCAACTCATATAAAATCTACTCCAGGAGAAATTAGTCAAACTTCAATCAAATTCTAGGATTCTTCATTCTTCACACAGCCTCCCAAGAATAAATTAACACTCTCGAGCATGGACAATCTTGCGTTCTCCCTCTAGCTGGTACAGTGGTGGCAACAACTAAAACCTTGGCGGAGGGTTCTTTAGTATCTTCAACTTCAGCAAATAACCCAAGACTGTTTCTTGTATTCTTAGGACATTCACTAGCCTGATGTCCAAATCCTCCACAGTCATAATATTTAAAGCCTGTGGTGTTTTAGGAGGCTTAGCTGTAGAACAGGAGGAGCCTAATGACCATGGTGTAGTTTGCCAGCATAGTGGTTAAATCTGAAATCCTCATTGCATTCAACGCAGTAGGATATCTTTTGAGCACTCCGTGTATCAATTTGGTAACTTTTTGGTCCATTTAGTATTGTTCTTGGGTACGACTTACTATCTTCCATGGTAAGAATAGAGCATAAGGACTCAATATTCTTTTCGTTTTCTTCTTTGTTTAGGCAATGGGCAGAGCTGCAATATCTGTTTCGAAGCTGGCAGATACAGCGAGGGAGGAACTCCCTAGTACAATGGCTGCAATCAGGCTTTCAGGCATGGAGATTAGTGATCTTACTTTGGAGCTGAGTGACTTGAGGTAATGAACTAAATGCTTGTTTCGTCCTTTTTATCAGCTTCACATATATAAAAGCGACGTTGGATTGCTAAAATGTCTAGAAATTTGTTGTGATGCATCTATCACCTGGCAATCATTCCTGTATTGTGTATTTATATTGTTGTATTTATTTTGTAACGTTCCTTTTTTTAAGAAGGGGAGGGGAGGGGAAAGAGCACGAGGGATTAATGTAGTCACGTAGTGCTAAGCTACGTGCCAAGGATGGATCCCCTAGGTTTTCATGACAGCTTTGGGTGCTAAAGTCAAGTTGCATTCAGTTCGAATTGTACCATACTAGCATCCATATTGATTGCTAGATGACCACTTTCAGATTTTCATAATTCTCATAGGTCATCTATCCAAGTCGTATAGACAGCCTTTACTTTTTTATGAATTAATTTTTATTTCATAAAATCACCTTTTACAATTGAGAATATTATTGAGGCAGGTGGAACTTGGAAGTTGTGGAGGGAGCCAAATTAGATTGCATCCTTATTTCAAATGCCCTAAGAGAATTTTCGAGGTTTCGGAGGAGAAAAACTGTTGCTAAGTTTTTAAAACAAATACTTTCATATGTTATCTTCCTTAATCTGTCACCTCCCTCATCCTTTTAGAGCAATCAAACTCACTAATCCCAATCATGTTTTACACCAGACCATCTGAATCGATCTTTCTTTATTTCACCCCTTATGGGCTGCTCCCATCATCATCATCATCATCATTCAACTCCAGCTAGAAACATATCTTCAGTCAATTCTTCTCAGAAATGGTTTCTCTAGCTATAAAAGAGGTCATAAAAGTGGTATAAAATCAATGGATGTGAGCATCAAAGTAGACTTTTTTCGTCTTGGTATCTATTGAATTATTCTCCCCCAATTAGAGAGTACTCCTTTAAATTTCTATGACGGACTCACCAATCAACTGTTTGTCCCTTAATCTTCTCTTCTTTCTATTTTGAGACAACAACAATTATCAAAACGTTTAGCCCTAGGAGAATGATGTATTATGGCATCCATTTAGTAATGTTTCTGTAAGATTCATTGAGTGGTGGATAAAAAAGAGAGGCTGAGTTACTCAAATTACAACACTCCTTCATCAGCTGTAGCAATCTGTTCATGCTCTTGATGGAATTGTTGTGAAAGTTGGAAACTTCTGATATTTTAGGTTCTCATTTACGTATAACCCCAATATTCAGATCTTCCACATATTAATGCATCAGACGCACATATCCAACTTAACTTGAATAAATGTTTGGTAGATTTAAGCAAGGAATTGACTGGGACTTGCATAATCTGTGGAGCATGTGGTTTAATTCAATGCAAAGTGAAGAACCTTTCCGCTTGACATCTTGCGGATCCTCTTGAAATAGATGACTTTAAGGGAATCTGGAAACGTGGCTCTTGTAGGTTCTCTCTTACATTAACTTTAATCCTTATAATCTTTCACATCGACCATACAGTCTCAAATGTCCAGTTCGAAAGTTGAATACTATGTGAAAACAACATGTTTAGGTGAGTAGCAGTGTAGGTCTCTACTTTATGACTTCAGTAAAAGCAAATGCAAAACATGCTGTTACTTCATTATTAAAAATAACAAAGAGAACTTAGTTATTGTTCATCTTAAATCTGAAATGAGACACCAGTGTGTTTGGGAGTGTTTGAGTGTGTCAACATGTCTATACCAGTGAACAGCAGCTGCATCCATCACTTGCAAGTTTTGGTACTGCACTAGTATTTTTTTTTATAAGCTGCTACTCTAGTATTTTTTTTATAAGCTATTACAATAGTACAGATTCTTAGCATATTATGACGTATTGTTATGTGTCTGCCAATCATAGTTAGCTAATGCTTCTGCATCTGATATCGTCTGTTGGATGCTGCACTCAGCCAAGAGATAGCAGATGGAGTTAATAAGTCTGCACAAGCTGTGCAAGCTGCAGAAGCTGGAATTCGACAAATTGGAGCTCTTGCTCGACAACAGACCATTTGTATGTTAAAGCAAATCTATGCTTTTCTCAATTTTGTGATCCTCTTTTTCTTCCAAGCTGATTATAAATGGTATATTTCACATAATACAGCAATGATACAGGAGAGGGCAAGCTTACCCATTATCTCCATACAACCAGTCGTCGCAGGAGCTGCAAAGAAGACATCTCGTGCCGTTGGCCAGGCCACAAAGACTTTCATGAATATCATCTCTCGAGGTGAGTTTAGCTCTGACCATGAAGATCATGGGATTGACAGAATTGAACTTTGACCTGTTCATAGTTAGTAACTTTGAAAAAAATGAAACTTCTTTTTATATCTTATCCTTGTACATATTGCAAACATCTTGCTCATCAGTCTTAATAAATTTGATTTCGTCATATGATATAAAATTTAGAAAAAAATAAAACATGAAGACGGTAAGTATTGTTTAGATATGCATGTAGAGGTGATTATTTCTCTTCGGCTAATTGATTCACACATGCAACATATTAGAATACTTCATTGGGATCATAGATGTATTAGGACAAAAGTTGGATTGGATACATAATGATGGAAGAGTGGTATCTGCCTACATTTTTGTTACACTGGCCTATGAGGCGCACATGTAGATGCTTGAAAAACTGATTTTAACTGATGTGATAGGATAATACGTTACTACTGGGAGTATCTAAACTCTATGCCAACACTAGCTGCATGCCATTCTTCAAAACCACCTCTAATAGCTATTCTGTTAAATCCCTTCTAGGAGAACTGCCTTGCTATAGCAACCTCTCGGGACTTTGGTATCCTCGGTATGGTCGAGTCTATGACCTCTATCCAACAGTTCATATCATCGAGCTCTGCGCCTTCGAAACTGCTGACAGAGAAACCGATTCTTCAAAACCTTCAATCCCTTATGCGAAAGTGCAAAACCCTCAATCTAGTCTTCTACGAGAAGTGGTTAGCCGTGGCAACCTCTCATTTATTCCGCATCCTCGGTAACGGTCAAGTCCATGACCTCAATCCAGTAGGCCTCTTTACCGAGTTCCGAAACTGCTGTCAACATCTTCGATTGTACTTGGTCCTAGGATAACGATAGCCTTAGAGGGGGAAAAAGGTTTTGAAACTTTTCCTTTCCCATCCAAGATCACAAGAATGATCAAGAGTGTTACGAAGCATACCTTAGCTTCAAGGATTTTCAGAAAGTTGCTGGGTTTGTCGACGAAGCTTTCTCCGACGCACTTTGTACCCCAAAGATTTTTAGAAACCTGATGTTGCCGAGACATAGAAGAAGCAAGGACGGAGAACGTGTAGATGGACAAGTGACCCAAACTGTCGATTTTAGGGGGGTCAGTTCAATTTCGTTAAAAACGGGGGCAAAGTTGAATTGGACAATGTCTGAGGGGTAAGTTAAAACAAACCCTTAAAATTTACAGGCCGAGTCTGCCCGACCTGCTGCTAACCATGGACGAGACGGAACCACTAATGGGCTGGGCATCGGGCTGTTTGGCATTGCTTATATCCTATTCATGGACGATCCAACTTAGTCAAGGTTGACGCAGCCCAATTTAGTATGACCAGAGGTTCACCCTAACGTTGAAGAACTGCCTTGATCAATTCCGATCCGATTCGACTGAATCATGGCCGAATCGAGTGATTCGACCAACCATGTCATCATCTAAAAGATTTCCTTAGTTCGTTAGTAGCTTCTCTCATGTCTTTCCTAAACTTCTTCTTGTTGACAAGATGAGATTGAACATCTAACTAAAATCAGTAATACATTCAAGAAGATATGATTCTTAAAATTAGGATGCAATCACGTAGGTATTAGACATCCAACATTTTTTTTTTGATTGATAATGATGATTTATTATATTTTTTTTTCTTTTTTTGAATAGTTACAACCCATTACATGAGTGGAACCTTGCTAGTCACACTAGCAAGGCTCGAACTCTAGACCTCCGCCGAAGGGGAGGGGTTACTATCCGAGCAACCCCGGATTGGTGACATATCCAACATTAATCAGGAAACAAATACATCTGATCTTCGTTTTCACATTAAAAGTTATGAAGTTGGAAAAATCAGAATCAAAACATGGTGATAAAACAACAGGGCTCCCTTTGACCACTGTCTGCACCTTGTTTTGTGGGAAACTTTTCTTGCACCAACTTCTTCTTATCGCCCAAGTTATACTTCCTCTCTTACACCTGTTGTGGGGTCTGCATGAAAATGATCCAAGGCTGATTTATTGGAAGGATGATTTGTAATAGTGAGTAGGGTAGAGGACGATTGGATGTCCGGGTTCAGAACATCAAGCAATATTTATAATCAAGTGGAGAGAGCTGTACCTTTACCTCATTATGGGCGAAGGTATATTGAATCTGAATGAATCACCTACTAAGCTTATAGCTTCAGTTTTGTGGGTGCAAAACAGCAATAGTTTTGCTGGAGCAAAGTAAAAATAGTTCTGTTACAACCTAATAGGTTTTTCTATATCTTGGTATCAGACTCATACAAGTAACAACAAAGAAAAAAGTCCTTTTGCATATAAGAGTAAGGAAATCAAAAGAGAGTTCTCTAATGTCAAGATTGGAATATGACTTGAGGAAAGAGATGCAAGACAATACAGGTCTCAGAGCTTTACAAGGAGAATTGGTCTTGTACTAATATAGAGATGAAAAAACCAAAAAAGTATTAATAGAGAGATGAGGATGACTTTACAGATCAAAAACATGAAAAGTGGTGCTGATGACTTTAAGGAAGGAACACTACTAAAGGTGAAAAAAAGAATAAACTGCAACTTTGGCTTTTATTAGTAAGTGTAGTTTTCTTGTACTTTGACTAGGAACAAGAAAATCCAAATTAAGAACTATGCTGATGACCTAGCTGAGAAGCTAGGGCTCTACATAGCTATACATACTTTCTTTATTTTCACATGCAGTGTGATGCAAACTCCTTTTATTTGGTTATTGCATTTGGTCACAATGTACTATAAATATAAAGAGTAGTGCTAGAGGGCCCAAAAATTGGACCTAAAATGCTGTCCCAACTGACGTGGTAGCTGAAATGTATAACACATTCAAAACAAAGTCTTGAATGTGCTAAACCGTTGAAGCTGCCACGTCAGTTGGGACAGCATTTTATGTCCAATTTTTGGGACCTCCAGAATTTTCCAAAGTGTAATGTTAGGGGTGCCCAAAAGTTGGAATGCTGTCCCAACCTATGTTGTCACGGGCGAAAACGTGGCGGGGCGGAGGAGTCTAAATTTAATAGGGCGGAGCGGGGCGGGGCGGGCTGAGGCGCCCTGATAACCCAGCCACATACCCTCCCTTCTTTATTTTACATTATATAAATTATATCTCCCTTATCAAAATAATAAAGAAATACTAAATATTAGGAATTCATGGTCTTAAAATTAATAATTCATGCTCTCAAACTTCAAATAAGTTACTAAACATAAAAATAAACATAAAATAATACGCCAAGATAAGACGATGTTTTGGAGCGGTGAAACAGAGAGTTGGGGCGGGCATTTTAAAAATTGGAGTCTTTTGGAGCCGCGGCGGAGCCTTTGACAACATAGGTCCCAATTGATGATGCAGTTGAAATGCAAAAATAAAGTCACAAGATCATCTTCCCAAAAAATAAGCCCTTAGATCATCTCCATGTGTGCCCCAGAATCCGGTGTAAACAAGGTCCAAGTATAAGGTAGGTGTTAATAAGAAAAATAGTGTGCAGGAAAAAGTCTCCCCCAAGTCAAATGTGTGGACCATAGTCAAAGGGGTCTTGGAAGCATACAATAAAAGTTGGATGAGTTTCAAATTCACCCAATAAGTAATGGGTGAGAAGCAAAACTGAAACAACTGATCAATGATTATACACTCGAACTGAAAGCCATATAGGACTCAACTGTGAAGATGTAAGAGCTGGTTAGCTGTACAACACTAGCAAAACTGAAAGCAAAATATGCTGTGTTTCAAAAATACAGTGAAACTACTGCTTAAACTACAATTAACATCTGCACATCTAGGTTTTTTTTGTACTCAGCATTGCTTGTAGAATTGTGGTGGATCCAGGAGGATCTTCTGGTTTTGACTTGTTAATGGTTTCTGGGGATTTCAAGACAGGTATTGTAATAGCAGAAGACTTCATCTCGAAGACGCATACCATGTATTACCACATTCTATACACTCCAACTGATAACGCTCGCCACTTCCAGCTTGGATGATGTCTTTCAAACCCACTCTCTTCTCCATGCATCTTGAGCATCGATGATCTGTCATCTGTATGTGCTCTGGCTCCTCCTCAGCAGGTTCTTTTCTGGTTGCTGTCTCCTCCGTTGTTAGACGTCCTTCTTTTAATTCACTCGGTAACATTTTTAAAATTACTGAAGCTTCCAGCTCTTGAGTTACTAGACGTCTAGCTAGTCGTTCACTGTTCTCGAGATTAAAACACAACTGGCGCATTTTTTGATTATAGCTTTTAAAATCATTGCTAAGTGTACCATGAGAGGCCTGCTCAAGAGCAACTATCGCTGAAACAGCAGCAGCTGGTGAGTACTTAGTTTTGTTTCGTCTTTCTCTGGATAATCCAGCAGCACCATCTTTGCGTTCTACCTGCTTCCTGTTGCTGTCCTCGGAATAATCACAAACATACTGAATTTTTTGAAGAAGCTGCACTAACCATTTGTTGCGAGTAGTATCTCTTGTGAGTGCGCTGAAGGTTTCTAAGATTGTATAGAACTCTGAGGCTTCATCTGTATGGCTGCGTTGAGTCCTTTCTACTGTTAGATGGTGGCCAGATCTTGTGGTTGGATTAACTAAATTCCTAGAAACATCAAGCTTCTTTTTCTTCGATTGATGATGCTCAAGATCATCCAAGGCCGCCTCTTCAGTCTCACTATCAGGAAGTTCTAAACGTTCTTGAGTTTTTTGCAAAAGAAGATCAATTTCACGTTGCTTATCGTCCACATAATCTTTGTCTGTTATTTTCCAGAGCATTTTCTCTTTATAAGCATAAACCCTTTGCACAATAAAGCCTGGATGCTGTGACCGAACTGGAAGTTGCTTGTGCAAGGGAATGAAATGCACCACGCATTTGTACATCAAAGACGCAGCTGGAACCTCTTCGCGTTTGAAACTATAAAACAGTTCCCTGCTATCGCTCGCTTTCCACCTTCCACCCTTTTTTTTTTCTGCCTCCTCTGGACGATACAGCAACTGGCAGGTAAGCATCATTTCCCCATCTTTCTTTTCAGTTATTTTCTTGATGATTGCAACATCAGGTTTTTGATTTGCATTTTCTGGAGCTAAAAGAACAGTGTCTTCGAGTTGGTAAAAATCCCCTTCATGCTCGAAAGCGTTGTAGTGTTTTTCCTTCCCTGCAACTGTCGGCTTTATGTCCTCTTGCATTGCGTTTTCTTCATCTTCGTCTTCATTAATCTCCAATTCTTCCTCTGTACTTTTCATCTTCTTCTTCTTCTCTGCGTCGTCTTCGTTGCTATTTCTGGTAGAAACAGCTTCTCTGGGAGAGGGAAAAGGGTCCCCTAAAATGTCGAACACATTGGTTAGAACATCTTTTCTAAATTTGTGATTTTCATCATTAATTGTTTCTAATAAATGGTTCTTGATCGGTTATTGTCTCAAATAAACTAGGGAAAACTTTTTATTCACTTCACTTGAGAAGCATAATGTAGGGGGCATCACAATTCTTTGGATCACTGACCTAGATAATCACTTCACTAGTTAACACAAGCTACCATTCACAAACAGAGAGAGAGAGAGAGAGAGAGAGAGAGAGAGAGAGAGAGAGAGAGTAGTGAAATAATTTGAAGTCTTCTAAATTACTTAGAGAGAGGATCATTTTGACAGCTCCGTTTTACACAGCTATGTGGGACCAACATGAAGACAATTTTTGGTGATGATGGTCTGGGAGTCTAGACGATCAAATGGCTGATTTTGGGTGATAATGATTTGCTGACCATGTAGATTATCCTCAACAAAGAACGTATGATTCTAACAGAACTTCTAACCCCCAAATTTACATTTTGGTGTTTTTGTAGCAATCCATTTTATGAGAGAAAAAAAATTAGCCATTTCATCGTCTCCTTGTGGGTCCCACAGCTGTGTAAGAAGAGCTTTGTAAAATGATCCCTCTAAACATTGTAAATGTCTAAATGAAAAATATTACAGGCTGAATGATCGTGAAAAATTACACAGATAAGATTCAGCAAGACAGAATTTCGTTGTTCTTCCTTCTTAATTTTTAAATAAAAAAGTTATTTACCTTTAAAAAAATATAAAATAGGACTAGTACAAAACTAAGCTGACCTAGTGGAAAGAAATGGAAGAAACTCACTTTGACATTACAGCGAAAAGGTTATGTTTCAAAAGAACGAGACTGAAACTACCACTTATTTTCCTTATTTGAATCCATTCGAAATTAATGTCTGATAGTAAAAAAAAAACGGACACAACACCTCGTAAAATGGAAGAGAGAGAAAGAGACTGTTTATTGCAGTTGGTTCTGGTTTTTTTTTTTTTTTTTTAGCTAAAGATTGCAGTTGGTCCCTTCAAGACAGTAATGGCTACCTTACAGAATCAGTACTAGAGAGAGAGAGAATCAGATTTTTATTCAAAGAAACTAATCCAAGAAACGGGGAAACTATAGATTATTAGGGTTTTTTGTTGTATGGATTACAGATAATTAGGGTTTGATTTCTTAAAAAAAATAAATATTAAGGTTTGATTGAAAGAAAATAATTTTTTTGATAAAAAAGATTAAAAGAAAATAATTCTTTTCTGAAATTTAAAGAATGGGGTAATTAGAGAGAGAGAGAGAGGGAGAACCTGTTCATGGGATTTCAGTTGTGGGTTTCATTGAAGGCAGTTCATGGCTGCTTTACTGAACCACCACGCACCAACAAGAACTAGAGAGAGTGAGAGAGGTAGTGAAATGGAGTAGGATCAGTGATGGATGTAATCAACGGTGTTGATTGGTTTTGATTGTGAACGAATCATGTTTTTTGATCGAAAAAGAATGAGATCAAGCGGTATTTATAATTCAGAACAGAGTGCTGTACCTGTACATCACAAGGGGCTAGAGGAACCCCGAATTTGTGATTTGTCTGTCATAATTAATGCCGTAAAAAGGTAATGATAGTTTGGGTTCAAAATGACAATGTGATTGCAGTTATGAGTGGGGTGTCCCTGGGTACCAAAATACCCGGAACCGAAGCGGTACCGGAACTATTTTTTGCGGTTCCGGGACCTCATTTTATTGATCCGATAAATTTCGGATCCACCCAACGGGTACCCGCGGGTATCCGGTTCCGTATAAATTTTATAATTTCTTAGTTTAATTTACTATTATACAATAATTTTTAGTTTTTTTTTAACTTTTTCTTAATTAAAAAAAGAAACTAATAACTATTATATAGTAAATTTCATAATAAAATAAATTTTATAATTGAATAGAATACGAAAATACAAAATATAAATATGTTTTATGTGAAAAAATACAAAAAATAATAATTAAAAACGGGTATCGGGCACCCGCGGGTACCTGCGGATCCTAGCGGTACCGGATTCGAAACCACCAATTGAGGTTCCGGAACCGGAATCGGAAGGATCCGAAACCGTCCCGTTGACACCCCTAGTTATGAGGTTACAAGATTTTACCCTATTTATGATTACAGTTAAAATAAAAAAAATAAAACACAAAAAAGAATTTTTTTTTTGTTTTGTTGATAAAACAGAAACAAAACTAAATTTAGTGACTCCAAATCTTCTGGCCCAAATATCCTGTGAGCCTGTTTTCTTGCCGGCTTTGCATTGTGGGGCCCATATGAGGACGATATAATGGTTGAGATTTTGTGAAAATATTCTCCTCGCTCTATAGATTATTTTAAAAAAAGGGGTAATGGCCAAAACATCCAATATATAACTTTTTTAATCCATTTAGTACACAAGATTTTTAATAAGACTAAAATACCTTTTTTAAAGCTTTTTGAATCTGTTTAGTCCTTTTTAAACTTTCTTAAATCTATTTAGTCCATTCTTTCTTTTTTAATGTTCCTGTTTTATCCTTATTATATTTCTCAATCACCTTTTTGTCTTTTTCAAATTTGTACAGTTGTATAAGAGAGAAATATAGTTATCTTTTTTATTTTTATACTTTAAAATGTTATATCTCTTCAACTAAAATTCGGATTTTGACAAAATTCATATATTTGGAAAGCACTTTTTGAGATTTTTGAAACTAGACCAGTCAAGAATGGTTTTAAAAAAAAATTCACGAAACTCATGCAAAAACGTATGCAAAAAAGTATGCAAAAAAGTTTTTGCATAGATCTACAAAAATATTTTTGCATATGCTAAATCATTATGTAAAACATTTTTGCATAGATCTATGCTAAATCATCTGTGAAACATGATTTTGCATAGTTCTTGTAAAAATATTTTTGCATAATTCATGCAAAAATATTTTTGCGTAGATCCATGCAAAAACGTTTTTGCATAGATCTATGTTGAATTTTTTCTTCTTCTCTCTTCTATCTCTTTCTCTTCTTTTTCTTTCCTCTCTCTCTCTCTCTCTTACGTCCCTCTCTTCTTTCTCTATCCTCTCTTTTTCTTCTAATCAGATCTTTCTCCATTTCTCTCTTATTCTCTTTTCTCTATCTCCTAAATTTTCCCTCTTTTCTATGTCGATCTCTTTCTCTCTCTCTCTCTCCCTCGGTGGTGATGGTTGAAACTATCTGTCTCTCTTTCTCTCTCATCATCATCAAGATCTTTTGTTAACTGGTGAATGATCGATCAATCGAAGCAAAGGAAATTAGTGAAGATCGAAAGCAGCAATGTAAGCTTATTAATGTAGAGAGAGAAACAAATATTCTTATTCGGTCAAATTTTGATTTCCATAACTAATTAGTTAAAGGGTAGATCTGTCTAAATTTTATTTTTGGACTAAATAGACTCATATAAAATTTGGTGGACTTAACAGATTGAATTAAAGTCATAATGGATGTATTGGATGATCTCCCAAAAAGCAATTAGCTCATTTAAAACTTTTAACCCTAGTAAAAGTTTAACTAGGGTTAAAAGTTTAAAATGAGCTAATTTTTTGTGAGAATAATCTATAGTGTGAGGAGAATATTTTCACAAAATCTCAGCTATTAGATCGTCCTTCTGTGGACCCCACAGTGCAAAGTCAACAATGGGACAGGGAGGGACATAGGATTTGGACTCAAATTTAATCCTTGGAGGATCGGTCCTAAAGTACTAAACATTAGAGACTGTTGTTGACATCTAAAAATGGGATAAGGGTAACTGGGTGATAAGGGCTACTGTATTTGAATAAGGGCATAATAAGAAATCATTGGGGCTATCTTTGGTTGGTCAAAACCCATTGACCAAATCTAAAACTTAACCTAAAACATAAAATCCATTGAGCAAGTAAATCGAGTATTTCATCAATTTTTGTTTATATTTTTAGATTTTTTTTATTTTTTAGAGTTAAAACCATGTTGAATCCATGTTTTTTTTGTGGTTTTTGTAAGTTTTAACTTAGGTTTAAAAACAAAAAAAAAATCTGGGACGATGATATGTTCACACTATAAAGTTGAAATATTTTTTATTGTTTACACCCTTGTATGCGAACATTCTGAATTGTTCACACCCTTTTATGCGAACATTCTGAATTGTTCACACCATTTTATGCGAACATTCTGAATTGTTCACATTGTTAAGAACGAACATGTTGCGAATTTGATTTTTATTTTATTCGATCGGAAACTCGAAAAACTTGAAAAAGTTCAAAGATTAATCAAATTACCGAAAAATAGTTTGTTTAAGCTTCTTTAGAAGAAATAGTGAAACCAATACCCTCTCCAAAATTTTTTTAACACAATTCTCCCATTTATGGGTTTACATCGAAGAACTCACCATCTTCTATGTTCACAACTTCCGATGATCGAAAAATGATGTTCGACGAGAAAGAGAGCCGAACAAAAATTCAACTTTTCTGTTCGAGGTGGTTAGGGTTTCAAGGTGGGGATCATAAGGTCAAACAATTATTTGTGTAATTAGTTTTACCAAATTTGATAACCCTTATCTATTTGTTATTTTTATAAAGTCAATTTAAAAGATTAACTTTGACTATGCTTGACCGTTGCCCTTATTCCATTTTTAGATGTCAATAGCAGCCTCCTAAATATTTAATAGCTATCGATTCATTAATCGTTTTAATAGAAAAAAAAAGAAAAGAAAAGAAATTGTTACCATAAAATTTAAAATGTTTAATTTTGAGGTAGGATTTTACAAGATTTTTGTGGACCTACATAGAAATAATCCTATGGCAGGTTTTCAGTAAGGATGATCATCCCTATTGAAACTCACAAAATTCTAAAAGGTAAAACCCCATAAAAAAATTAGACAGAACCCCATAAAAAAATTAGGTGATTTTTAAACAGGATGATATAGTGATCACACCCTTTTGATAATCTCCTTGTGGATACCATAAAAATCTTGTAATAAAATTGAATGGTTAAGCTTGTATGCCAATCCTAGAATACTTGTTTTTTTTTCTTTGAGGAGTAATAGGATGGTTCAGTCCCAACTAAAAGTTTTATGACAGTTTAGTCTAAAAAGGTCAAAAACCATATGCATTTTGCTGGACAAAAATACCCCAGCAATAAATACACAAGCAGTAAGCACCCTAACTTTTTATTTTTTTTAAAACAAAAATTGACATTACTTTTAAAATACAAATCAGTTTCTCATAAAAATTATATTTTTGGAAGTCTTACATTGATATCTTTAAAATGAGACCAGACAATAATATTTTTTCTTTAAAAAAAATAATTTTATTATGAAATTTGCAAAATCAAATTTGCATTGCAAAATTATATTTTAACGCGTACTACACTTCTACCACTGTTGGTTTGCTTCCCACAAACCAGAGATTATATTTACGCAGCGGAAAACATAATAGGGTTTAAAAAATTAATCTCTGATTCATGTAGGATCTATCAACTGTTAATAGGGATCTTTATAAATAAACCCTTCCTCCATTGTACCTGCATTCAAACCCTCCACTGTAAACCGATATTCATAATAATCCTTAGGTTAGTATTTTACTACCAGTCACATCCTTAAGAATTATTATTTCTTAATCCTTGTGCCTCATTCTGTGCAGATTAATTATTATTCTAATAATCTCAGAAGAGATCACTGGCCAGTCTAGAATAATAATTCTCACAAATGAACAAGGGAATATCAAACCGAATGTGGATTTCATATTGAACTAAAATATTCTCACTCTGCAATTATGTCCATCCATCTTGTCCAGAATATTGGATCACGTTTACGTTTCTGACCTCACTGATTGACAAAACAAAATGGACATAATATACACGCAAGGTATATATTAATTCTCAGAATTAAGGTTTAATGCAACAATGGTCTCCATGGAATTTTAGTTATTCAGTGACATGAAATAACATAATTCCATGCTGACCAGTTCGATGTAAACTTGTTACATCAATGCATTGGACTTAGGAGTCAACACTCCGGTGACGGAGATATATCACACGATTAACCAATGCATTATAGTTTATCGTCAACAGAACCATGATCTAATAAACTACGAACGAAGTATTAATGAACTTTATCTCCCACATGCAACACTTGCATGCAACTAGTTCATCTACGTAAACTCATTATTATTATCATGCATGCAAAATTAATAAACTATTTATTAACACATAAAATGTCGTTTTAATTGTTTTAGGGCATAAACCCAACAATCTCCCACTTGCACTATAAACAATTGAAAGCAATCCTTAACCCCATCACATCCACATGTGAATCCAAAACCTTCTGAGTCAAGGCTTTGGTAAAGGGATCCGCTAAGTTATCTGCAGATGCAATCTTAGCAACAACAATGTCACCTCTCCGAGTAATGTCTCTGACGACATTGTA
>MVGT01002330.1:9799-22583 GCA_002174775.1 Macleaya cordata | reverse complement strand
AAATTAACACACAACCCTAATTTCTAATGCATTTCTTAAACTAAGGAGCCTAACTTAGATTAACTAATCTAAAAGAGAGAAACCTAGTTCAATTTTATTTGATTGGTTAGGGTTTTGGATTAGGGTTTTAGGCATATCCGAGCCCAAAAAAAGAAAGGTGGGCCTAAGCAAAGATGTGTTTTTGCTAGGCCCACACAAGAAAATAGGTTTATGAAGCCCAATTCCAAGATGTGAGTTTAAAACTCATGAAACAAGCCCAACACTCAACAAAAAAGTAGAGAGGGCTTGCTTGAAGATGGGATTACCAAGCCCATAAAGCTTATTTGAAATTTTATTCTCTCTATTGGTTGATTTCTAAGGCACACCATCAAAAGTGACAAGTTTCTAATGTAAACCCTAGGGTTTCACCTAAAACTAATGTTGATATACTTCAATTTAAACCAATAAAATAAAGTATTAATGTGAAATTAGCAAAATAAGCAATTCTACACATCAATCATTGACTTAGGCATTTCATCGAACACATTTAAAGTGAACTTTCAAACTATCATAACTTATTCGTTTCACAACCTTTTTGACTCATTCTTGAGCCCATTTTGTGTATTTTTTCATGATCTATAAGACTATATTTTTACATTTTTCATTTCATGCTTGTATGAAAAGATTCCAGCACATTTTTGGCCTCTTTTTATAGTGTAGTGACTTGAAAATCAACCCCATACACCTAAATGCTAGATAACATGGTTAAATGGTTGATATTCTTACTAAACACATCATTTTTGGCACTAAACATGAATTTTATGAAAAACAAATCATTATTTATGATGAGATGATATATAAAAGAGGCCAATCTTGTTAGATTATCAAATCACTTATTATTTCCTGATATATGAACATTAACTAAACTAGTACTTGTCTAAAATGATGCTTGAAGATTCATATATGTTAAAAAATGATGAAAAAGATCACTAACAATGTTATATTTATTCTAAAAAGGTAACTAATTAGTACATCAAAATAAACCCATGAAGTGAGATTCATGAAATGACAACATTTATTCACTTTGTTTTTAAACTACATCATACAACACTTAAAAAGGGAATCTCTACAACAAGTAAAAAAGGGGGTGATGATCACCTACCTATTTTGCTTAAGATTCACCAATGAGAGAGTGATGAAAACCTGTTGATCAACCCTTCATTAAGCCATGATAATCTATTTTGTTGATGATAAATGAAGAAACTAAAATCTTCTTTTGTAAAATGATGTGATCTACCATAAATTCTCTCTAAACCAACCTCAAAATGGAAAGAAAAACTCAATTAGTTTGATTTCTTCCCATGATGAGTGAGGTTTGAATGTGCAAAGTTTATATTAGGATGGGTGGTGTAGATGTAGATGATGGTTGATGATGGTGGTAGTAAAGAGTAAGGCTAAGATCTAATAGAAATGAATTTACTCTCACCTAACTCTATTTCTTTCCTTCTCAAACTCTTGAATACTTTCAAGCTATTCAATGTAACTCATGAGATCTATTGAATGCTCCTAAGAGAACTATTGAATGCTCCTAAGAGATCTCTTGAATGCTCCTAAGAGAACTCTTGAATGCTGACAGGCTGAGAGACTTTGCGAGAAACACCCTCTCTCATCTTGAAAAGTTCTTTAAGCTTTGACTTTCTTGATGGCTATTTTTTCAATATTTAGCTTTGGCTCTCTACTCTGAAGGTCTTAACGAAGGTTTAAGTAGTTCATCTGAGGAGTGAGCTTCATGTTCTCCTGCGCCGATGAGCGAGGTTGACACCTCATATTATACAGAGCGCCCCCAAAACCTTGGCCGACAGTTAGGCTGGCAACTCACGGTTGATCTTCCCGGAAGCCCCTAACCCTACCTTCTTCCAATACCTCGCCCGGATTTTGATTGTTCTGTATTCCTTGGCAGTGAATTCCCCTTTGTAAGTTTTGACATCTTCTCTACCCTGTTGTTTCTACATAACTTTTCACAAATTGACAATCGTCTGATTCAGGTGGCCCGCCCTTATTGCCAAGAGCTCCTT
Source organism: Macleaya cordata (assembly GCA_002174775.1). Classification (NCBI taxonomy): domain Eukaryota; kingdom Viridiplantae; phylum Streptophyta; class Magnoliopsida; order Ranunculales; family Papaveraceae; genus Macleaya; species Macleaya cordata. The sequence goes on along the minus strand of MVGT01002330.1, from coordinate 20,529 downwards.
CAGCGAATGGGTACCTTGGAGATATTTGTATCAAATTTGGTTGGAGAATATGCTAACCACTTGGCTAGCCTCCGTAGCTATACGCAGACGAATGCAGGGCTCCTGGAAGATAATGATCGCCTCAAGAGTGAGCTGGCAAATGATGGCGTAGAAGATGATGGTGGGACTCTGTCTGCTTCATGCTCTAGAGTTGAATCGAGTTAGAAAACTCGTCGGCGCACAAGGAGTCCCCCTGAGGAATGATTCTCAACTCCCCTTTTTACTTTGGAAATGGCATAAATAGGCTTTTATATAATTGGCTCTCACATTATTAAACTTACTTGAATGAAATACACTTGTTTCTTAAGGAATTTGCCTCAGCTGCCTAACTAAGACCACGTAAAGCATAGTTATAGCATCCTATAGTTTTGTCCTCATCGACTCCTAAAAAAACAAGGTTTTCGAAAAGAAAATATTTTTTGGCAGTTTTGAAATTCATTTGGGAAAACAAATTAGGAAACCATTTTCTTTTTCTTTTTATTAAGAAACCGGTTATCAAGCCCAACCTACACGTAGCCGATGATAATTGATCCGGAGTGCTAAATTCGAGTGGATATTCCGTTCGTCTTTCTTGGATAAGTCTTCTTGTGTTTCCTTTCCTCGTCAAACTCCGCCCATTTAGCAAGATTGTTACCGGCTTACGCCAAGGTTGGGAAGTAGCTTTGCCCTTGTTGTCTTTGAAGGCATGATTCTTCCGTGTCGGGACGGTTACAAAAGCTTATATTGTAGCTTGCACCAATTTTATGCTCTTGTCTTCTTCTTGCCACCATGAAACCCACATACAACGATCAAATTTTCTCAAGTCTTAATTTTTCTCACTACGTTTTTATATTTTTGAATTTTTTATCTTCTACATTTTTTTGGAGACCACTACTCTTCTTCTCTACGAAGGACTCATGTTGCTCACAGGACTCGTAGGGGGCGTTTAGGTTGTAGCGTGGCTTAGGTTAAGCTAGAAAGAAAGGATAAAAGGCATAAAATTTGAAAGTCTATTCATTAACCCATTATTTATATACTTGGGGTTTTAATATTTTTTGCTTGGATTTTTGTGTTTTCTATTTTTTTGGATTTTTGACTATTTGATTTTTTTGGGTTTTGGACTTTGCCCCTAATATGGGGTGGGATTTTTTGATTTTCTGAGAAAGACGATAATTTCTATGTACAAAGGAAGGTTTTCGGTCCAAATTGTCTTCTAGTTGATATAAGCTTTCTATTGGGTCCTTTCTGGGATTGTTTAGTCGGCCAAGAATTGTCCTTAGCTTTAAGCCACTGTCGGCTTCACTTGCCCCTAGTTTAGGAGTTAAGCAGTTTTCTCAAGCGTAGTATCTCTTGAGTTGATCACTATTTGTGAGCCTCTTGTGTTAGATTCCATCAAGATCTGTCAATTGAACAGCCTTACCGGGGATGATCTTCTTTATGATAAATGGGCCTTCCCAGTTTGGCCTGAACTTGCCCCTGGGATCAGTCCGTAGGACCGGCCTAATTTCTTTAAGCACTAGATCCCCTTCTTTAAGATCTCTTGGGCAAACTTTCTTGTTGAAGGCACGAGTTATCCTCTGCTGGTAGGCTTGTGAGTGGCAGGCTGCTTTTACTCTATTTTCATCAATGAAGTTCAACTCATTTACCGTAGATTGAATCCATTCGGCTTCGTCCTCGTTGCCTTCTTTAAGCACCCGAAAAGTTGGGATTTCCACCTCGATTGGGAGTACGGCCTCCATGCCATATACAAGTGAAAAAGGAGTTGCTCCAGTTGGTGTGCGTATCGAAGTTCGATATGCCCATAATGCGCATGGCAACTTCTCGCTCCAATCTTTGTAGGTCATAGTTATCTTTTTTAAGATTTTTACCAACGTCTTGTTGGCAGCCTCTACAGCTCCATTTGTCTGTGGCCTATGAGGTGATGAATTGTGGTGCTTAATCTTGTAATGGTCGAGTAACTGACGAACTTTTGATCTGACGAAGTTAGTCTCGTTATCAGTAATGATCTCATAAGGCACCCCATATCGATAAATGATGTGATTTTGAATGAACCTTGCGGTGGGACCTCCCTTGATGCTTTTACATGAAAAAGCTTCTACCCATTTTGTAAAGTAGTCGATTGCCACAATAATAAAGATGTGACCGTTAGATGATGATGGTTTCACCTTCCCAACTACATCAATTCCCCATGTTGAGAAAGGCCAGGGCGATGACATAGTGTTCAATTGTGATGGGGGGGGTATGCATAAGATTTGCATGCACCTGACATTCATGGCATTTTAGCACGAATCGGTGGCAGTCCGTTACTAGACTGGCCCAAAAATATCCGTACCTGAGGATCTTCTTTGCTAGCATTCGTCCATTCATGTGAGAGCCACATACCCCTGCATGGACTTGTTCCAGGATCTTCTTGAATTCTTCTTGGTTTACACACCTTAGCAACGTGCCATCTAGAGATTTCTTAAAGTGGATTTCTCCACATAGTACAAAATGGGAAGCCCACTCTCTGATGGACCTTCGATCCTTTCTGGTTGCACCTTCGAGGTACTCCTGGCACTTGAGGTACTTCCTTATAGCATAATGCCGAGATTCGAATCCATCTTCTTTGTTCATTGCTTGCACTTGATAACAGTAGGCAGCTTGATCTTTCATAATTACTTCAATTGGTCGAATCGTTGCCCCCTTTGGCGCATTTATCCAAGATGCCAATACCACAAGAGCATTCGCACACTGGTTCTTGCTTCGATATACATGGTGAAATTCGACCTGGTCGAATTCCTTAGTCAATTCTGTGAGGCATGCATGGTAGTGAGTTAATTCGTCGTGTTTTAAATTCCACTCTCCTTGGATTTGCTTTATAATTAAGAGAGAGTCTTCGTAGACCATTAACCTCCGGATGGAGATGGCCCGAGCTGCTCTTAACCTGGCTATGCATGCCTCATACTCTGCCCCATTATTGGTGCACTCAAAATTTAACTTTGTGGTAATTGGGGTTCTAATTCCATCCGGAGATATTAAAATTGCCCCTACTCCTTTACCAAGCTGGTTACTGGCTCCGTCAAAGAACATCTGCCATGGCTTATCTTCTTGATCCTCAGGCTCTGTAGTCAGGATGTGTTCATCCGGGAATTCGACATTTACTTGTCCTTCATCTAATAATGGATGGGCTGTAAGATGGTCAGCTATTGCCTTTCCTTTGATGGACTTTTGGGTGATATAAGTGATGTCGAATTTGGACAATAAAAGCTGCCACCTTGCAGTCCTTCCTGAAAGTGTCAGCTTCTCGAACACGTATTTGATCGGGTCCATCCTTGAAAGTAGTATCACAGAATGAGACAACATGTAATGTCTCAACCTTTGGGTAGCCCATACTAGCGCGAAGCATGTCTTTTCTAGTGCTGAATAGTGCTTTTTGTATCCTAACAACGTCTTGCTGATGTAGTATATGGCTCTTTCTTTACCACTTTCCTCATGATATTGTCCTAGCACTGCGCCCATTGATGTGTCTGTCACTGTGATGTAAAGGATTAAAGGTTTTCCTAAGGTTAGAGGGACCAATGTTGGCAGACTCGTCAAGTACTTCTTGATTTTGTCGAACGTTTCTTGACACTCCCCATTCTATATCTTCGGAGTATCCTTTCTCAATAATTTGAAGATAGGCTCACAAATCGGCGTAAGCTGAGCGATGAACCTACTGATGTACTGAATCCTCCCTAAAAATCCACGGATCTCCTTTTCGTTTCTAGGAGGAGGCATTTCTGTGATTGCTTTCACTTTGGATGGATCCACCTCGATGCCTTTATGACTGACAATGAACCCTAGCAGCTTCCCAGACTTCAAGCCAAATACACACTTATTTGGATTAAGCCGTAGCTTGAACTTCTGAAGCGCTTAAAGAGCTTGGTTAAGTCTTGGATGTGATCTTCTCTTCTTTCTGATTTTGCAATTAAATCATCCACATACACCTCAATCTCTTTGTACATAATATCATGGAAAATGGTAGTCATAGCCTTCTGGTAGGTTGCCCTTGCATTTTTAAGTCCAAAAGGCATTACACGGTAGCAATAGACTCCCCATGGTGTGATGAAGGAGGTCTTTGACATGTCATCTTCTGCCATTTTAATCTGATTATATCCTGAAAACCCATCCATAAAGGATAATAAGCCGTGGTCAGCGGCATTGTCAACCAATATATCGATATGAGGTAGTGGAAAATTATCCTTAGGGCTCCCTTTGTTGAGATTCCTATAATCGATGCTCATCCGAACTTTTCCGTCTTTCTTGGGCACCGGGAAAATGTTAGCTAACCAATCTGTATAGTCAACTTGGACAAGAAATTTCGCGTCCAACTGCTTCACGATTTCTTCTTTGATTTTGACGGTCCATTCGGGCATTAATCTTCTAAGTTTCTGCTTGATTGGTTTTACATCTGGGTAAGTAGGCAATCAGTGCACTACCATGTCAGTATCTAGCCCCGGCATGTTCTCATAAGACCATGCAAAATTCTCCTTATACTCTCTTAACAACTCAACATCGCTCTTTTTCATCTAGGGATAAGGCAGTGCCAATCTTGACCGTCTGAGGTTGGTCTTCTGAGCCAAGGTTTACCAATTCGACCTCTTCTTCGACAGGTTTGGGCCTATCCTCATGCTTATCCAGCGACTGGAGGATCTCGTTCGGAATTTCTTCTGGAGCAAAATCTTCCTTGTCATCTCCGGATTCTTTATCATCGTCTTTCTTAAGGTCAAGTCCAAAAACCATTTCCTTTAAAACATTATCATTCATAAACTAGTTTGGGCTTTTTGATTTTTCAAATTTTTTTTGATTTTTCAAGATTTCTGAATTTTTTTGGTTTTTTGAAAATAGAGGTACTTTTAAAGAAAACATATAGTCTGTCGGGGCCTATGAATCTCCCTCCTCAGACGAGGGCGCCCCATCTTCCTTATCATCTAGGCCATTTTTTTTTGGGTGCTGAAAGATGCTTCTCCAGCTCCTGATCCTGCATCATGGTTAGCTCTCACAGAAATATCATGAATTGAACATACAAGAAGATACGGTTTAAAGGAGGATTCTTTATGAATCATGCAAACTTGTTGCGTACCTGCGAGGCTTTGCTCTTTTACCTTTGCATTTGCATGTACTCGTCCCATGTTTCTTTTGCTGGGAAAAGTGCCAGACGGTAGGCTATGGCAGTTCTGCGCTTCTTTCCCTTGGTTGCCCTGACGAACCTCTTCTTCTGATATTTTTTAGCTGACTTAGTTGCAGAGAGATTGGCATTACCAGACAAAGAGCAAACAAGCAGGTGAGAATCAACCATTGGCTCTTCATGGATTATGAAAATATAGTCATCTCCCACTAATTGCTTCTCTACTTCAGCTTCTACATCAGTTTTTTGCTAGAGATAACTCTCTTAATGCCTTCCATGCAATTACCATGCATATGAGAAATTTATTTCTCAAATCAATACACACCCAAATGGGTATAATACCATCTTAAATATGTTAGGCAAGTGTAAAATTAATACTATGGAATTTCTTGGGGTATTACATCATCACCCCCTAAAAAGAATTTCGTCCCGAAATTCAACAACAAAGGTAAAGCATACCTGAAAATAGTTCTGGGTACTTTGTCCACATCTCGGACTCTAATTCCCATGTGGCTTCCTCAGCCCCATGATGTTGCTAAAGAACTTTGACAAGTTGTATCTTCTTTGATCGAAGTTCACGCTCTTGTGAATCTATGATCCTTATAGGTTTCTCTTCATACGATATGTCATCTTGCAATTCAATGTTCTGTCATTCGATCACATGGGAAGGATCAGGGTAGTACTTCCGTAGCATAGAAATATAAAAGACATCATGTATCCTATTTAGTTGTAGTGGTAAAGCCAATTTGTAAGCTACTTCACCAATTCGTTGTAGAATTTCGAAGGGTCCAATGTACCGAGGAGTAAGCTTCCCTTTCTTCCCAAATCTTTTGATTCCAAGTCGAGGTGAGACTTTAAGAAAAACATATTCACCTTCTTGAAATTGAAGATGCCTTCTTCTCTTGTCAGCGTAGCTCTTCTGTCGACTTTGTGTTGCATGTAGCCGTTCTTTAACTATTCGAATTGCGTTTGTAGCTTCACGAAGTATTTCAGGTCCAACGACACTTTTTTTCACCCACCTCTGCCCAATACAGTGGTGATCTGCAAGGTCTCCCATAGAGTGCTTCATAAGGTGCCATGCCGATACTGGATTGAAAACTGTTATTGTATGCAAACTCCACATATGGTAGTTGATCGGTCCAACTTTCTTTGAAATCTAATACACAGGCTCGGAGCATATCCTCAAGTGTTTGGATGGTTCGTTCTGATTGTCCGTCAGTTTGTGGATGGTAAGCTGTACTCATGTTGAGTTTCGTTCCCATGGCGTGTTGGAAACTTCTCCAAAATTTGGATGTGAAGAGAGGATCTCTATCCGAAACGATAGATAATGGCACTCCATGAAGTCGTACAATCTCTTTGATGTAAAGTGCACATAATACCGAAATGGTATCAGTCCCTTTTGTTGGTAAGAAATGAGCCGATTTGGTTAGTCGGTCCACAATTACCCACACACTATCCATTCCTTTACGTGTTTTAGGTAATCCTCTTACGAAATCCATCGTAATGAAGTCCCATTTCCATTCTGCTATGGTTAATGGTTGTAATAACCCTTGTGGCTTCTGATGTTCTGCCTTCACTTGTCTGCAAGTTAGACATCTTGCTACGCAAAGTGCTACATCCTTTTTCATCCCCTTCCACCAATATTGACGTTTTAAATCCTGGTACATCTTGGTACTCCCGGGATGAATAGTAAATTTGGAAGTATGAGCTTCATCGAGAATCTCCTTCCGAAGTTCTTCATCATCAGGTACACAGAGTCTACCTTTGTAAAGTAGTCCTCCATCCAATCGCTGGGTCCAGTTCTCAGGTGCTTCGTCCGTCCTAAGTTTCATTTGAATTCCTTGAAGTTCTGAATTCCGTTGTTGAGCTTCCACAACTTTGTTGATGATGACAGGTTCAACGACGACATGCGACAAATACGCACATGTAGTTCCACGTTCGATTCGGAGATCAAATTCTTCTAATACTTCACGTATCTTAAGTGATGCTAATGTCCCGTACGTTTTTCGACTCAGAGCATCTGCAACGACATTTGCCTTGCCGGGATGATAACTTAAGGTGAAATCGTAATCCTTTAGAAATTCCAACCACCGTCTTTGCCTTAAATTCAATTCCTTTTGCGTGAATACATACCTTAAGCTCTTATGATCTGAGAATACTTCAAATTTTTCTCCATATAGATAGTGTCTCCAAAGTTTTAGAGCAAAGACGACAGCTGCAAGTTCTAAGTCGTGCGTTGCATAATTCCTTTCATGATTCTTCAGTTGTCGTGAAGCATAGGCTATGACCTTTCCTTCTTGCATCAGTACACTTCCGAGTCCATTGTGGGATGCATCGCAGTAAACCACATACTCCTTGCCTTGCTCCGGTGTAGTCAGAATTGGTGCTGTTGTTAATCTTTTCTTTAGTTCTTGAAAAGACTTCTCGCACTCCTTGCTCCATTCGAACTTGATTCCCTTCTTTGTTAGGTGAGTTAATGGTGCTGCCAATCTGGCGAAGTTTTCCACAAATCTTCGGTAGTATCCCGCTAGTCCAAGAAAACTACGTACCTCAAAGACATTCTTCGGTTGCTCCCAGTTTAGGACAGATTTAATTTTAGCTGGGTCCACTGCTATTCCATGTTGCGAGATGACGTGCCCAAGAAACAGAACTTCAGACATCCAGAAATCACACTTGCTACGTTTAGCGTACAGCTGGTGATCACGTAGGGTTTGTAGTGCAATTCGTAGATGTTCCTCATGCTCCTCCTTGGTCTTTGAGTAAATTAAAATATCATCGACAAAGACAACAACGAACCGATCAAGGTAGGGCCTAAAAATTCTATTCATCAAGTCCATGAATGCAGCAGGTGCATTAGTCAAGCCAAAAGGCATAACTAAAAATTCAAAGAGACCATATCTGGTGCGAAACGCTGTCTTCTCGATGTCACTTTCACGGATTCTTAATTGGTGATATCCTGACCGCAAATCAATCTTCGAAAAGTACTTTGCTCCCTTTAATTGATCGAAGAGGTCGTCGATTCTGGGTAGTGGATATTTATTCTTGATCGTGACTTTATTGAGTTGTCGATAGTCGACACAGAGTCTCATCGATCCGTCCTTCTTTTTCACGAACAAGACAGGTGCTCCCCATGGTGATGTACTGGATCGAATAAAGCCATTTTGTTGTAGTTCCTCCAATTGCTTTTCCAGTTCCTTAAGTTCGAGTGGTGCCATTCGATACGAAGGAATAGCGATTGGTTTGGTACCAGGGTAAACTTCAATTGAGAAATCAAGTTCCCGTTTTGGAGGTAACCCTGGTAGTTCTTCTGGAAATACATCTGGGAACTCTTGAACTATAGCGATATCATCCACTATTTTGCTCGAATTTTCTTCACCTACCAAATATGCTAAAAGAGCTAACTGATTGGTGGTTTCTGACTGTTGAAGTCGTCGTCCAGGCATTCGAGGTGTCAATAGTCTCTCTTTGTCTCCCAGAATTGCCAATGTTGAACCACCAGGAAGATAAAAAGTAACTCTCTTCTTAAAACAATCTAAGGACGCATGAAATAAAGACAACCAATCCATACCTAGAATGACATCATACCTAGTCATATCTAGTAGGATAAGGTCAGCGACCAAGTCCTGGTCAGCAAATCTAATTGCACACGACTTACATATTCTGTTAATCTCAACAGACTTTCCCAAAGGGGTAGAAACACACAGCACGAAATGCAATGGTTCAGATTCCAAACCAAGCATAGATGTAAAATTCACAGATATGAATGAGTGTGATGCACCAATATCAAACAAAATACGTACCCAAGAGCTAAATACGAGAAATCTACCTACAATATCTGCGTTCTCTTCTTTTACTTCATTCTCCATGGGTGCAAGGTTATAAACTTGACCATGTGCTCTTTGCTGGTTTTGTTGTTGAGGCCTTGGCTGATATGATTGTGCAGGATTTCTCTGTTGGAAGGGAGGTCTTCCTTGATTATTCTGGGGTTGTATTTACTGTTGTTGATGTTGGGGTCTCGCTGGTGGGGGTTGCCTCTGATTTTGCCCAGATGTTTGTCCTTGTTGAGGTCTCCACTCAAGCTGATGTTGTTGCGGTCGTAGTTGTTCTCCTTGATTCAACAATGGACAATTCCTTTTAAGATGCCCGGGTTGTTTACACTTAAAACATTTAAGTTCATTGTTATGTTGTTGTGCCTTGGTCCCTTGACCTTGAGTCTTATTTGGTGGGTTTGTCTTCTGCTTTTTATTCTTGTTATTTTGTTCTCGAGATTTTTGACTGCTTTCCCAGTCCGCCTCGATAACTCTTGCAGTGTGTACCACCCGTGCATATGTTTGGTGACACAACGAGACCACCTTACCACGTATTCTCAGTTTTAGCCCTCTTTCAAATTTCCGTGCCTTTAGAACTTCAGAAGAAATTAGATGTGGCCCATACCATGATAATTCTCAGAATTTTTTTTCATACTGGGTAACACTCATGTCACCCTGTATGAGTTCAGCAAATTCTATACTTTTTTGTTCTCTATCAGTTTCTGGGAAATATTGTTCAAAGAATAAGGCTTCAAACTCTACCCAGGTCATCGAAGTGACATCGTGAGTTTCTCTGATGTTATCCCACCAGAGATCAGCCTCACCTTTGAGCATGAACGTAGCGATTCTTACCCAATGTTCTTCGGCAGCTCCTATTGTAATAAGCTTCTTACGGATTCCCATGAACCATCTTTCTGCATCCAGTGGGTCTTCCGTTCCAGCAAATTCGGTAGGATTTAATCTCTGAAATTCTTTCAGAATTGAGGTCGGTCGGTCTTCGGGTACAACTGCGGCCGGAGGAGTTGGTTGATTTTGCCTTTGTTGGTTATTTTGCATATTTGCTGCCATTCCATGTAGGATACCTACAACTTGCTCGAGTTGTTCTTCGACACGTTGTGTACGGTTTCTTAGTTCTTCATTTTCTGGTTGTGGTTGTTGAGATGTTTCACCTTCCATCTCTATTGGTGCATCGTAAAGTTCTTCAACGTTTCTCCTTGAATTTCCTCGTGCCATTCTTCAATACACAATTAATTACCTATTAGGTTTTTCTATAAAAAATTTCCTAATTATAACTATATACATACAATAGATTAATAATAAAGCTTTTAGTTATTAATTTCCCATCCCAACTATACTTGCAACAAGATTCACTCTTCATAGCTACTGAACTTTGCCTATTTTCTAATATTAAAAAAAAAAAAAAACAAGCTCATAAATCATTTAGGTAAAAAAAAATTGAGAAGGAATTATGAAAAATTTTAACTAAATATATATTTTTATGGAAAATTTAAAACTCACAAGCCCAAGAAATCATAAACTTGTGCTCTGATACCAAGTTGTCACACCCCAATTTTCGGAACTCTAAAATCCAACCCGATTCAATGAGTTCGGAAGGCGAGGCGTGAAGAGTGTAAATGAAGTGTAATTTAAAAAAATGAATAAAATCGCTTGCTTTTTCATTTTGAAAGATAACCAATCAATTTTGTCAACATTAATTACAATTTAGTAATCAAAGTAAATTTAAAAACAAAAATAAA
>MVGT01000749.1:57035-119780 GCA_002174775.1 Macleaya cordata | reverse complement strand
AGAGAGAGAGAGAGAGAGAGAGAGAGAGAGAGTAGTTCCTTCCTTTTCTGCCTCCTTAAGGCCTTCCCCTCTACGGGTATTTATAGTCTTACCCTCTTGGGGTCACCTGGGGGTCTTTCCCCTTCGACCCCCTTCTATCTCTTCCTCTTTTAGGAAAGAGACGAGATTAGAGGATATTCTTGACACGTGGCGAGTGGGCCACTTCGTCAGGTGTCAGGGTGGTTTCTTCTGGCAGGAATCCTCATGATTGGTACGAGAGATACCCTAACGGTATCGCTCAGACTCTCTCTCTTGGTGTCCCTTTCTCTCGTGAGGACTGTCCTGATGGGGGAGGGGCGCCCTGGGGAATGGCGCCCTGTTGTAGTGGTGCCCTTCCTCCAGGTGATGGCGTTCCAGTGCCCTCCCCAGGCGTCCTTTCTTCTCTTGGCCTCCAATCCCTCTCATCTCGATCAACCCCCCTTAAAATGAAGTGAAACCAAAGTGTGTGACTTCACCTCAAAAGGCGAAACGTCTATGGTGGTATCGCTCTCGTGGCGCTTGCACGGCGCCCTTGTGGTCATCTAATACACTTACATGGCATGGTGGGTCTCACTGCCACATAAGTTGGAAACCCCCTCTTAACATTTTTAGAAGGGAAAAAGTGGTAGGTCCCACCCTGCCTCATAAACATGTGGCACCCATCTGTAAATGTGAAATTATGTCTAAATTGACTTTTTAAATGTCAAAGATTAATAAACTATTAAGTTTCGTGTTCGTGTCTTATATTCTTATTTAACTAAAATAGATAATATTGATAATAAAAGTCTTGAAAACTTCAAGGGACTAATTTCGTCAAACGATATGCATCAACACTTATCACTAGAAATTAAATTTTAATACATAATACTTGTTTATATTAAAAGTCACCAGCACGCAACTAATTATATATTCGATTTTTTTTCCAAAATAAAATAAAATAAAAATTATATATTTTGGTTAAAGAAGAATTTGTTTCATAGTATTCAATGAGTCCAATTTTGCTGCGTCGTTTCCTTTGCTACAAAGCTAAGGGACCGCTATTTTTGTGCCATATGGCACAAACACTTGACTTCTTTTACCAACTTTGTAACCATAGTTAAGCCTATCTGCTATCCATGTCAGTGGAATGGGTCTTAACTTTAGCCTAAACAATACCACAAATTACATAAATGCCACAAATTAAAAAAACGATTTTAATTGGCTTGTAAAAGAAGAGTAGTGCTAGAAAGTACGCACATTTGGGGGGAAGAGAATCCCTCCCTTAAGTGGACGGTTGTCTATGTCTTGAAGTTTGGGCAAGACGGAACTCGAGGATGTGATTCAAATCACGAGGGGATAATGGCCTTAGGATGGGTTTGGGGGAAGAAAATCCCCCAAAATGTGCGTACTCTTTAGCATTTTCCGTAAAAGAAACCTGCTTACTTTAGCCTCATAAAGTACCACAAATTACGTAAAATACCACAAATTGAAAAAATCTGTTTTATAAGGGTTTATAGCCATCGTTAATTTATTAAAAAAAAGAAAAATAATATACAAAATTATTTTGGTTACCCTATTTTTTTTTTAATAAATTTTTACATGGTTATTTTTATTATAATTAACTTTATTTTCCATTATAACAATCGTGTTAAATTATTTTTAATGTAATACAAATATAATTAGACTAAACCTGGCACCAAGTCGGATTATGATCGACCTTAGGCGGGTTGGCAAGTCAAGATTATCAAATCCTAACCCTGACTATTTTATGAAATGAATCAATTTTTTAAACCCTAACCCCATCCGCTTAAACATATTCATATATGAAACAGTTAAACAGGCAAGGGCGACCGTAACCCTAGCAGGGTTGAAGGGTGTAATGAGTCAGAAAATTCTAATCCTAACCCTATCAATTTAACTGGTGGGTCGAGTTAGGGTAGGTTTTGGGTAGGGTTGGCAGGTCACAGGTCATTTTGCCATCTCTAGTTTTGACCTCAAAATCGGTATAACGACTGTTATAGCTGTAATTATCCCATACCGTTACACCGTTATGATGATGGCTTACAAACATTGATTACAACAAATATTTCCATGTAAACAAACAAAAACATTAACCATGTAAACCCCCAAAAATTTCTTTATAATGCATTACAAAAAGGACCTGTAAACTAACATTTTTCTTTCTTTACAAGTATTTTAATTACAAAAGATATATAGCCCTTTACATTAACCAACAAAAATATAGCCTTGTAACCCCCCAAAAAAAATTGTTTCTATAATGCATTAGAAAAGGTCCTGTACACTGCTAAGGGCTAACATATTTTCTTTCTTTACATGTATTTCAATTATAAAAGATATAGCTCCATAAACCAACAAAATATATACCCATGTAAACCAAAAATCAATATGCATATAAGCTTCACCAAAAAACTTTCGCAATTTCAGAATCTCCCGTCGACCAACCCAACATCAAAATGATTGTGAGAAGTCTAGCCTACGAGTAGGACCGTTTGGTAAGGTTATTGCATCTGATAAATGTTGTTGGGATAGAAGTTCTGCAAATCCCTACATAATTACAATTCGTTGTAGTATGAGGAAAAACTAGTAAGAGAGGCAATGGAAAAGTTTGCATTCTGTTTAATAAACATAGATCACATGTGAGTAATTGTTCGGGTTTTCAGCTCTTGTTATGTTCACATGTCCAATTTGATAATAGGGATGCCAATGGATGGTAGGAACACTAGAACTTGTTCCTGTTGATGTTTGGTTTACAATTCCAATGGATCCCTGGATGAATAAACATAATAATGAATGAACCCTAATTTTTTTTTTCCAGCAATAAGCTTTCAACCATAATCACCATAAGAAAAGTTTAATTTTTTGTCACTAAATTCTAATTTTATCATTAAATTATTAAAACAGAAAAAAAAAAGTACCTTATTTTAGAGGAAATTAAGAGAGAAGATGCTTGTCACCCACCACATTAGAGGCATTGAAGGGGAAAAAAAACGAAACAGAGAGAGCATTTGGAGTTTGTTCCATCTACCAAAATTTTATTTTTATATTTTTATTCTCTGTTTCATTAAATGACCATCTTTCTCTCATGAATAATCCTACTGCATGCATTAAATGCATGTCAGTTTGGGTTAACTATGGTTACAAGTTGGTAAAAGAAGTCAAGTTTTTGTGCCACGTGGCACAAAAATAGCGGCCCCTTAGCTTTGTAGCAAAGGGAACGTCGCAGCAAAATTGGACTCGTATTCAATAGCCAACTCCGAATACGACCTCGATCCATGGTTTTGATCAATAAATTTAATTTTCATCCGTCGATCCCATTTTTCAAACCACAAAAATATCATCTTATAAAAATTTCAAAAATTCCTTCGTGATAAAGTAAGGATTAACAAAATACATGGCACAAACCTATTAGATTTACAAAAGTATCTCTTTCACTAATAAGACAATTAGTTTTTAGAAAATCATAAAAATGAACATCTCTATATATAATGCGGCTTCATACACGGCTAAGTGAAGCTGTGTATGAAGTTGTGTTTGTCAATTTTTTTTAACTTCTTTTTAAGAAATATCGAATATATCCCGTCATATTTTTTATTTTTATGCACTTGCCAATGTGGTCATATGGAATTGATCTAAGGACTGACTTTTTTTTACAATGATCTACTCAACGTCTAGATCACATCCGCATATACACTGTCATCAATGGGCCCATCTGCATCTTATTTTTTTCAATAATAACGTGCCGCATAATTTGTCAATTCACAAGGAAAAAATTAAATTTGTCGCGCGCAAAGCGCGCACAAGTTTAATAAACACACGTAGTGCGTTTAGACATCACACGCGGCTTCAGGGGCAGAACTACTGCCAGGCTAGGGGGCTGTAGCCCGGGTTAGATTTCGGAGAAAAAACGAGTTACACTTACTTTCTTCAAGCAGTAGGCCAGTTGTGGGCCTGTAGCCAATGGTCAATCTTTATAAAATTGTAAAGGAAAATTTACAAAAGTGTCCAAGTCTATTACTACTCCTATTATTCATTTGAATTTACAATTTCACCCTTTAGTTTTGAACTCAAGTATTACTATTACTGCCACTTGACTTGCGTACTTGAAGCCCACTTTCTTTGTGCGTACTACATTACATTATTTTTACATTTTATTTACACCATTCCTATGGAACATACAACAATGATCTAAGGTTGTCGCACATGAACCTTTGGCTCAATGGTTGTGCATCCCTCCTATAAAGCTTTGGTAGTGGGAGGTCTTGGGATTAAAACTTCTCGGTCGTGATATTGCTATTAAGTTTGTCCCATATAATCTGATAATAAATATAGGTACGATGTTATTGACGGTTTCTCTGTGCCCGTTGGTGGGTGCCTTTCCTGCGTTTGTTGGTGACGATATTCTTGACAGTTTTTCTGCGCTTCGCACACGCCCACTGCGTGTATCTATGCCACAAATGTAACCTGGGCAATAGTCCCATTCAAAAAAAAAAAAAAAACAATGATCTAAGGTTGTCAGATTATATTACAAAGTACTAGGGATGTCCTATAACTTTTAACCAATTAAAGATTGGATAACAAAAAGTCTTTCTTATGTTTTTGACTAAAGGCTTTGATTCTATGATCATTGATTTTCAGGAAAAAAAAAGAGTTACTTCCAAATTAATGATAGTTTCATTTCGTCGTTGATTTGCATCAAATTTTTAATAGAATTAGAGATTTTACAATAGGCTATTTTTTGTGAGGATGTTCTCCTAACCATAGAAATCATCATCACAAAAAGTTTGACGTATTCTAAAACCTCTAACACTATAAAAGGTTAGTTTGAAATTAACGATAAAAATATTATTTTTATCATTAATTTTCAACTAATATTTAATGGGTTAGAGATTTTTAAATGTGAATAATACAATACACTCATTTAATCTAGTGTAATTTGAAAAGAATGAGAGTTGATGCGGATATTCAAAAAAACGTAAAATTCGTGTACTAAAAGTGAATTGAACTGGTGATTGCTAACAAGGCTTCACACTAGCCCCCCACAGTATAAATTTCTGGTTCCGCCCTTGCGCGACTTGTTACAATAACGAGGATGGATCAAATAACCTCATTTGAGATGCCTCTGTCGTGCCCCCATATGTAGAAGAGGTTGATCTTGGAATGATTTTGGATGACGGTAATCTCCTTACCAAGTAGGTTTTTATTTTTGGAAATTAACCCGTTTTAAAAAATTTAGAATCCTAAAATCAGTCCATCAAAAATTTGAAATTTGAAGTTTTTTAAAATTAATTATAATTCTATTGAGTTAGAAGTTTTAAAATAAAATGATTTTTTGATTTGATGATCATCATAGTTATAAAAATATAAAAAGTAAAAAAAAAATCAGCCTTTTAATCTTTTCATATGCCTCACATGATTGGGGTATAGTGGGGGAATTATGCCCCCTACAATAATTACCATGCAATGCATTGCGTGCTATACGTGCGACGAACTTACATGTGTTTCAGTTTGCATTAGTATCTAGTGGTATCGAACTTAGAATTCTAGGGCACGATACCGTACAGAGTAGGGCCTACTCGTCAGTTATCATCTGTAAGACACTTCTAAACCGTCGATCCTACTTTATGAAATCAGTCTAACATGGGTCCACCTTTTTGGATGATCTGGATTCACGTGTCATCTACATGTTGTGTATCACAAAATCCTGCCTTATTTATTGTACAGTAGTAGTACAGAATACAGAATATAGGGTAGTAGATTTAAAACGGGGAAGCGAGACATTCGGGGTCTTCAGATTGTGGACCAATATAAGCTGACCTTTTCGTGTATTTTTTCTTCTTCTAGGGTTTTCGATTCTTCGTTTTACATTTTCAGTCAAATCATTGATACTTAATTGGTAAGAATCCATGTCAATCTGAGTGTTTTGTAATCGAATTGTCAGATTTTATTTTGTCCGCTGGTTTTGATTTATAGGTTTTTGATTGGTTTTTCTGTTTCGCTTCTGTCGAAATACATTTTCGAATTTAGTTGAATTACTGCCTTTTAATCTATAATTCGCATGAAAAACCCTAAATTTTCATCTGGGTTACGTTTAGAATCATCAATTTCACACTACTTTTGTTGTTATCTTAAGGTTTTGCAGGGTTTTCAATTTTGCTAAGTCCCATCAAGAAATTTTGATTGGAATCTTTGGAAGTGACAGAATTTCATCTAGATTCTAGGTCATGGTTGAAAGTTGAAACTTTGAATTACAAACTATTTAACTAGTGGATTCAGTTGTCATTGCTTATTTGTGAAGTTTGCTTAAGCCATGGATGACGGAGAGCTTGATTTCTCGAACCAGGTCTTGAACATGGACGATCAACTACCGAGCAGTTGCTCGATGGACAGTTTTTTCGATGAGATTCTCAAAGATACTCACGCATGTACCCATACCCATACTTGCAACCCTCCTGGACCAGATTTCTCTCACACACATACTTGTTTCCATGTCCACACAAAAATCCTTCCTGCCCCAACTGATGATAAGGTAACAACCGATGATACAGCTGAATCTGTTGAAACAAAGTCCAAGAAACGCCCATCTGGTAATCGGGAAGCTGTACGGAAGTACCGTGAGAAAAAGAAAGCCCGGGCAGCTTCTTTAGAGGATGAAGTTGTCAGATTAAGAACCCTTAATCAGCAGTTGATAAAGAGGTTACACGGCCAGGCTGCTCTTGAGGCAGAGGTAGCAAGGCTGAAGTGTTTGCTTGTGGACATCAGGGGGAGGATTGAAGGGGAAATTGGATCGTTTCCTTATCAAAAACCCACAAAGGGGGCTGATGGGATTCCACCAAACATGTCCCATTCTAACATGCTTGGGGCCTATGTTGTGAATCAGTGTGACCTTCGATGTGATGATCAGGTTTACTGTTTGCATCCTGGGTTGGATAATAAGGGTGCTGAGGAAACTGATGGATTAAATGGTGAAGGATTTGGGGCTTGCGATGTTGGATATGTACAGTGTGCTGGGAATACCAACTCAGGATATAAGGAGCTTCCAGGTTGTGGACAAACAAACCAGGGGTCAACCGTTAATCTTAATCCTTCTGCTGCGAATAGACGAAAAGGTGAGATCTTACATTAATTCATCGTTTCTTTTTCTTTTCCTATTGAACTTGCTAATTCTCTGACTAGTTTGTCCTCTTGGGTATACCTGGAGTAGTTGTAGTAGTTGGAGTAAAGTGTTCTGCTGGAGAACCATTTGGATTGTTCTAGTGTTTTTAGCTCGTATACAGGTTGTTATGTTTGACCTGATTCCTGACCTGGAACTGGAACTGTGTTTAATACTGCAATTCTGAGTAATTGTAATTACTTTAGTGTTTGTGTTGTTTCTTTCTTATGATCATTTTGTATGCTTTTCATTGCTTTTATAATTGAATTAGCAAAATATATAGTTCTCGGGGTCATTTGTTGGGAAAAAGAGCATTTTTGCCATTTAACCCCATTCACTAGTACGAAATTAAGCTATAACCCCACTTTAATTGGAAACTAAAATAGAACCCCAAAGCTGACAGAACCGTCAATCCGCCGTCTTCGTGCACACGTGAGCTCCCTTAAAGGTGACATGACCTCATGAAATTACCTAAATGTCAGACCAAACCAAAGTTCATTTGTTAGGGTTTAGTTTGACAAGTGGCAAACCTTTTTCATCTGTCCTCATCTTTTTAATTTAGTCCGACAACCAGGATCTAAAATACTGATTTAATGGCCAGGTATAAAGCTGCTCCCATTAGATCCCTCTTTGGAGGTCGTTCATGGCCGTCGGTCTAGAGAGAGAATCAGAGTGACGGGGCAAAAGAAAACGTGAGAGTGGTTGACGAGAGATGGAGTAACTAAAATGGAGAAAGAGAATGAGAGAGATGCTTGTTGAGAGAGGATGGGATTTACATTAGAGAGAGAGAATGAGAGACTTGCAGAGAGAACGGGATTTACAGTAGAGAGAGAAAGAGAGAGATTTCTCTCTCTACTGTAAAACTCGGAACTTCAAAAAAAAATTAAGAGTTACGGTGAGGTTTTGGTCCATTAGGATTGGTTCATAAGATGGTTTCTGTTTCCATCGCACTGTTTACATTTTATTCTTGTTGAAATTCTATGGTTTAACCTTTAGAATGCCATTTTGGGATTTCCAAGATTTCTTGAGTTGTGAAATTTATAGGCTTTGACGACTTCAAACATGGATGCTTCTTCAGACTAAAACTTCTCCCATTATTCATGAATTGAAGCCTCAATTATCATGTGATTCCACCTTCTAATTTCCAATGACTCAACCAATTCTTTATGGCCAAAACAAACGTTGTTTACTTTCTTAAACAACTGTTTTGTCTGTGATTCTCGACGCCTGGTTAAACATGAGGTGGGTGGTATCTGTCTTTTGATATGTCCCCTCTCTATCAGTGTTGGCTGATTTCCTTTAGGTTTTTAATTCCTTTTGTAATTCAAGTCCAAAGTCCATTTTTTGTTCTTTAATCTGTGTAAATGCTCCCTGTAATGTATATTACATCAGCAGTTAGTTGTGTTTTTTCTCAAATGTGCTTAGAGTGACGAAGTTTTGTTTTCTTATTAAGAAGCTGCACAAATATATTTTACTTTTTTTTAATCAATAGGAACTGTTCCATTTTTTTTTCTATCCGTTGGAGCTGTTCAAATTTTTTTTTTTCTTATGAGTTGGATGTGTTCAAATATCTTTTGTTATTAGTAGGAACTGTTCAAATAGTATTTTTTTTCCTATGAGTAAGAACAGTTCAAAATTTTAATGTCAAGAGATGGATTCATTTCTTTTTCTTCTTTTTTTTTCCTCCATGATAAGCATTTCTTGAATTCTAAAGATAGACATGTTCTAGGAGGGACTTATGTCTGGAAAATAATATAAAGAAAGAGAAGAAAGTGTTTCTTTTTGTTTTGGCAAAAGTTAGTAATTGGTATCCTAGAAAATAACTCACACACAAACAAATCTTATCACGGAAAACATGAAAATTGCTACATGTACAAAGAGTTTAACAAAAAGTTTGACAAAATAGTGATGTGAAAGATCTTGAATAATTACTCTCGTACTTTCACCATGGAGATTTTGTTCAACATCTTGCCACATCACTTATGTGGAAAACATGTACCATCTTATCCATTGTGAAAACATTTCTGATGCACTCTGATCATTGTTTTTGTGCAAGAAAGAAAAGTAGAAGAAAACACTAAGCAAGTGCCAATATAACATTTTTTTGAACAGGAAAAGAATCGTAATTGCACATAAGCTACAACTAACTCACTAAGACTTTAAGTGCTGATTTCACAGAAACTGACTAGAAGATTAGGGCCTTAAGATTATCTTTTCCCCTCCTATTATAGTTGATGACAAAATTCTCTTTTGGATCCTAACAGATAGAAACTTTGGGGGTTTAATTAGAAGAAAATCATCCATTTTCAAACTTTCCTCTGGAACCCTGCTTTTCTGTTATTATTGGTCTAAATAAGATTTTTGCAATTTTCTATCTGTCCAAAAGTTTACACCCTGTGCAGGTGACGAGATAGGTAAGTACTTTGCGATGACCTGAATGAACCTTTCTTCAAAATTTGATATTCCTTGCCTTTTCCTTGCTTGTGTTGTTCCCATTGACAATCCTTTTGTTGGTCGGTCTTTCTGCTGCATTATCTTTTCTTTGCCTTCATGCTTATGAATTCAATCATGATAATTATGATATTATTTCTTCATCAGGAGGAGCTCGTGCACCAACTACAGCTTGAAGAACTAACCGGTGGAGATGGCTTGAGGAGGGTATATATTATCTTTGAATAAGTAGTTTCAGTAGAACTGCAGTCTAGCCTTTCGCTATGTCTTATTATTTTTTCTTTCTTCCTTCTGGGTTCTTATGAGCGGGATTGCATATTTTCCTGTCTTAAGTGCATTATTGATTGCATTGTTGGCCCCCTCATAGTTGACTTTCGTTTTGGTTCTATCCAATCTAGATATTTTGTAAAGTGAGAATCTTAATTTGTCTTGCACCTCTTGAAGTTAGCAAGGTGAATGAACACAAGCACTTTTATGAGGATGATTAATTGGGGATGTTTTCAATCTTCTTCCTATCCAATCTAAAAATATGGGGTTTTATTTCCTTGATGGTTGTTAGGATGTTATCAAAATCTTATTCATGTTGTGAAGTTTCCCACCCCCCACCCCGGTTGCATTGGCAGATCGAAAGGAAGATGGGAATTTTTCCTATTTCAGTCACCAATTGTGTAGTTATAAGACCAGGTGAGGCGCATAATTCTAAACTTGACATAAAATGAGTGTTGCAAAGCTAAGCTGCATTGCATTTTCATGGACTAATATTAACATAATACCACCTACACATAATCATCTTGTTGCTGACACAAATACAAGGGAGCTATGCTGTACTTATATTTGTTAGCTACTAACATTATACAAGATTCACTTTGTAATTTGCCTGCCAGCATAGTAGCCTTCTTAGCAAAGGATGCCGGATAACCATCAAGAAGAAAGCATTGTTGTTCAGCTAGTGCTGATGCAAATGGTTATGTATGAGTTACAATGAAAAGGAGATCTAGTACATTCTGCATACTAGGCATGTTTTGTGCTGCACATAAAAGACTGGCAGGTGTGATTAGTGTTCAGTGACTTTATGGTCTCAATTCATTATTGGCGAAAGGAAATACCACGTCTAACATTGTTGAGGGATTAATTGGAGGGCTATGACTGGGGAACCACGTAACACGAACAACTCTTCTCTTGAGGTAGGTGGACTGGCGCCCGATACTTGTACTCGGAGTCAATTGGGACTACTATCAGCCTCTCTGATGATTGAGTTTGAAATGGATACTTATTTTCTCCCATTATGAGATTCTGAAGGAAAATAACTAGTGAATGTGATTGACTCTTGGAATGTTCATATATATAGGTTGGGATAATAATGCACATATAGTTCTTGCATACTGTGTTTTGTACAGGTGCCTTGCTAGATCTCTCATGGAGTTGGGTCTTGGGCTGATGTAATCTCTTCATCAGATCATCGTCACTTTAGATTAGTGAATTCTGAACCAACGAAAAAAAAACTGTGGTTCATTATGGGATATATGGGTGGTTCATTTTTATCCGATTCCAGTGAGGATTTTGGTAGGGGATAAGTGTGAGCAAAGCTTTTCTGGGGAATGATCTCCATATAAGATTTGATGGGGCCTAGTAGTTTCATATTCTTAGTTACTAGGGGAATTCTAAACAAGTAAACTTTCTCATAAGAAGAAATGCAAATGCAGACAGTGAATTGATTTTTGTGGATAATCATCCTAATTCCTAACTAACAAAGGGCGAAGTTTCAATTTTACAGTAGTTGTGAATTATCAGTTAGTCCTGGTTCAGATCCTTTATTTGTTTGTTTAGAAGGAAGGTTCCTGTTTAACAAAATCCATGTTCTTATTATACTGTTCCTATGGTAGATTAAAAGGTGTAATTATGTGAAGAATTCAGATTACTACTTCTAAATTTTATATGTGTATTTGTGTAAAGGGTAATGCTACGGTTCTCTGTCTGCCACGCTTTTCTTCTTCTGCCTCTCTCTCTCTCTCTCTCTCTCTCTCTCTTCCTATCTATACTTTCTAAATCATTTAAGAAAATTGCCCTTTTATTAAATGTTTCATACTCAGTTACTCTGTCACTTGTGAAGCAACTAAGTGACGTATCATAAGGGCAATATGCATATGAATTTTGGTCAGGTCTTATCTATTGGTCAAGGACCTTCAAGGGTTGTATGCAAAATCATTTTTTCTCTCTTTTATGATGAGTTATCCCCGCTTAAAAAAACAAGTATGGGCTTAAGAAAAAAAAAAGACATGCCACCAATTGAAGCAAATGAACAAGAACTTCGTTACCAATCAGGACATAGAATTCGCCAACTGACACAGAGAATTCGTAATTGGCAAATAGAAGGCAACATTAGCAACATAGAGAGTTCGGCATTACGAAATGCTCAATTATTTTTTTTCAAAATTTTCCTAAGATAATTACATAATATATACCCATGGTAATATTATGATCGTGAGTTTTGTTCTTGCTCTAGAACTTCGCGCTCTTATTCTGAATCACACTCTTACGCTCTCACTCTAAGACATTTTGGAATAAGGACATTTTTATTCGGTCACTTCGACATTCCCTCTTGAGGCTTTGATTACTAAGGACCAAAGTATTAAAAATCTATACTATTATATAAATGGAATACCCCTTCGAGGTAGTTATTTCGTTGGATGGCCTCACTTTTTATCAAATACCAAAAACTACCCTTGCATTGAATGAAAAATAATTTTATTTTGAGGTTTCCAATTTATCTAAAGAGGGTATTATTGTCAATACGTAGAGACCTCCACTCACCTACGAATTCAGTTGTTTCAGTTTTTTAAACTACTCCACTATAAATTGAGTTTTACGTTTATACCCCTTTAGTTTTATAAAATAGATTGTGTTCAAGTGTAAAAATATATTTAAATATGGGTATTTTTGTATATTTATCTTAATAAGGTAGTTACAACTAATTTTGTTTCCTAATAAATCTCCCACGTTCAGAATAGTGTAACTATAGAGAATCCTAATAAAAAGGGATTCTTGATTACGGAATCACATAAAAATCTCAAAATTAAGATGAGAGGTTAACCAAAAAACAACGTATGAAGTAGAAGATGGTGGTAGAATTATACCAGTGTGAGATCCATTGTCTCTTCTTTTGGATTCCAACTCAAGTTCTCAAAGAAAAACTCGATGCTAACTCTCTCTTTTTATCTACGAAGAGGTATTTCCTTTATAAATCTAGATGTTTTAGTAGATCTAATTGCTATATATTTTATTTTTATTTTTTTTACGTTCTTTATAAATCAAGATGTTTTTCTTTTTTATATTTGAAAACTTAATAAAAATATTTTCAAATATGCATTCACCCAAAAGTTTTTTATGTTTCTAATACTACAATTTTCTTTTTGCATATGCAGGATTAGGCTGGATATAGTATTAGAATTTCAAATACTACAAGTACAGATTGGTGAAAGAAAAATGACTAAGTTTTGGATTTAAAATAGATTCCTAAATTATGTTATTTCACATAATTTTATTGCATTTGAAAATATGTATTTAACTTGAATATTAAAATCTTACCCATTTAGATAATATAATTTATTTATTAATTCAAACCACAAAATAATACATTTGAAAAAAATTATCGGCTAATACGCGTTATGCACGCGCATCGCGCGTTTAAAGGAATGTAATTTTTCTAAACGTTTAAATGTGAACTTAGCCCTTCTTATGCGGCAAAGAAAAACTCTACACAATATGAATATGTGGGTGTCCAAATTGAAACAAGAAAATTAAGACCCGGTTTTGTGAGAAATAAAGACTTCTTTTTCGTCGACCCGACTTTCATTTCAAGATTTCAGAAAAAAAAAAAAGAAGAAAGAGAACACTAACGAACCGGTTAGTTCTTCTCTTACGCTCGACTCGACTCGATCTGAGAGAAAGTGAGAGGTCTAGAGAGAGAGATCTGGAATTCTGAAACCCACGCCGATTGAATCAGTTGGGAGGGAGGATGAGAAGCACGAAAGGACTCGCCTCTTATGTTCTCCGAAGAGCACTAATCCCAGTAGTAGCTCAAGAGGGTTACTTATCCTCCTCCCATGGTTTAGCAGTTCTTCATCAACAACAACAACAGCAGCAATACAGACTTCAACAACTCGCCTTTTTTAATACTAATAATAGCACCACTTCATCATTTGCTCGTTCGCCATGGTCGACCTACGCAGGTCGATACCGTCAAGCGATATCTATTGGTATTGCAGGAGCAGTTTCCTTCTCAATCGCAGCTTCTTCCCTTATCTCCCCAACATCAGATTTACACGCCAAGGAACCTCCCTCCCCTGAGTTTCTCCCTAAGGAAGTCGTTCTTTATCAGTATGAAGCTTGCCCTTTTTGCAACAAGGTCAAAGGTACCTCCTCTTACCTACTTACCCACCTGTTTTGTTCCAATTCACCCATTTCAATTTCAACTTATTTCACTCTTATTAAAACCCTTTTGTTAAATTATCTTGATTTGTTAATTTGGCAGCTTTCTTGGATTACTACGATATACCTTATAAAGTTGTGGAGGTGAATCCCCTAAGTAAAAAAGAGATCAAGTGGTCTGATTATAAAAAAGTTCCTATATTGACTGTGGATGGCGAGCATTTGGTGGATTCTTCAGGTTTTTATTTTTCATCTACTCTGTCCACCATAAAATTGAATTATTACTTTTGATGTTTTTCTTTTAAATATTTGAGTTGGTTGAGATTTTTGTTGTTATTTATTCTAGATAGACCATGTTTTCATTTTGCAGATATAATTGATAAATTGGGTTTAAAGATTCATCCTGAGAAATCTGTTAATTCTGTTCCTGATGATGAGAACGAGGAGAAGAAATGGCGCGGGTACTTGTTTTTTTTTTTCTCTAGAGTTTAAGCTTTATGATTTGACCCAAGCATTCAATTTCAATGGACTATTGAAATTGTTTCATATCATCACTTGAAAAATTTTAAACTTGTTGATAATGTTTTCGAATTACTGATCTAGATTGCACCTCATTCTTTACTGGCAACAATTTTAAAAAGAAGTGTTTTTGAAGCCTTGCTCTAATGAGTTGATCACATCCCGTTATATAAATGTAGGTGGGTTGATAATCACTTGGTTCATGTCTTATCACCAAACATATACCGGAATACTTCTGAGGCACTCGAGGCCTTCGACTATATCACAAGCAACGGTAAGACAATAACAGAGTTGTATATCAAAATTATATATGCAAACCTAGCTTAGTAGCGTAGGATTTGCTGTGTTATATATTAGCATTATGTTCGTATCTGTTGTAACTTTTTCAATGATCATCTATGCGTTCCAAATTTATGTAGATTGGGGTGGACATATTAGTTTTGTTTAGATGCATTTTAAAGAATATGTCCTATAAATTGATGGATTATTGAATCAGAGCTATTTGTCTGTTAAAAAAATTAAGCAGCAAAGTTGGATCTTTGTGAGCAAGGCACTATCAAACATGTGGAAGATCCCCTTGGAAGTCCTACCCAGGACTTGGAAATCCGAGTTTCTCCATGGAATCAGTAGCTGTAGCCTGTAGTGTTGTGTTTCGCTGGCTACATGTATTGGACAGGTTACCTCTTTGTTAAAACATGATTCATTCCCTAATGTGCAGAAATTGGACAATATCTATGCTATGTACGCCCATCATCTAAATCTATAGGGAGCTAAGTCCCCATCTTTCTCAATTCTCGTCTTGTTTTTAGGGATTAAGTAAGATAGGTGTCCCACCAGCAAGTGATTACTGTTCTCCTAATCTCACTATTTTCATCTGGAAATTGAACAGTACTAGGTCTCTCAACATTCATTCCTCAACTGTCCCCTTATTTTTAGGATATAAATGAGCTAGTTTTCCTTCAGCAAATAGCTTCAATTCTTCCAAACTCCTAAACAGATGTTCCAGTGGGAGTTATGATTGTGCAAAGAAAGTAAGATTTGACCTGGTGAAGAAGGATTTGGCATAAACATAAAACATATTCAAGCCTGCTTGAGTTCTTTATCTTTCTCTGCTCATTCTAGGTTTCAATCATATGTTTATTCTTTATTTCTTTCAGTGAGCAATCCAAGTAACTAGCCTAGAGGTTAGCTTCATTTCCCTTTTATGTATTTAATCTTTGCTTATATGTGTAACAAATTGAGATGATTGCTCTATTACTAATACCTTCAGCTAGAACTCTATTGGAAATTTGTCCTTGAATTTGAATTGTTCTGCTTCCAAACCCCATGAGGTCATATTCATGTACTTATTCTGCCCAAAATTGTTGTGCATTAGGATATCTGAATAGTTGATTTGGGTACCGTGGGAGTTGAAATATGAAAATATGCCCAAGATCTAAATCTTTTCCTTTTCTGAATATTTTTTTATTGGATCTTTTGGTAATCTGTCATTTGCTTGTTTAAATGTTCACTATGGCAGTATGAATCGCATGCATCACATGTAAATTCCACTAGCTTTTGGAAATTGTGGAAGTCTGGTGTTTCCATCCAATGCTCAATTTATTTAGAAGGGGATTCACCCATTAGTTTGCATAAACTCTAAAACAAAATAAATCATTTCTTATATCCAGGAAATCCTAAACCTAGTACAGAGCGACAATGGTGCGAGTGAGACAGCAATGCCGTAAAATCAGAATTAGTGAAAAAATGTGGGAGGATAGGTAAAATTGTTGTACAAAAAAAGGGTTCACATATCAGTCTGCACAGCTATATGGACTGCACCACGAGATCCCACCGAAATACAAAATCCTAAAAAATAAACAACCTAATCACCCCAAGACTCTTACCCCAGAAAAACAAGAGATATTTACTCTATAAGGATTAACTCCGGGAAGGAGACCTCCTTAAAAAAGGTAGTTAAAATATTGTAATGTTACTTCCAAATTAAAAGAACTTGGAACTTTGATGAATGGGACTTCGTGCTTCTAGTGATCCATAAGGTTGGGTAGTTGTGAGAAAGAATTTGAGTTCATTTAATTAGCTTTAATTTGTTGGAAGAATCTTGTACATTGCTGTTAGTTTACATCAGCATTTCAGCGGACCTTAGCTAGGACGTAGAATAGTTGGAGGACCCAATAATTAACTTAATTTGACGAAATTGGTATGGAAGGCAAGGACCTTCAGATATTTCAAGTGTTCTTAACATGTAAATTAGGAGCTCATTTTATGACTATTGACACCCGTAGGACTTGAGCGATCAAAGGGGGATGCTAGAGCATTCATAGTTCTAGTGCCTGAAGAAGGTTGATCAATAGCTGCAATTGAAGACACTTACTATTTGTGTGAAAATTAGGATGCCAGCTCAACCTATGATACAATTGACTCTTTGACGGTGGTAAGGATTATGACAAGGATCGATGTTGCCTGATCAAACATTCTTACTCCCTAGGCCATGGGATTTTCTGGTTTTGAAATGTGAAGCCGTCGGATTTACAGAAGAAAAGAGCCAATCCACATGTAAAAGGAAAATTGCACTAACTGGACGAATCCTACAGGATTTTGATCATCATATCTCCCCACTGCTTGTGACAAGTTACTGCTTTAACTGTTTTGTTCACCTCTGATACAAACTTAGGGCCCCGTTTTTCTGACTACAGATATGGTTGTCTTATGGAATGTAGTCTAGCCATGCTCGTGTTCTACACAATATATGTAGTGGTTACCATATGAAGGGTTGCACTAGGAGTTCTTCTGTTTGCCAGATCACATTGCAGTACTCCGTCGCATTGGGGAGGAGATGGATTTTCTGCATGAGAGTGCCAGATCACAATTGAGTCTAGACTAACAATAGGTCATCCTTTTAATATTTGCAGTGGAGGACTTTTAGTCATCTTAATTTCTTATGCACTACGGATTTGCATTTGTTGCTTCCTGCATCTTAATTTTTCAGAATTATGTTTGGACTTCCGTTTTCAGTTTATCTCAGTTATTCCACTCGGTTCAAATCCTCAGCCAAAAAGATACAAATTGTGTTACTTTAACATCAACTTGGCAGATAATCCCACTTCTCATGTTATTTTTTCACCCTCCAAATTCCAGGAAATTTCAGCTTTACAGAGAAAATAACAGTGAAGTACGCTGGGGCTGCAGCAATGTATTTTGTGTCCAAGAACCTGAAGAAGAAATATAACATCACTGATGAGCGAGCAGCGTTGTACGAAGCTGCAGAGACATGGGTGGACGCTCTAGATGGCCGGGAGTTTCTTGGTCCGTATATACTATTAGCTCATCTTTCTTTTTTGTAAACCACACCAGCACAATTGATGGTTTTATTAACGTGTTGTGTTGATCTAATGTTTACAGGGGGTTCAAAACCTAACTTAGCAGATCTTGCTGTGTTTGGCGTTTTAAGACCCATAAGATACCTGAGGTCTGGTAGAGAAATGGTGGAGCACACGCGCATTGGTGAATGGTACTCAAGAATGGAAGGAGTCGTTGGAGACTCAACACGGATCAAGGCGTAGACTAGATGCAATTTTTGTTCAAGTTGAGTCCATAAACAGTATTGATATCCTCACCATTGAGGATTATGAAGATAAAAAAGGGAAAGCATTTATTTGATCCCTGTTTTTTTGTTAGAAAGATTTTGTTAAGTTATGCATACATATAATTCTACGAAATCTATTGACTCATGGAAAAACAGTGGTGTCTAAAATTATTCATGGTCATTGAGCACCCAAATGGAAATGAAGCATTTTTTGAAAATAGTGTGCTCATTATGGAGATTATCTTGTAATTAGTTACCTAGCAAAATTTCTCATTACAGTATCCTAGGTCATTTTATTTCATCGCAAGTGTTCATTCTGAGTAAGAATTCAGTCTTATCTTTGTGGAGTCACCAAATGTAGGTAAGTCTAGACTCTAGAGCTTAATCAGTTGAAGTCAATTTGGATTTCATCCCCAAGGTTATGAAGCTATCTGGTTTTTACATCTCTCTCTCTCTCTCTCTCTCTCTCTCTCTCTCTCTCTCTCTCTCTCTCTCTCTGTGTTCTTATGGACTGTAGATTTACAAGTTTTAGTTTTGGACTAAAAGAGCGCGGAGCAGGAGCGGAACCGAGAGTAGGAGCGCCTAATTAAAAAAATATCTCTAATTTTGAAATGCTTTCTAGACAGAGCGTTAAGAGTGTAGTTTAGAGCGGGAGAGCAAGATTCCAAAGCAGAATTATCACCCTTTTACCATAGTTCTAGTTAATAAAACAATAAGACTTTTGGGCATTCATTTTACAGTTTGGGTTAGATATTTTAGAATGATATAATTTTTTGGTGACCATGATCTACATTGCAGAAAGGTTGATTTGATTATCTTAACTAAAAATCACCATGGATCATCTTCATGCACAAAGTAGTGTAACAAACCAATCTATTCTTATCAAAAGTGAACTATAGGACAATAACAAGCTCCATCCACAGTATATAAATAGCTGGGAGCTAAAGTTTTGTTTCAACAAAGAACCAAAAACACACAATAAAGAACATTTGTGTCTAGGGTTTTTTTTTTTTGTTTTTCACTCAAAACCGTTACATACAGATAATGACCAGATGCTACAAATCTACTAACAAATTCCACATCATCATCACTACATGACGACACAGGCATTAGGGTTTTCATCACTGAAGGCGGTTGAGTACTTAACTTCAGTAGAACTTGCACGTGCGAGATTGGAAGCATTTGGATCGTTCATAACATTTCGCACGTACCCAGCTGGTGCTTTCTTGTCATAAACACCTGGTGCGTAAGGATGATCTACCACGTCGTAGGGCACATAAGGCCATAACTCTGCCCTCTTTCCTGTACGCTGGCAAACCCTCTTCACCACTTTCTTTGGTTCCACGTAACCAATCACAGTTAGCTTATGTTGCTTCGGATCCACATCCACTTCTGTCACACCTGCATCATCATCATCATTAAGATCACTATATTCATCCAACGGTCAGGATCTGTTATAAACCACCACTGAAGAAGAAAGAAGAAAAATCAAAATCAAAAGAATTACCTTTCATGCCTTGAACAGCCTTCTTTATTTTCCTGACACACCCTTCACAGTCTATCTTAACCTTTATCTCCACCGTCTGATATAAAAAAAAGTTGTAAAAATCAACCAATTTAAACCATTAAAAAAGATACTCTGGATCATATTTATGAAAAAAAAAAAAAAGAGTAAAACCCAGAAACAGAACTCATCAAATTTTAAGTTCATTCTAGAGAGAGAGAGAGAGAGAGAGAAAGAAAGGGTATAATTTATTACCTGCAACTCCTTGGGTCTCTTGAGCTTCTTACTGCTCCCAGGAGAGAAATCAAAACGATCAGAGAGATAATCAAGAACACCCATTTTGTGGGTTATGTAGAAGAGAACCTAGATAGCTAGAGAAGATCAGAATACTAAAACAAGAACACTTCAAAAACCCTAGTTTTAGTTATATCTCAGTGTTGAATGGATGGACTGGAGAGAAATGAGAGAACTATTATTGTAGCTAGGTGGTGAGTTATTGAAGGAAAGGACAGGACAGCATTTCCACAATGAGGTGGGGGTGGGGAGTCTATTTAATGGGGGGTGATGAAAGGTTTGACCCGACAAATGGTGTCACCTAAGGATGGGGCAACGTGGCTCTTCTTCAACGGGTTGAGGCCAAACACTAGAGAACAGTGTGGTCCTCACCCACACCCACTCACTCAGCCAGTCAGTCTATCTGAGTCAGTGTTACTGAGTGACAGGGTTTTTTAGGATAAGGTAGGAGGTAGTACCTCCCCTGGCCTTCCCCACTTTGGGTTAAGGCCTTAAAAAAATTGAAACTGATATATATCTGCCTACGTTTCTGTTACGAGTAATGCTACACTTACTGCTTGTTTCACTGCAAGGCTTACTGCAGGTGATGTGGCAGTGATGTGGCGACTCACTTTTATGCAACTCATTCGATGATGTGGCATACACTAAACTTTCTTCTTCTTTTTTTTTTCAATTTTTGCTTTCAAAATATCTCCGCAACCCCCACCTCCACCGTCGCCACCATCATCAACACCACCCCACCTCCTCCACCATCACCATCATCTTCCTACCGTCACCATCACCACCCCCACTCCACCACTTTCACCACCGCCATAGATCAGAGATCAGAGAGAGAAAAATTTCAGATCTGACTATTTTTTTTTTCCATAAACCCAGATGTGATTTCATATATAGGATTTTTTTTAGATTTAGAAGCTGAAGACTGTGTGAGAGAAATCTTTCTCCAAAAAAAGTAAGTTGTGGTTCACATCCAACGCTCTCCAAGCCAACTCATAATATAAAATTATATTTGTCGGAAACACCATGCCGGAAAAAACCCACTAGTCCAAGAAACTTCCGGTTTAGTATCATGTTGATCGAGTAAAAAAAGGCTATCGTCGCATAGTTCAATTCATGTTTAATTATTAGTGTGATAACAATGAATTACGATATTTAATTTTAGTGGGTTATTAAGGTTTTTTTTTTTTTTTTTTTTTACTGGATTGGAGATTTTGAATTAATGCTTGCTTTGACACCTTTGAGAAATTGTAACGATCATGAAAGAAAAGGAGCAGAAGAGATGCAGAGTTTTTCGTTCGGAGACGATGACTTCACAGACGGTAATTTACTTGACGATATCAATTTCCATGATCTATTTGTGGGAATGGACTATGGAGATGTTTTGCCAGATTTGGAGATTGACCTAGAAATGCTTGCAGAGTTTTCGGTTAGTGGTGGTGAAGCATCTGAGTTTAATAACGTATCATCGACTGAGAATAAATTAGTAAATCACCATCAAGATCAAAATGGAAGCAGAAGAGAGGAGGAAGATACAGGCACAGGCTCAGGTTCTGGTTCATGTTTGAGTAGAGAAGATGAAATTGTGAGTAAAAGAGATGAATCAAGTAAGATTCCAAATAACAATAACCCATCTCTCTCTCTCTCACAGTCTTCCTCTTCTAAATCTAAAAAAAATCCCAGATCTCTGACTTCAGATCTGGGTTTTTGGAAAAAAAAAAAAAAAAAACTAGCCAGATCTAAAATTTCTCTCTCTGATCTCCGATCTATGGCGGTGGTGGAGTGGTGGTGATGGTGGCGATGGTGGAGGTGGGGTTGTGGAGATATTTTGAAAGCAAAAATTTAAAAAATAGGTTTAGTGTATGCCACATCTTTTTTTTTTTCTGGCGCAGGTAAGCCAGCGTTGATGACGAAGGAAGAGGAAGAGAGAAAAAGATTAGAACCCGTGAAAAAAAAGGACAGAGGAAGAGAGAAAAAGAGAGAGAATGGATATGTGAGTGCTTACTTGCGCCGGTGTTGAGGACGGTCATTTTCCGGCAGATCTGCGAGGAAGATGTATGTCGACAGTAAAACCCTAGTTCTCCTCTCCCTAATCTCAGTTGGCTATGTTTTCTAAGAAGAAGAGGAAGAAATGTTTGTTTTGAAACCAATGAAAAAAAAAAAAAAATAGCCACGTCAT
This sequence comes from Macleaya cordata, assembly GCA_002174775.1. NCBI lineage: Eukaryota > Viridiplantae > Streptophyta > Magnoliopsida > Ranunculales > Papaveraceae > Macleaya > Macleaya cordata. The sequence continues at coordinate 97,654 of MVGT01000749.1, read as the reverse complement.
GCTAATGTGGTGCACAAAATTGAGGCACCACATCAGCTTACACGTAGATTGCAGTAAGTCTAGCAGTAACCGGTGCAGTAAGCCTAGCATTACTGTTCTGTTACTGTTACTGTTTTATGTCGGTTCTTTCTTTTCCTTACAAGAATATTCCAGATGTATTGAGCTCTAAAAAGAGCCCTAGCTAGCTAGATATTTATGCGTCTTTCTACGAAGAAGATAGAATCCAAGACCTAACACGAAATGAAAAATGACAGAAGCGTGCGGTTTGGGGTGTGTCCCCCACCACCACGAAAAAGAGGATTTTGTTAATGTGCGTGTTAAAGTTAAAAGGTCTAGGGTTTCTTTAATTTTTCAAATATCTTTAAATAAGTTAATTTTTTATAAATATATTATTTATATTATATCTAAAAAATTAATTTAATCCGAAATTTTTAACAGAACATTTATGTCCTGCTTGGTATGCAGGTAAAATTACATCTACAATTATTCTAGGTCAAATTGATAAATCAGTTACTTGGTATGGTACTCCTCTGCTAATTAGGATACCTATGGCCATGTTTGTCTATGTAAACTACCACTACTACAGCTGTAGTAATTTGCATTCTTCAAATTTTTCCTGCATACCAAGCAGGACATTAATCTATAATTTAATAGTGTGAATGAAAGACTAATATTTAAAGTGATTATTTGAAAAGTTAAAAATCTCTAATTGAGCTCAGCTAATTTAAAGACCTCTAACTTGTAAACAAAAATTCTCCAAAAATAACTTTATCATGCGCCCGGCACACCTTAACAGGACCCAAAAGACATTAGTGGTATCTCATTGAAGAGAGGGGTTATGGCATATTACCGACACAGAGTCTATACCGGTGACGATACACTTTCTATTAGAATTTGTTTTTATTTTCATCAGTCGAGAGAGAAGACAGATAAGAGTATAGAGATGAGTAGGGAGCGGTGGAACGTTTGTTGGGATACACTCTATCCGCTCCTCATTTTTTTAGGGTTTCTCATAGTTCTTGGCTTCTTGGCCATGCACATCCTAAAAATTTGAGGTGGGAAACCCTCCTATTTTGGGTTTCCCATAATACTTGCCCTTAATGCACCCCATTGAAGCTCCACCTTCTGTGGGGCCTATATGGAAATAATCTAAAGGCTAATATTTGAGAGGGATGTTCTCTACTTTTCCGTATTATGCATGTGATCATATTTGAAAATCTAACTTGTTCTAAAATTTCTAACCTCATCAAAAGTCTATAGAAAATGCAAAATATACCAAATTTCTAAAGGATTATTTGAAAAGTTAGAATTTTTAAAATTAGTTAATTTTCGGATAAGATAATATACATAGAGAAGATAACATCTTCGCCAACAATTAGCCCTTGGAGTTAGATAATCTCATTGTGGGGCCAACGATCCATTTGGTGCAACAATTCAAGGATTATCAATTCAAAGATACATCCCAGTTCAAGAAGTGGACATTTCATTTAGGAAATGATAAAAATTAAACAACTAGATGATTGCATCAAACAATTAAAATGTTTTGTCAAAGCCTAGTGTCACACAAACAATAAAATCCGAAAAAAATCGGAAAAAAATAGTATATGGCGCAACGTCCGACCAATTTGATAAATTTGCTTCCCAAAGAAGAGATTCTCCCATATAGATAAAAAGGGAGAGATGAGTCCAACACCTTGTGCATCCAAAGCAAAGAAAAAAACTCAATCTCTTGAAAAAAAGCCCAGTAGTTGTCGATCAGGTCCGTCAAAACACTAGATATGAGCTAAGTAACTAGAGCGCGGAGCGGGAGCGGGAGCGTCAGAGCGCCAAATTTAAAAATGCCTAAGGCTCGGAGCGCCTAACTTACTCACACGTAGTTGAAGTTTTAATTAACTACTATTGACTAGATTATTAAATAAATTTTTATTAACAAAATCATTGAATAGTTAGTAAAACAATTTTTAAATTTTATTAAGTATTTTTTGTAATAATATTTTATTTTTAAAAAATTATTATTTTCTATATTTCTTATTTGTTAACTATATTAATGCTATTTAAAGTATACTATATATATAATAACTAAAATTTATTGTTTCTCATATTAATTATATTTTATTATGAAAAAAATTAATTTTTACTGACCAAAAAGTAAGTGAGAAACACAACCATATAACGTGTGCTTTAAGGGCACTTAATAAGGTTATTTTTTAACGAGTTTTTTTACGAGTTAGACGTCTTCAAATCAACTGATTTTTTTTAGATATAATATTATTATTATTTATAAGATGTCCACAAAAAATCAGCTCAATCAAAGATGTCTAACCCTCCAAACAAATCACTTAAAATGTCAGCCGTTCATTCACACTATAAAGTCTAAATTAAGTGTTTGTACTGATATAAGTCTCCGATTGAGCTGATTTTTTTAAAATATGATCCAAATAGTATAAATAATATACATGTAAAAAAATTAGTCCATTTGGACAAACTTAACAAAAAAAAATAGACATTTGAAAATATTTTGTTGATTAGGCGCTCCGAAAATGGAGCCGCGCTCCGAAAATTCACGAACCGCGCTCCGATATTTCTCGAACCGCGCTCCGACAATTCTCGAACCGCCGATCGAAGGCGCTCCCGCTTCCAAACCGAGTATCGCGGTTTGGGACTATGGATCGGAGCATAATCGGAATAAATCTGAACAGATTTGAAACACATCCAAAAGAAGGAAGATTATTAAGGGAAAATCGCCAAAAAGATTAGCGAAATAAGCCATAAAAGCGTGCAAAAGTTGTCAGGCAAGCAAAATAAGAAAAATAATAAAAAATGTGGATTCTCTTGGCCGGAGACTCATAGATCTCCTCTCCGGCGAAGGGATCCGAAGCTGCTTCTCTCCTTCGCTCTCAGGTCTCTGCTTCTCTCCTTCGCTCTCTCTCTCTCTCTCTGCTTCTCTCCAAAACTTTTATAAGACTTGTTTGAAGTGGTGAGAACTGAGAAGTTTTAGAATAGCCTAACAGGCTGAATTTCGATTACGATATTCCTAAATGTTGAGGAAAACATACCAATCCAAAACGAAGAACCATAAGCACGCACAAATCCGTCCCAAGAGCAAGCAAGTTCAGGTACTCAAAAGATGGAGACTCAAACAAGCCCAGGTTAACGATAGAAATGATTTGAACAGGAGAAACAATAAAACATTCCTTCATTGTTCTATTATTATTTGTTTGGACGGGAGAATTTAGGTCCGAATTTTAGGGGGACTAGAAATTTGATAAAAAACTTGTTACAAATCATTTTATAAATTTAACTAATTTTTCACTAGTGCCCACAAAATTTCTATTTTAAATCTCCCTCTAAACAAACCATTAAAAGATTGAGGGAGGTTATTGCACCCCCTCTTAGAACGCCCCTTTATAACGCCCCCTCCTGTGGGGCCTACATACGATGCATTTAAGGGCTAATTTTTTTAGAGGATGTTCTTCTCACTATGTATATCATCATATTAAAAAATCACTTCGCTCTAAAACTTCTAACCCTTCAAATTAACTTTTGAAAATTAGTAATTATTTGGTAACTATTTGACCCCTTAAATAGTTACCAATTTTTAAGAAGTAATTTGATGGGGTTAAAAGTTTTAGAACGAACTGATTTTTTAATATGATGATATACATAGTGAGAAGAACATCCTCTAAAAAAATTAGCCCCTAAATGCATCGTATGTAGGCCCCACAGGAGGGGGCGTTATAAGGGGCGTTTTAAGAGGGGTGCAATAACCTCCCTCTCAAAGATTTGAACATAGAAGTTAAAGTGTGAATTGGGTCATGTGACTCATGTCACAATCAGCTATGAATTTCACTCTTTTACTCAAGTGGTCTCCTCGCTTTTAAGTTTAGATTATCATCCTATTACGCGCTTTTACTTTTTTGACAATGGCCGTAATGATTAATACTACAAAGAAAAGGAAAATGCTAAATGTCCCGCGTAATCTTGCTTACCCTATCCATAATCCATATACATCGTTATTTAAACATAATATTTATGAGGTCCAAAACAACTAATTGCTGATTTTTGGTAGAGAGTTCTTCTACTTATCATGTAGATCATTTTTACAAAAAATCATATCATTTTAAAACTCTTATAAAAGTGATATTGGGACCAGACCCTCAATCTCTCTATTTAAACAGATTGAGGTGGCACACTCAATCCACCACTCATTGTGTGTTGTGGGGACCACACAAATCACAATAAATGGTGGATTGAAGGTGCCACCTCAATCTGTATAAATAGATAGATTGAAAGGCCGATCCCAAAGGCATTTTCCACTTGGGTGATTTTATAAGCCATCCAATTCTTTCAATCAACTAGTGTTTTGATTGAACAAAAAATTTTAAAATGATATGATTTTTGGTAATGATGTTCTAATCATCATGTAATCATTTATACCAAATATCAACCCTTGGTTCCTAACCATGTGAGCCCACAAAGATGGCATGAATAACGATGTATATATAACCGGACTATTTATGGAAAGCGGAAAATGAGAACTATTTACTTGAAAGGCTGAAATAATCGTACAAGTTAGCTAAAGAAGGGGATCCAATGTCTTCAAAATTAAATCAATAAGAACATGTTCTCTAATACATTAGCTTGAAAAGTTAAATTTGACAATTGAGAATTCAATTGGAAAATTTTCAAAAGAAAATGTCGAAAAATAGTTTAGATGAGAACTGCTGAAGCACAATAAAGATGATACAAGCTGTTGTTGTAGTAATTAATAATGTTACATCTAATCTAAACAATTGGCAGCGTCTCCCTCGACGGTCGTAGATAAAATGCGTCCGACAGATAATGAGAACTTAGGAGGGAGGGTCATCAATGGTTGATCACCACAAATACCTTGGCATGCCAAACCTAATGAATATCCTAGAGCTCGTGCTACCGGGACTGCAACAGCATTCCCTACTTGTATGTACCTGAAAAAAAAAAGAAATTTGAAAAACAAACACTTTAGTTATGACATGAAGCATATTTAGAAACCAGTAAACCAGCAAAAATCGACTTTGGATTTCTTAACATCACAATTATGATTTATGAAAATAAATTCTTTATAATCAGAAATTAAGAAAATAAATTCATGTTATAATAAATAAGTGTTTCATAGTTTCATGCATTAAATTACGTTTAAACACTCCGAAATGATGTCAAAGTTTATGAATGAAAGTTGACTAATGTGTTATTTCAATAAGCAAACTATCATCAAATTAATGGGAAAGAAATCAAATTTTATCAACCCAACGGCTAAAAAGTTGAAACAACTTCACTTGAAGAGAAAAAACAAGTGCAAGTATTTGAATTTAGTTAATGTATGATATTTTATTTCTCTCTAACTCAAGTAGAAAAGAACAGAACTAGGAATCATGACTATGAAAAGTTTTTGGTTCACCTTTCTTTAACAGGGCCACAAAGCTTATAGTAATCCGGGAAACCTTGCAATCTTGCATTTTCTCGGATTGAAAGAACTCTATCTTGATCGGGATGAGTGATAACCTATTAAGAGACCCAATTTTTAGACCAGTATTAGTACTTATAATTACAGATATTAAATCTCCAAATACCATATAAAAGAGGAGATAATAACAATACCTGGTTGTGAGGTTCAGCCCTAGTAACTACGGTTGGAACAGTCTCATCCCACCACAAACGACCAAAAGGCCTACATTTTGCAGATATTGTTAGAAGAATTTGAAGGAGCAAATCAAATAAAAAATAATCCTACTGTTTTGAAACAAATAATCCATACTTAGATGAAGTTCCATCCACAAAACTCAACGCGTAGGCTGGGACCTAGAACAAAATAAAGAGGTCAACATAGTAAAACAATCAGAAGTGAGCAGCAAGGCAATAATTAGCAAGACTTACCAATGGTTTTCCTGATGGTAAGAGCACTCTTTCGATTGACGTATCCAACTCGACTTTGTTATCCGGACGAACCAACACACCCGGAAGATCCCTAAAGTTTGCACCCTATCACGAACAAAAAAAAGATAAAACACTCAAGAGGAAGTCCAAATGTTACATTGAATGAAAACACAATTTGAAGACTACAAAAATAGAGAGAGAAAGAAAAAGTTTGATATGTACAAAAATAGAATATAAAGCGATAACAACCTTCTTTTTAGGGATCTTACAAACACGTCCATAGTCGTCCTCATTCAATTGCAATGGACGATGATCAAAAAGCATGCTTTTTTGTGATGCTTTCAGAACAGAATCCATTGAGCCTAAGAAATCTGGAAAAAGAAAGATTTTATTAAAATGAGAAACCCCTAAGCAGACATTATGAGGAAGTAAACTGCTTTCAACAAACACATTGTTTGACCATACTTAAATGTGTGAATGTAGAATTTATGATTGGAATCAAATTAAATGAGCAGTTATGAAGTACTCATTGATCGGGCATCATTTGATCACATTTATAGAAAATATAAATGGTGTATTAATTATTGTTTTCTTAGTTCTGATCCACGCATTACTCGCTAGACTTTCTTGACTATGGAACCACCCTCAAAAGATGATTATTTTTAAAGGGGTCAAAACAATGCCTTGTAGAATCACAGACAATAATGACAAGTAATGATTACTTCATATTAACATAAATATCAACTAAACATCCAAAGGAAAGCATGCTATCCTTATATCTGTTTTCTTATTTACTCTTGCAATATTTTTTTATTTCTGCTTCTTTTTTATCTCGATAGGAACAATTTACTGACCATGCTTGCTTGATCTGATGTACTTTTGGAACTCAGTTTGAGCAGCTATTCCATAAGCCATTTCGTCATGACTCTCATAATTTGTGACCTGAAATATAATACATTGTTGGCGTTGCAGAAGATATGATGGCAAGATTAACTCAAACAAAGAAGCGCTACAAAGGGAACATCAATTACATACTGGGGGAAGGTCTGAAATCGCATCTCCAAGCAATAAAGGCTTTTCCAGATTACAAAGCTGATCTTCATTGTAAGCAACAGTGTTCCCCTGTATGTATAAGAGTGCATGTAAGCAATAGAAACATTTATAGAGCAATCTATTACAATTCATAGCACCACTCTTACCTCAAATTCAGTTGGTACAACACCTCTTACCACTACTTCATGTGTTGGAAGTGGATACGGTGGCAGCTTCTGCAAAAAATAACAAACCAAAATCAAAAGGGAAATGGGAAAAAGAAAAACTAATGAATAAATGTCAACTGCTATAGTTACTAATGTTCCCATAACTACTTGCCTCACTGGGATGGGCTCCCCACAAGAATACACGCATACGGAACTGAGGGAGTCCATAACATCCAGCTGCCATCATTCCCAATCTAGCTTGATAATTCATGGAAACAATGCGGCTCAATGCATATCGGCCAAGAAAACCACTAGCAAATTTCAAAATGTCAACAACATTCTCCATTAAAACATATCGTGGCTTCAAGTATTCCACTATATCCATAAACACAACTAGTTGTTGGTTCTTTGGATCTTCCAATGGTGCCTCTTTATTACGGAATCTATTGAACCCGCTAATGCCTTGACAAGGAGGACCACCACAAATAACATCGACGTCTCCCTAGAAGAAAACAAAAACACGAAATGAAAAAATGCATGACATGGAATGTGAGAAAAGATATGTTGATTGTATAAATAATGAACAGGGACAAGCTATTCAATACACCAAATTCACTTAAAAAAAATGTTGAACATGAAACAGACTTACCGGAAGAGGCAACACATGAGAGTTGTATCCACTTGTTACAAATTCTTGTATTCTCTCTTGGCATTTGCTGGTAAAAAAATAATACCACAGGTATACAGTTTTGTTCTTGAACCAACTAATAAAAACATGTAAAACAATTTTGGAGTTCAAAAAGGAAGACAAGGGAGGGGAATCATTCTTACTTCAGACCACTAATAGGCTCCCAAGTGTCATCGCTAGGACCATATCCCTTCCATCGTACCTAAGTTACATGTGAAAATACACATAAGATAAATAAAGGAGCAAAAGTGCATTGATTTGGTTGACATACACAACATTTAGTTAAAAGAACAGATCAAACATAAATGAAAAACAATAAAACTGCTACTTTAAGATTTCATTTAATTCTTCGAACAACATAAGCCTACAAATAGGTAAAGTGAAATTAGAAAAGAAAGCAATTAAAACTTGCCATGGTAAATCCTTTGGGCAATTTAGAGTAATGTAACCTGGATTTAAGGTCCTTCATCCATGCATAAAATCATAGCTCCAAAGAGGATAGTTGCATAAAAGAAATGAGATAAGGGGTATCCTTGAAGAAAATGGCAGATGTGATTGTTAATTTTCTAAAAGATGGCGGTCGAATGCTTTAAGAAAGCCAAAGGTACAGACTAGCCTATAGCTTGTAACGTTTACCAACTTAAACATTATAAAGAAGCGTAGAAAATCTTCTGGATCTATTTCTCTTCCTACTGCTGAATGCCTTCCAAGGGGTAAAGTTCAAATTTCAGCTAGTAGAGATGGGGTAAAGTTGAAATTTCAGCTAGTAGAGATGGCATAGTCATGTTCCACCCACCCGCTACCGATAGGGTCTACCATAGCAACAGAAGATATAAAACCGAATTACTAAAACAAATCAGTGAATCAATATAAAGGTCCTTTTGGGGAATGTCATAGCATACCTTGAAATATAATCCAACCTTTTTTGTTTCATTCGGATCGCCATAACATATGCCAACCAATTTCCCTACCTCAAATTCTTCAGGGGGAACCTTGGTATCATCTTCATCCTCTTCAACATCAACTAGCAAAGATCCATGGGCTCGTGATGGCTTGGTTCCTAACAAGGAGAACTTCTTGCAGAGCTTCTCCCATTCCTTTAGCAATGAAAGGAAATTATCTGCACTTTCGTTCCTCACCTAAAAAACCATTTGCACAAAGAATCCATATAAGAAATGCCTATGTAGTTACACATATAAACAAGGTATTAGAACCATACCTCTGTCTCAGGATGATTCAACTTAAGACTTTGACATGCATACTGATTTATATCAACAGCCCACCGCTATTAAAAAAAATTGTAAAAATCGAGTCAATACAAAGCTAAGCCCAATATGTTATATTAAATTTATGTAAAAAATTAATTGATGGATAAATTTAAAGGTGTTTTTTGTGTGTTTGAATGTCAAATGATTTTAAATCGAGCAAGTTAACTTACAGTTACAAGATTCACACCAGATACAACAGCACCAAGACATAAACCTGTAGACATAGCACCACAACCAGAATACAAATCCAATAACGTCATCTCAGACTTTTCAGACCTGCTAGCTAGGCAAGATTCCTCAGAATCTGACTTAGTTTCACCAACTGCACCATCAGAACCAGCTACAGTTGAAATTGTTGAGGATGTATCACTAGTTGCTCTAGTACTCTCTACAATGTATTAAAAAAAACAGTGTTAAAAACAGTAACATACAATATTTTTTCAGCAAGGAAGTGAAAATATAATAAAACCACTAATCTTCAAACAGAAATGAGATTTACCTATGGGAAAGCTGGCAAATGTTGTGTAAGGCAAAGAGTACGACATATCATAATAAAAGTCACAAGGGGGAATTGTTGCCTCCTTCGCTACCAAATCTACCTATTGAAAATAAGGAGCTATTATGTCCTTCAATAAAATAAAATGAAAAATAGTAGGAAAGGATGTCAACTGATTGCTGAGAATGAGATGAGGCAAGGAAGAACCAACTCTCATACGTTTGGAGCAACTTTCACAATTCGAAGTTTGGAAATGAGACAGTCTAGCGGGTTGTCATTCTTTATATCAGATAAGAATACACGTCTCTTATCTATAAGATGTGCATGGTCTTTAATTACCTACAACATCAAAAAGTCAGAATTACATTTACATTATAATTTTGCAACTTGTAAGTCACAAGTAGATATAGTCTTACGGTGTCCTCAGCTCTATAAAACCATTGTGCAGTAAAATATGCCTCATTGTCGATGGTTTCGAATAACTCTATGATTCTACCAATATAATCAGCCTCTCCATCATTACCCTGAAAGCAGAACATTTATTAATACATAATAGGTTAAATGTGGTCGAAAATTTACTGCAACAAAAGGCTTGTAAACTAAAAGCCATTTTTCCATTGCCATCACTTGAAGAGGCATACAGAGAGAGACAGAGAGAGTCGCAAAAGCCTTTTGCTTTTGCATTTTCCTTAGTAAGTCTTAATAACACCAATTGTAATTTGAAAATTAGAGAACTTAGTCCTTGACCTAAGTCCTCTATTATTGACTAAAACCCAACTATGGCAAGGTTAATTCTTTTTAAGCTGAAATGAAGTAACTTTAATGAGGCTTTCTGCTACTCCATTAATCCACGCGCAAATAAATTAAAAGCATTGATATGAACTGTTGTATAGAAGGCTCAAATTAACGCCGAAAAATTTATTGTTGAAATTATTCTAAAATCCCCCACAAATTGGAACCATTTAGTAAACCTTTGCTATGATGGAAAGTGCTTAAAATTGAAGAAATCATACCCTAGCCCTTGTTATATATTGTATAATTAATAATTGAGAGCGAATGAATAGAACAACTTTTAATCAACGAAAAACACAATGAAACTTGCTAACTAAAACTCCTAATACAGGTAATCAGATTACAATTTCCAATAAGAGGATAATACTGTTAATCCTTTGTTGAAGATAAATCAAAAAGAAACCAGGCCTTAAAACTAAAACCTACATTTTTTGAAAGAAATCATTACTCACCTTCACAAAAGCCTCGTCATTTAGATTGAAGATGGAGCCATCAACCTCTGCTTGCAGGTAATGACACTTACCAATTAAAATCTCATCTTCTTCGTCGTTGTTGCTTTACAAAACAAATTTTCATCAGAAAAAAGGGGGGAATTGTGGGACGTTTATGAAAAAAGAAGTTGCAAAAATCAAAAATCAAATTACAAAAACGTACTTTTTGGAGCTTCCAGAACGAGACTCGGTCTTCTTCATCTTCCAAAGATAAAAAGCCAATAAGAAGTTAAATAAATTGAGACATATAAAAAAACACAGTCGATGAGACGAATATTAGGGTTTCAAGGGCAAACCTTTGGATCGTATCTCTCTGGCCAACGTTTCCGAGCTTCGTCTGAAGGAACAGGTTCTCCAATGAACCGACACTCTGGATCTGCTACTACTACTCTCTTTGGCATCTTCTTCTTCTTGGACTCAGAAGAACTCGACTCCTCAGCCTTCTGCACTTTTTTCGCAGTCGATTTTCGTTTCTTTTGCCTCAATCGATTGACGGAATCTCTATCATCGTCGATCATGTCGGGGTCGAGTCCAGCCGGTGAAGACTGGTCCGTCGTGTTCTTTGCCTGACGAGGCCGTAGTTTTCGTGGCGACGCCATTTTTTCTGAGCCGACGAACTGATACGAGAGAGCTGTGTCGGCTGTCGGGAAGGAACACCGGAACGAAAGAGAACGAAAAAGTAATACATCTTTAAATTACGAAGAATTCGAAGCAAATGCGCGGGAAACGAAAATTTTGAAATTCCTGATCCAGAAGTTTCAGACTTTGCAGTGGCCAGCTCATAATAGGTTTTAGTGGGGCCTATCATGAGTTAGGATCGGCATAGGGCAAATGCTATGGACACCTCAAACAAGCAAAAAAATGATGTTTTTGAGGTTTGGACAAATATCATGGGTACTTCAAACAACCAAACACTTCCCTCTAGTTCCAAATTTGAGGCTAAAGTAAGGGGTTTGAGGGTCCGATAAAATTTGTGTCCGCACTAGGTGTGTCGTTTTATATTAATTAAATTTGTATGCTTTTTTTTTGTCTATATTTACTATTCATGATTAACTATTACAATTATGTAGGGCCACATATATAATATATTAATGGTTTGTTTGGAACTTTGGATGGGAGATTTTAAGTATGGATTTTGCATGTTTTAAACTAGTTTTCCACTAAATCACTGGTCCCACAATATCCCTACTTAAAATCCCCTATCCAAACAAACTATAGCATAATTGAAAAGGAGAGGAAAAAAAATGCAATCGATGTGCCGGAAGGCGAATGCCATTTCCACATAGAAGGCCATGGCTCTTGCCCTCCCTCTCTCCCTCAAACTCCTACTTCAAACCCTCAAATTTTTAAGTTCCCATGGCACTTGCCCTAGTGTTTTTTTGGAATCTATGTGGAAATGATCTAAGAGTTTAAGGGATTATGTACTCACCATTTAGAATCTGAGATCATTCATACCTATAATCATATCATTCTAAAACTCCTAACTTTAAAAAATATTTGATGATTTTTTTGCTGTTCATTTTTTTCATTAACTTTATACCTAACAATAAATTTTAGAAGATAGTGATTTTGTATGAGGATGATCTATATGATATGAAGAGCATCTTCGAATTTTCTCCATATAAACCCAACTTAGATATTGTAAGCACATTGTAGGAATAAAATGGAATGCGGATCCTAAAACATGATATTATTTGTTTTGGAGCACTACTAGGACCTTCGGGTCACCTGTCTACATGTCATGCACTTAAAAGCACACACAAGTACCAAGAAGATAAGTAATTCTATGCACATGGGAGGTAACAATTGGGTGGTTTATCAAGATGGATGACCTGGTGGTCCTCAAATCATTTATCTGGTCTATCCAAGGAAAATATTTCTTCTATAAAAGCATCTCCCGTGAATGTGGTAAATTAGACTGCCACGTTGGATAAATAGACATTTGCGTTAAAAAACTTTATTCAATGCTAATGTGAAGAAAATTTTGAAAGTTGACATGGTGGTAGAATGAATACTATTTAGATTTATTAAGAGAAAAAAGAAAAATCTAATGTTTTTATTTCTTTTTAAATAAATAAAATATATTTTATTGTGATTTACTGACTAATATGCGAAGACTTTATCAAGTCAATAGTCTATAAATAGACGATGGGCTTTACAATGTCTTCTCATTCCACTAATGTCAATCTATTATACTGTCAGGTCAATTTCTAAGTTTATTTTCACATTAGTATTGGAAGAGTGTTTTTTGAATAAAAAGTCTATTTTTGTTTATTTTTCTTGCGTGGCATTTACTTTTTACTACATTCACGATTGTATTGAAGATGCACTAAAGCGAACAATTTTAATATTAACAAGCATGACTGAGAATCACAATTAAGTTTGGTACCACGTTGGAACTATGCTAACCTAGTAGAACTGGTAAACCCCTAAAATAGGTAAATTTGATATGGCAATGTGTTAGAGTTAGTGGTCATTTTCTTAAGAGTGCTGCTTTTTGGCCCGATGCCAGATGCTTATGTGGCATGGTGGGTCCCACTGCCACATAAGCATCTAGCACCGATTTTGTAAAATGGTCGAGCCAAAAAGGTTTATTGTTTTCTTAAATCCTACCCTTAACTAGTTTGACTTTTTTCTACATAGAAATAAGGAAAAGAGTCATAGTCGACCTTAACCCTAGTAAGGTTGCATGTAGGGCCCATGTGGATATGATCCAATGACTTATTTTTTGTGAGTATCCTCAGCATGGAGATCATCCTAGCTAAAAATCATTTCATTCTGAAACTTTTAAGACTTTCATCTACATAGTGGAAATTTTAATGTTAAATTTTAATGGCTCAAAATTTCATCATTCGGATGTGGAGATTAAAAATTTCAGAATGGACTGATTTTTATTGAGAATGATTTATATGGCAAGTAGTGCATCCTCACAAAAAAATAACCTCGGGATCATTTCTATATGGACCCCACATGCAAATGAGTCATTGAGGGGGGTCATTAATTAAGGAGGTTAGTATGAGAGTCCACCTAGCATTACTCGTAAAAAAATATTCAACACTAATCCTGACTCATTTAACCACGGTTCAAGTTAGGGTACAGTTGAAACAAGTCAGGATTAGGGTTGTTTGCCGAGTCAGGGTGGCGGTTTTGCCAAGTATACTCCTTAGTCATCATGTTGTGGGTGGCGGTTTTTTGTTACATTGTTCATAGTGCCTTCTATGTGCCCCTTATTGGCAAGGGTAGTGGGATACCTCAAATTTATACTTTTATTCCACGATTTAAACTTTTAACATGGGGCAAGTATATTGACGGACAGGTTAAAAATGTGGTAGTCCACAAAATATGGCTTGATCTACGCAACGAGTCAAAAGTTGTTGGCTCGGTAGATCGGTGGAATTCCATAACTTTTTTTTAAAAAAAAAATCCTTTATGGATGCAAGTAAAGATTTGTAACACAACCAAAAAATAAATATATAATTTTTTACTATCGGTAGAATTTTCACCAATAGTTTTAATTTCTCTCGATAGTCGAAGGTTAAGGTGACAAATCCGTATGGTTAAAGATTCACTAAGTTAGTGGCAATGGGGAAAAAATGATGAATAATGATACCTAGTAGATTTGCCATCTATATACACCATTTGAGGGAATAATGTTATCCACTACTCTTGCCTTAAGGGAAAATCTAGTGGGAGAGATTGAACTTGTTGATCAACAAGTTTTCCTCCTCTAGTGAAGTCCCTAAACATCTAAATATGTATCTTTTCCTACTGGAATAGGGATCCTTAGTAGAAAAGTTAATGGATGAGCGACAAGCTCATCAGATAAGCGTAACGCTCATCCAATGAGGGGTGAGTTTTTTTATTTTTTATTTTTTATTTTTAATTCTTATATTTTAGAAAATCTATTTCTCTCTTACTTTTCCTATTTTATTTATTTAAAATAAGCTAAATTAATTTTTATCTCTATCTTTCTCTCTCATATGTTTTACATTTGTTATATTTTGAGGTTCCCGTAATCCCTCCCCCAAGGGTTTAAGAGATCCATTTTACCATTTTCCACTAGACTTGCCCTAAGAGGGCATTTGGCAACCAGAAGCAGAAGTGCTTCTGCTTCTAAAAAAAGCAGAAGTGCTTCTGAGAAGTAAAAAATCATGAGAAGCTTGTATGGCAAACTACNTTACAAAAACGTACTTTTTGGAGCTTCCAGAACGAGACTCGGTC
Source organism: Macleaya cordata (assembly GCA_002174775.1). Lineage (NCBI taxonomy): Eukaryota > Viridiplantae > Streptophyta > Magnoliopsida > Ranunculales > Papaveraceae > Macleaya > Macleaya cordata. The sequence continues at coordinate 82,586 of MVGT01000749.1, read as the reverse complement.
TTCTTCATCTTCCAAAGATAAAAAGCCAATAAGAAGTTAAATAAATTGAGACGAAACTCAAAACACAGTCGATGAGACGAATATTAGGGTTTCAAGGGCAAACCTTTGGATCGTATCTCTCTGGCCAACGTTTCCGAGCTTCGTCTGAAGGAACAGGTTCTCCAATGAACCGACACTCTGGATCTGCTACTACTACTCTCTTTGGCATCTTCTTCTTCTTGGACTCAGAAGAACTCGACTCCTCAGCCTTCTGCACTTTTTTCGCAGTCGATTTTCGTTTCTTTTGCCTCAATCGATTGACGGAATCTCTATCATCGTCGATCATGTCGGGGTCGAGTCCAGCCGGTGAAGACTGGTCCGTCGTGTTCTTTGCCTGACGAGGCCGTAGTTTTCGTGGCGACGCCATTTTTTCTGAGCCGACGAACTGATACGAGAGAGCTGTGTCGGCTGTCGGGAAGGAACACCGGAACGAAAGAGAACGAAAAAGTAATACATCTTTAAATTACGAAGAATTCGAAGCAAATGCGCGGGAAACGAAAATTTTGAAATTCCTGATCCAGAAGTTTCAGACTTTGCAGTGGCCAGCTCATAATAGGTTTTAGTGGGGCCTATCATGAGTTAGGATCGGCATAGGGCAAATGCTATGGACACCTCAAACAAGCAAAAAAATGATGTTTTTGAGGTTTGGACAAATATCATGGGTACTTCAAACAACCAAACACTTCCCTCTAGTTCCAAATTTGAGGCTAAAGTAAGGGGTTTGAGGGTCCGATAAAATTTGTGTCCGCACTAGGTGTGTCGTTTTATATTAATTAAATTTGTATGCTTTTTTTTTGTCTATATTTACTATTCATGATTAACTATTACAATTATGTAGGGCCACATATATAATATATTAATGGTTTGTTTGGAACTTTGGATGGGAGATTTTAAGTATGGATTTTGCATGTTTTAAACTAGTTTTCCACTAAATCACTGGTCCCACAATATCCCTACTTAAAATCCCCTATCCAAACAAACTATAGCATAATTGAAAAGGAGAGGAAAAAAAATGCAATCGATGTGCCGGAAGGCGAATGCCATTTCCACATAGAAGGCCATGGCTCTTGCCCTCCCTCTCTCCCTCAAACTCCTACTTCAAACCCTCAAATTTTTAAGTTCCCATGGCACTTGCCCTAGTGTTTTTTTGGAATCTATGTGGAAATGATCTAAGAGTTTAAGGGATTATGTACTCACCATTTAGAATCTGAGATCATTCATACCTATAATCATATCATTCTAAAACTCCTAACTTTAAAAAATATTTGATGATTTTTTTGCTGTTCATTTTTTTCATTAACTTTATACCTAACAATAAATTTTAGAAGATAGTGATTTTGTATGAGGATGATCTATATGATATGAAGAGCATCTTCGAATTTTCTCCATATAAACCCAACTTAGATATTGTAAGCACATTGTAGGAATAAAATGGAATGCGGATCCTAAAACATGATATTATTTGTTTTGGAGCACTACTAGGACCTTCGGGTCACCTGTCTACATGTCATGCACTTAAAAGCACACACAAGTACCAAGAAGATAAGTAATTCTATGCACATGGGAGGTAACAATTGGGTGGTTTATCAAGATGGATGACCTGGTGGTCCTCAAATCATTTATCTGGTCTATCCAAGGAAAATATTTCTTCTATAAAAGCATCTCCCGTGAATGTGGTAAATTAGACTGCCACGTTGGATAAATAGACATTTGCGTTAAAAAACTTTATTCAATGCTAATGTGAAGAAAATTTTGAAAGTTGACATGGTGGTAGAATGAATACTATTTAGATTTATTAAGAGAAAAAAGAAAAATCTAATGTTTTTATTTCTTTTTAAATAAATAAAATATATTTTATTGTGATTTACTGACTAATATGCGAAGACTTTATCAAGTCAATAGTCTATAAATAGACGATGGGCTTTACAATGTCTTCTCATTCCACTAATGTCAATCTATTATACTGTCAGGTCAATTTCTAAGTTTATTTTCACATTAGTATTGGAAGAGTGTTTTTTGAATAAAAAGTCTATTTTTGTTTATTTTTCTTGCGTGGCATTTACTTTTTACTACATTCACGATTGTATTGAAGATGCACTAAAGCGAACAATTTTAATATTAACAAGCATGACTGAGAATCACAATTAAGTTTGGTACCACGTTGGAACTATGCTAACCTAGTAGAACTGGTAAACCCCTAAAATAGGTAAATTTGATATGGCAATGTGTTAGAGTTAGTGGTCATTTTCTTAAGAGTGCTGCTTTTTGGCCCGATGCCAGATGCTTATGTGGCATGGTGGGTCCCACTGCCACATAAGCATCTAGCACCGATTTTGTAAAATGGTCGAGCCAAAAAGGTTTATTGTTTTCTTAAATCCTACCCTTAACTAGTTTGACTTTTTTCTACATAGAAATAAGGAAAAGAGTCATAGTCGACCTTAACCCTAGTAAGGTTGCATGTAGGGCCCATGTGGATATGATCCAATGACTTATTTTTTGTGAGTATCCTCAGCATGGAGATCATCCTAGCTAAAAATCATTTCATTCTGAAACTTTTAAGACTTTCATCTACATAGTGGAAATTTTAATGTTAAATTTTAATGGCTCAAAATTTCATCATTCGGATGTGGAGATTAAAAATTTCAGAATGGACTGATTTTTATTGAGAATGATTTATATGGCAAGTAGTGCATCCTCACAAAAAAATAACCTCGGGATCATTTCTATATGGACCCCACATGCAAATGAGTCATTGAGGGGGGTCATTAATTAAGGAGGTTAGTATGAGAGTCCACCTAGCATTACTCGTAAAAAAATATTCAACACTAATCCTGACTCATTTAACCACGGTTCAAGTTAGGGTACAGTTGAAACAAGTCAGGATTAGGGTTGTTTGCCGAGTCAGGGTGGCGGTTTTGCCAAGTATACTCCTTAGTCATCATGTTGTGGGTGGCGGTTTTTTGTTACATTGTTCATAGTGCCTTCTATGTGCCCCTTATTGGCAAGGGTAGTGGGATACCTCAAATTTATACTTTTATTCCACGATTTAAACTTTTAACATGGGGCAAGTATATTGACGGACAGGTTAAAAATGTGGTAGTCCACAAAATATGGCTTGATCTACGCAACGAGTCAAAAGTTGTTGGCTCGGTAGATCGGTGGAATTCCATAACTTTTTTTTAAAAAAAAAATCCTTTATGGATGCAAGTAAAGATTTGTAACACAACCAAAAAATAAATATATAATTTTTTACTATCGGTAGAATTTTCACCAATAGTTTTAATTTCTCTCGATAGTCGAAGGTTAAGGTGACAAATCCGTATGGTTAAAGATTCACTAAGTTAGTGGCAATGGGGAAAAAATGATGAATAATGATACCTAGTAGATTTGCCATCTATATACACCATTTGAGGGAATAATGTTATCCACTACTCTTGCCTTAAGGGAAAATCTAGTGGGAGAGATTGAACTTGTTGATCAACAAGTTTTCCTCCTCTAGTGAAGTCCCTAAACATCTAAATATGTATCTTTTCCTACTGGAATAGGGATCCTTAGTAGAAAAGTTAATGGATGAGCGACAAGCTCATCAGATAAGCGTAACGCTCATCCAATGAGGGGTGAGTTTTTTTATTTTTTATTTTTTATTTTTAATTCTTATATTTTAGAAAATCTATTTCTCTCTTACTTTTCCTATTTTATTTATTTAAAATAAGCTAAATTAATTTTTATCTCTATCTTTCTCTCTCATATGTTTTACATTTGTTATATTTTGAGGTTCCCGTAATCCCTCCCCCAAGGGTTTAAGAGATCCATTTTACCATTTTCCACTAGACTTGCCCTAAGAGGGCATTTGGCAACCAGAAGCAGAAGTGCTTCTGCTTCTAAAAAAAGCAGAAGTGCTTCTGAGAAGTAAAAAATCATGAGAAGCTTGTATGGCAAACTACTGACTTATAAGTCAATAATGAAGTAAGTCAATATGGCAATATAACGTGATCAGAAGCCAAAATGGAAAAGATTGAACTATTATATTTGTTGTTGTTGGATGATAATTATAATTATGATAATAATAATAATAATAATAAAATAGAAATAATAATTATAATATAATAATAATAATAACAATAATAATAATAATAATAATAATAATAATAATAATAATAATAATAATAATAATAATAATAATAATAATAATAATAATAATAAAGGTTTTATATAATTTATACTAAAATCGTTATATATATCATCCATGGTCACCATCATCATCATCACCATTACCATCATCATCATTATCCATTGCCACCATCATCATCACCATCATCATCATCACCCATCATCATTAACAACAACAACACCATCATCACCCATCATCATCGTCATGATCATCATCATGTTCATCACCGATAAAGAGAAGGTGAAGACTTTCAGTTGCTATGAAGAAAAAATGATGAGAAAGAATGAGTAGAAAAAATAAATAGAATAAAAATTATATAAGAGTTTGAGAAGTTACTTCTCTCAGAAGCAAGAAGCTAAATTTTTTTGCTTCAAATTGAAGCAACTTTTTTGCTTCTAGGGCCCTGCTTGGTACGCTGGAAACGTTTGCACAGCAAACGTTAACAGATGTTTGGGTGAATTATGAGTGCTTGGTATGTATATAGCAAATATTATTTATGGTAAATGTTTCCCGCGGTCCCACGTTTTTAGGCAAAATATTCAACGATCGTTTCCGGCACTAAAAGAGCTGGAAACGAATGCAACACTCCAACAAACCAAAACAACCCCTCGTCTTGCCGTAGCACGATACTGATCCAGCTCTTCTCCAAACTGTAAGTTGCCATCTCTCTCTCCCTGATCTCTCGCTTTCTCTGATCGATCTCTCTCTCTCTCTCTCATCTAACTTTCCCACATCTCTTTCTGACATCTCTTTCTCTGTTTGATCTCTCTCTCTCTCTCGACCAAATCCAGAAATGGCAGAAATGGGGTACTCTTCTCTCCTCTTTTGTCTACCAAGATCACCGTACTCTCTCTCTCTCTCTCTCTCTCTCTCTCTCTCTCTCTCCCCCTCAGAAGAAGCTCTATGATCTTACTTTCTCTCCCAGAAAGAGGGCCTTCTCTTTCACTTTCTCTCTTTCAGACAAAGAAGAAGAAGATGGAAGGGAAGAAGAAACACTACCATAAATAATTGAATTCTCTAATCAATGAAGAATGGGTAGGTTTGAGTTGAAATTCTAAAATCTCTTTTTTATTTAAGTTCTAGGGTATATTTTGGTTAACTTCAGGTAGATTTTGGTTAATTCAGGGTACTAGCTGTTTAATTTTGTAGTATGATTTAGGTTTAATTTCAGTCCATATTAGGCCAGAAATCAAAAGTTCTTTTTTTGGCCATGAATAAATTTTTTTGGCAATGGAAGTTAATTTAGGGTAGATTTGGACCCAATTTCAATCAAATTTAGGTTAAAAACAGAAGTTACAGGTTCAATTTTAATCGGTTTAGGCCAAAGATCAAATCTGTAAAATCTATTTAATTTAGGAGTACAAAGTTACTTCCCTTGATCAATTTTTGTGTTTCAATTAATTAGTTCCCAATTAACTTGATGAACCTGAAAGTTTCAAGGAAGTAAAGAGAGAGGTAAGGTTGATGTATTTGGGGTTGAAGTTGAAACAAATTTGGATGTTCATCTGGAAATTGACATTTACAGCAGTGCTTACCAAGCAACGGCAAATGATCACAGTTTATTTACAATAACAGTACCAAGCAACAAAAAATGTTTCCGCGGTGAATGTTTACTACGGCAAATATTTGTGGCTGGAAACATTTGCTACCTGCGAAGGTTTACAGTGCTACCAAGCAGGGCCTAGAAGTCACTTTGTAAAAGTATTACCATACAAACTTTTTTACTTTTTGACTTATATAAGTCAAAAAGTAACTTCTTAAGTGGTTGCCAAACGCCCTCTAAGTCATAACCGCACTTTTATTTACTGTAACTGTGATTTATTTATACCACAGTTTTTTGTGACACGTGGTTTTAAAAGCGTCAAATACTTTCAGTCCATTTTGATGGATAAAACATTCACAATTGTTCAAAACAGTTACCGGGCGGGAGTTTCTTGTGCTTTTGTTCTGGTTAGCTTCTAGGGTTAGGGCTAGTCTTCGTCGCGTACAACAAATTGACAAAAGCTTAATCTTACGCGTGCCGCAAAAAACTGTTACCAATAACACGAGTAAGACTTCAAATGGTAAAAAATCTTGACCTTGTATCTTATTTGGAAATCACAAAATTGGGATTTGAGGATTGCTTTTATGGATTTGAATACTACCATTTTGGAAAATTTTGAAAATGAATAGATCGGTTTCTTTGTCGGAAAATCTTGCAGATGATGTAATGGGGTTGATTTGATATATGAATTATGGGTACGAAGCAATGTATAGTTAGGTTTTACTGTTGAAATGGAGAAACGTTGATGAATACTGAATAGTTTCAGTACCCCCAGAATTCCTAAAACTTTTTGATGAATTCTGAAGAAAATCTGTGGGTCTTATAAATATAACCCAGATCAGAATTTGTGTAGATCTATTGACCCTTTTGTTTTTGGGTCCTTGCTTTGGTTCTGGATTGCCCATTTTGTTAGTAATGCTAGTAGTATAATTATATTTGAGTTTTTTTTTTTTTTTTTTGAAGTTTCATTTTTCTAGTCTCCCTTAATACATACTCTTTTACATTACTCAGTACAACAGAGTTAAGCAAAATTTACATTGCTTCTACCACTAACCAACTACTGGTTTTTAAATCACTTTGTGAGTTTCTCTCTCACCAATAAGAATTTTCATCTAATTTCTGCTTTTTCTCTAATATCAATGGCCTGTCTTTATGCATTTTGTCATTCTCGTATCATAGATAGATTTAAGCCTTTGTGAGTTCTTAACTGGATCTTTGGATGCTTTTTTCTATTAATTGCAATTATGGATTCGAATTATTGCATTTGTGGGAAAATTTGAAGATGAATAGTTCGATCTCTTCTTGGGTTCTTTTTTTTTTCTTCATTTTTTTTTGGTAGATGATGAAATTTGGTTGGTCTGATATCTGAATTATGGGTGTGAAACTATCTATAAATATTATTTAGTGTGGAAGTGGAGAAACATTGATGAATTGTCTCAGTACCCCCAGAATTCCTAAAACTTAGCAGCATTTTGAGGGGAAATTTAAGGGTCTAATAAGTCAGATCAGATTCTAGGTTGATCTAGTGACCCTTTGACACTAGTTTTCCCACAGTTCCTTAATTTCTGCACTAGCAATGTTCGGTAGTTGGACCCTTTACTAGAAACTTTGGGAAGTGTCAGAACCCATCTTACTAGTAATGCTAGTAATGTAGAGTAACCGACAACTTCAAGATTTTCTTGATTTTTTTTTTCCATGTCTCTCATAACACAATCTTCTAGATTAATCACAACAACAGAGTAGGAATTTATAAATGAAATTCGATCGTTTTGAATCATATTGCTTCTACAACTTACCAACTAATGGTTTTTCATTCATTGGTGAGTTTCTCTCTCATCAGTAAGCTTTTTCAGCTATTTTCTGCTTTGTTTCTGAACTCAATGGCCTAACTTTATACATTCTATCATTATCCTATGATTCCTATCATAGATAGATTTAAACCTTCTGCACTAACAAATTTCAGCTTTCTCTGGCAGCTGGTATGGAAGCTGAAGTGACGCTAATGCATTCAGATATCAATGATTGATTGTTGTTGGCCTATGACCAGTGGGGAGCGATTGCAATTTCTGGTTCATGCCCATATGCAGGTGACAAGGTCTACTGTTCTTGATAAACCTTAAATTCTTTTTCTCTAAAATTCGCAGATTGACTTTTAGCTTTGAATTTGATATTGTGGGCTTGCTTTAAGATAGTTTTTGAGTCGATACTTGTCAACCATTCTGCACAAAGTGTTGAATTTGTACTTTTCAAGGGGATATGAAGGTATAGCCATATAGGACATATCTGTTAATATTGGGTGTTTTTTTGCAGGTTTTTGATCTTACAACTATGATATGCTCTACACTGAAACTACATATATATCCAAAATCATACACAGCTGTGGCATTGTGAAGACCTCCGCAAAAGTTCTGGTAATTTTATTAAAACTTCTTGCTTCCTAACCTTTATGTTTGGGTCTTAGAGCTCAGTTAATTCATATTCTGTCTTTTTCTAATAAGCTGCTAAGAACGAATAAGAGTCGAGATCCATTGCCCAATCTAAAAATGCCCAGTCATTACCCAATATATTGTAGAACCCACATTTAATTGAATCAAAGGTTGATTTTTTGTGAGGAAGTTCTTCTCATCTTTTAGAATGATGTGATTTTTGGCGAAGATGATCTACATGGTGAGAATAACATCCCCACCAAAATTCATCTCTTGATTCATCTCCATGTGGTCCTGGCAAACATATTGGCCACCGATTTGGTAGTTTTTTATTGGGCAACTGATCCTGACTCACAGAGATAAAACTTCCCAGACTTTCCATAAAAGTTGTTTATTCAACATCAGTTAATATAAACTACAAAACTACATCAACAACCTCTATTCCTGATGTGAACGGCCGCTTTCTTGGAAAGAAGATCTCTGAGATTCTTGATGAAGTCATTAGTGTAGGAGGACTCAACCCCATCTCTTAACAAGAAATCTTTCCACTTGGCATGATTAATTCTCACCTCTTTGCCCACTTCATTGTCTTGATCCATCACCATCTTCACAGCTTTGCACACACCTTCTTTTGTAAACAAACCATCCTCTTTTCCTCTCTCTATCTCCACTCCAACTTTCAAATCCCCTCCCATCAACCTTGCATTCACAAACTGATCACCAAACTGTGGTAACAACACAATCTGACATTCATTAACTAAAGCCTCTGTTAAAGACCCAGACCCACAATGGGTCACAAAACATCCAACTGAAGGGTGCCCTAATATCAATTGCTGCTGAACCCATCCTCCCTCAACCAGTCCCCTCCCCTCCACTCTCTCTCTAAACCCTTCTGGCAATGCTTCCTCTATTGATGTGTTCTCTATTGGTTTCAGTACAGCCAAAAATGGCAAACCAGTCAATTCAAGACCCAAAACCAGTTCCATGAACTGATCCTTCTTCAAGTTCCATTGGCTTCCTAATGCACAGTATATGACCGAGCGCTCCTTGAATCCACCTAACCAATTGACCCACTTCTCATCTAAAGTGGAGGTAGGAGGTTCAGGGACTCCAGGTCCAGAAAGTAAAATGGGTTTTTTGAATTGGCTTGCTAGATAGTCACAGAAGGGACCTTCCATCTCTCTGCAAGATTTGAATGCAATGGCATCACAATCGCTTAACGAGACCATTATTCGATTGTCGAACGAGATACCTCTACCAAGCTCACTCTTCTTAAGAGAGGCACAGGCCCGAGCTTCATGGACATGGAGCTTCACAACTGAATTAGGTGGGAAGTCCATAGGTGGGTGTGTCAGGTCTGGTTCATCATGAGATCCTTGGATTACTGATTGGTTGTCCATCATTCGTTCTGGGGTGTTTAGGTAAGCAATAGTTGCTGCACTGACGGTGGAGTAATAGATGGACTTGATATGAAGCCGACGTGTTAAGGCTGGGATCCAGTGAGTGATATCAAAGAAGACAATGTCAGGTTTAAGTTCAAGTAAGATGGCTTCGACGTCGGGCTCAGTACAGTCCATGGCTGTAATGATAAGGGTTTGTAAGTGTAAGGGGACATCGGCAGCGGTTTCTGCACCAGGTGGGAGGCCATCAACGTGTGGGACGACGAGGGGGATGAAGCGAATGAGGTGAGCGTGAAGGTTGAAAGTGTTGAGCTTGGATTGTGTTTTGGTGGGTATTAAGAAGGAAATTCTGTGACCTCTAGCTGCACGCTTGTTGGAGATGTGAAGGAAAGAGGTTAGATGACCCATTGCAAAACACGGAAACATGGCTATGTGTAATTTGATTCCACAATCCATCTTAATTCCCTCTGTGAGCAAACAGATACACAAGGTCTGAAACAAATCAAGCAGAACACAGATCTATTATAGATTTATGGAGAGATAAATAGAGGTTAGATAGAAGGGAAAGACATTCCGGACATGTACTCTAAAGATTCTCTAAAACACTATTATATAGGGCAGCTTCATTATTAAAGGGGTATCTACATTGATTGACTCACTTTATGGGTCCGAAATTCGTATGGTCACTGGACTGAGGTTGAACATGTGGTGAAACTAAATATGCATCCAAAACCTCAAGCTGACTAGCAGTTGCAGCATTATGAATACCTCTGCAAAAGTACCAGTAATTTTATTCAACCTTGCTTCTTAACCTCTATTTTTGAGTCTTAGAGCTCATTTAATTCATATTCTTGTCTTTTCTCCCTCTCCTTGGTCTTTTTTCCTGCCGCATTGGTGATGAATATACATGTCAGGTTTAGTTAGACATATACTAGCGATAGCCCGTGCCTTCGGCATGATTCACAATTCGTTGTGTTTTCGTCGTCTAAATCGTGCATGCGGCACATGTCGACTTGCCGACCATGTGCTGTCTGCACTCCATTCATACTTAATACGGACGCATAATACTTTTTTTACTTTTAAATTTTGGTATTGGTGACTGGTCTCATTTTGAAGATCTTCGCGAACCATTTTCAAAAATATAAATTTTATTAAAAACTGATTTGTAGATAAAATGTTATGACATTTTTATTTTAAAAAAGTTAAGAGTTAGATAAATTTTTCTCTCCTCCACACGTTCATATTCTTTATTACTCCACGTGTACATACCGTTTTATTATATACCAATTAGATACTCTTTATTTACCAAATACGCCATTAATTAGGAAGTTCTATATGTTTATCCCAGTTAGCAAGGACGACCCAGATTTGTTAGAGGATAAATCTTGGTCGTTCTTTATCTCAAGATCGCTCTATTTTATTATATAGATTCTTAGATCACTCTCTCGATTGTCATTTGAGCAGGTCTATAATATTTGTACAACTATTTGTCCATTAAAATGGAGGAAAGATTCATTCAAGAAAGGAAATGAACATACTGCTTCTCTAAAGGTTCTTAATCCAACAAAGTAGAGTAAACTATATGGACTACATTAGCCGACCACATGACGTCATTGCTCATTTGTACATACCACGTGAGATGATGTGGCCACTTGTGTTTTGTATGTTTTTTCTTAGCTGATATGGTTATGTACATGAACTGCAACGTCAAATGGTCAGATAATGTAATCCATATAGCATTTCTCAATCACAAATCATCCAAGCAGATCTTGAAGCTTCTTGATGAAGTCATCAATGTAAGAGGATTCAAGGCCATCTCTTAACAGAAAATCCTTCCACTTAGCATGGTTGGATCTCACTTCTTTAGCCACTTCATTGTCTTGGTCCATCACCAACCTCACTGCATTGCAGACACTTTCTTTTGTAAACTTACCATCCTCTTCTCCTCTCTCAACCTCCACTCCAGCCCTCAGGTCCCCTCCCATCAACCTTGCATTCACAATCTGGTCACCATACTGTGGCAATAACACTATCTGACAGTCATTAACTAAAGCCTCTGTTAAAGACCCAGATCCACAGTGGGTCACAAAACACCCAACTGAAGGGTGAGCTAGTATCAATTGCTGCTGAACCCATCCTCCCTCAACCACTCCCATCCCTTCAACTCTCTCTGCAAATCCTTCTGGTAATTCTTCCTCTATTGACTTGTCCTCTGTTGGTGGTTTTAGTGCAGCCAAAAATGGCAAACCAGTCAATTCAAGACCCAAAACCAGTTCCATGAACTGATCCTTTTTCAAATTAGATTGGCTTCCTAATGCACAGTAGATGACTGAACCCTCTTTGAATCCACCTAACCACTTGACCCACCTCTCATCTAAAGTTGAGGTGGGAGGTTCAGGGATTACAGGTCCAGAAAGTAAAATGGGCTTCTTGAACTGGCTCTCTAGATAGTCACAGAAGGGTCCTTCCATCTCTCTGCAAGATTTGAAAGCAATGGCGTCGCATTCATTTAATGAGATCATTTGTCTGTTGTGGAACAAGATGCCACTGCCGAACTCTCTTTTCCTGAAGAATGCAGACGCCCGAGCTTCATGGACATGGAGCTTCACTGCTGAAGGTGGGAAACCCAAAGGTGGGTGTGTCAGGTCTGGTTCAGAGCCTTGGACTTCTTCCTGTATTCGTTCCGGGGACAGTGAGTAAGCAATAGTTGCTGAACTGATGATGCAGTAAAGGATGGATTTTATACCAAGCCGACGGGTTAAGGCTGGGAGCCAGTGAGTGAAGTCAAAGAAGACAAAGTCAGGTTTAAGTTCAAGTAAGATGGCTTCAACGGCGGTCTCAGTCTGGTCCATGGCGGTCATGAGGACAGGATGTAAGGGGAAAGGAACATCAGCAGTGGTTTCAGAACCAGATGGGAGGCCATCAACATGTGGGACGCCGAGGGGGATGAAATGGATGAGGTGAGGATGAAGGTTGAAAGTGTTCAGCTTTGATTGTGTTTTAATGGGTATTAAGAAGGAAACTCTGTGACCTTTGGCTGCAAGCTTGTTGGAAATGTGAAGGAAGGAAGTTAGATGACCCATTGCAAACCAAGGAAACATGGCTATGTGTAATTTGCTTCCACCATCCATCTTTAAATTTCTTAGACTCCTGTCAGAAGAAAAGCAAAATCAGGTAAGTTCGAGTACTCTGAATCATTTGATTCATCATTAACTTTGAACTAACATTTGGTAAACCAAGAAGGTTTGAAATGAATTAGTTATGATGTAATCCTGTTCTTCATGATAAACAAACAGGTCATTCTCACTACAAGTTAATCATAATTTTGTGTGTGTGTGTGTGTGTGTGTGTGTGTGTGTGTGTGTGTGTGTGTGTGTGTGTGTGTGTGTGTGTGTGTGTGTGTGTGTGTGGGGATTGTATATGTAATTTTAGAAGGGCTGGGATCCTGGTTTTTGACAAAAAATTTTGACCCTTGATTGCAATCAAAAGGTGACCCTGATAACATTAACATTATAACTGAAAGGCGCAACACCAGCAATTTTTAATCCATTGGATGATTGAAAGAAAATGAAACAATAGGAAAATAAAGGAGAATGAAAGATACCTCGGAAATGTAGTGGTTTCCCAAAGACACTTTTAAGTTAGTATTACAAGGTGCAAAGGGCCCCTTAAATACTGTCCAAAATAAAGTTGGTGGCTCCACCAAAACTTTGAATGTTAGATTTCTCATAGCCATATTGGTGAGTGAGACAGCTAGCTAGGAGCCAACCCCCAAATACATGGTTCATATGTAGTCAAGACTCTCAGAGAAAATTGAGTACTCATTTTGGGAAGTGATGAAAGATGATTTGAGATAAATTACAATCTTATTTTATTTATATAAATTTATTATATTTATTATTACTAAAAATTAGTGAATTTCGTTTTTATTATTTAGGGCTTATTTAGGAAAGGTTTAGAAATGTCTATTTTGAGTTTTAATAGGTTTAGAAAGTTGCTTATAGGTAGTAGATACCTTAGGGTCTAAGTTTTTTAGTATTTTGGTAGGTTTTACACTAATTATCAATTAACGGTAGGACCTAAATACAATTTTTTAACTCTGTCATTGTTTTATTTTAACTTTTTGCAGACTTGCAGTAAAAAACGTGGTAGATGTTCGTTTGGTTCCGCCATTTTGTTTGTTTTGTTGATTTCTGAAATAATTCTGACCGTTCAATTGAAAAAAAAACTATTGTATACGTACACGTGGTTCGCGCGTAGGAGTCATTTTAATGGGGAAAGGCATCTGTTAGGTTGCTTCGTTTTTAAAGATATTCGTAAGGGTATAATAGATTTTTTTTTCTGATACCTATTGAGGTATGTTACACTTTTTGGATGCCCAACTGAGTCAATCGTAATCTCAGGACCCAAACTCAAAGCTGGACATATCCAGGACTCTGAGACTAATATCCAACATTATCTGGGACCCTAATACTAAATAACCCTTTCATTTATTTTTTATCTAATAATTCTACATGTCAACTAATGATTGATCGAACCAATTAATCCTACTAGGCTACTACTATGATAGAGTTTTAGAATGAAGTTTTCGAGTTTTAAACACTGATTGAGAGCTTAACAAAGACGAGTTCTAGTAGAGGATGATGGGTTAGGAGCACTGTCGATTTCTTACCTTGCAAAGGTGTCTGCATTGTATCAAGAGTCTTTGTGGCAAAATCGTACCCACACCATTTTTTGAGATGGTGTAATCTCGACGCTTGTTTTGTATTCCTGAAGTACAGTTATGTGTGTTATAACTTGTAACAAAAATGATATGGAGATCAGCCCTTTAATCTGTCTTGTTAAACAGATTGGGGTGGCACTCTTCGTCTACCACACTTAATTGTGTATGTTGGGTGCCACCTCAATCTGTTCAGTTAGACAGATTAAATGTCCGATCTCAATAGCACCTCTCAACTTATAATTATTTTTGTCTTCTCTTAAGAATTTAACTCCATATATACAACCTAAATTAAGTAGTTAATGATGTGTCTTAAGTATCAGAAAGCATCAAAACTCTAACCTAGCTTCGTCCCAAATTTAAAGTTGTGGTTAAGGGTTTTGAGGTATATGAAGAGGTTATACCTGACCTGGCCCTTTGTCACCACTCTTTTGAAAGACTGGCAGAGAAAGAAAAAAAGAAGAGAGAGATAATAGAGTTGGGCCACAGAGTCTTTGTCGCCTAACAATATCTATGTCGCCGACCTCATTTTTTGAGGTCGCACTGTCGAATTTGCCATCTCCTATGCTTAAATTTTGAGTTTTAAATTTGATGTTTCACACATAATCCTTATCCTTAGTGACAGATTTTAGAGGAGATCTTGATGTGGTAACATTCGAAACCCTAAATTTTAAGTGTTGATTCTCTTGAACAAGTAAAGTCAATTGAGAAAATTTGAGACGTTAATATCCGAGACATATTTAAATGCTATTGGGTTTATTAGGATTTCTCAGTCAAGGCCGTTTCAGTTGGATCCTACTCTGGGACAAAATTAAAATACATTTATGAGGTCCACTTGAACTGTGTAACCCGCCTAAAAATCCACAAGAACCATAGATTTCGTTACACCTTATTCAAGTCTTCGCCACCCAACTAAGGGCAACTCTAGTGGAGTCCCTTAACATCTTAAAATGGATCTTTTGTCACTAGTTCAAGGATCCTTAGTGGAGAGTAACATAGGTTTTTTTTTTTTAATTCCTATAAAATAGGAAACTAACTTATTTCTCTTTCTTTTCATATTTTTCTCTTTAAAAAAAGCTAACAAATTATATCCCTCTCCTCCTTTTTTTCTCTCTCTTTCCTCTATCTAATTTTGAGATTCATTTTAACCTCTAAGGTTGGACATTAAGAAATTCATTTTTACATATCCCACTAGCCCTAAAAACCTTATCTTGTCAACTTCACCGAGACTACGTACCTCATTTGGATTTAAATTCCATAAAAAAGGCAAAAAAAAAAAAAAAAAAAAAAAAAAAAAAAAAAAAAAGAAAAGGAAAAAGAGAGCACCTAAAGTCATATATAGATCTTATACATGTCAATGTCATTGCATCAATATTTTTGTCTGCAAATAACAAAATATAAGTATAAAACATAGGGTTTCCATAAAGGTTGTTATTTAACATAACTTGATATAGACCACAGAATCACCAATATCATCATCAATCTCATACAAGAAGATCTCTGAGATTCTTGATGAAGTCATCAATGTAGGAGGACTCAATCCCATCTTTTAACAAAAAATCCTTCCACTTAGCATGGTTGAATCTCACCTCTTTACCCACTTCATTGTCTTGATCCATCACCATCTTCACTGCTTTGCAAACATCTTCTTTTGTAAACAAACCATCTTCTTCCCCTCTCTCAATCTCCACTCCAACTTTCAAATCTCCACCCATCAATCTTGCATTCACAAACTGATCACCAAACTGTGGCAATAACACAATCTGACATTCATTAACTAAAGCTTCTGTTAAAGACCCAGACCCACAATGGGTCACAAAACATCCAACTGAAGGGTGCCCTAAAATCAATTGCTGCTGAACCCATCCTCCCTCAACAATTCCCTTCCCTTCCACTCTCTCTTTAAACCCTTCTGGCAATGCTTCCTCTATGGAATTGACCTCCTTTGGTGGTTTCAATGCAGCTAAAAATGGGAAACCAGACATTTCAAGACCCAAAATCAGTTCAATGAACTGATCTTCTTTTAAGTTACATTGGCTTCCTAATGCACAATAAACAACTGAACCCTCTTTAAATTGACCTAACCAATTGACCCATTTCTCATCTAAAGTAGAGGTAGGAGGTTCAGGGATTCCAGGACCAGAAAGTAAAATGGGTTTCTTGAAATGGGTCTCTAGATAATCACAAAAGGGTTTTTCCATCTCTCTACAAGATTTAAAAGCAATAGCATCACAATCACTAAATGAAATCATTTGTCTAGTTTTGAACAAAACCCCACTACCAAACTCTTTGTAATCAAAATCTGTAGTGGCTTTAGCTTCAAAAACATGGAGCTTCACAGATGAATTTTGTGGGAAACTCAAAGGTGGGTTTGTTAGGTCAGGTAACTTATAATCAGATCCTTGAACTAATTTATCAATTGAAATTTGTTCAGGAGAATCTAGATAAGCAATTGTTGCTGGACTTACCGTGCAGTAATGGATGGATTTGATGCTAATTTTAGCACTAAGGCGACGAGTTAAGGCTGGGATCCAATGAGTGAAATCAAAGAAAATGAAATTAGGTTTAAGGTCGGATAAGATGGATTCAATGGCGGATTCAGTACGGTCCATGGCTGTCATGAGGTGGTGATGTAAGTGAAAGGGGACGTCTGCTGTGGTTTCGGCACCAAGTGGCAGGCCATCAACGTGAGGGACGATGAGTGGAATGAAAGTGATAAGGTTAGGGTGAAGATTGAAAGTGGTGAGTTTTGATTGTGTTTTTGTGGGGATTAAGAAGGAAATTCTGTGACCTCTAGCTGCAAGCTTGTTGGAGATGTGAAGGAAAGAGGTTAGATGACCCATTGCAAACCATGGAAACATTGCTATGTGTAATTTGCTTTCACCTTCCATTTTTTTTTCCTTCTTGTCAGAAAAAAATTCTAGAGAGAGAGAGAGAGAGAGAGAGAGAGAGGAGAGAGAAGTAGAAGTAGATGAAAGGAAATGCAGCCACTGGTGTACTTATTATAGGAGGATTCGCTAGTTAATATGGAATACAGTTCTGTTACGACCAAGTCAAAATTCTTGTGCATATTTAATTTCTATAAATTCATCAACCAGGTTTCTTTCTCAGAACAGTGAAACACAAGTCTGGATCTGTGTCACGTCCATGTTCCTCATGATATTTTTTATTGCGGGCCCACTTAAATGCTATTCAAATGGCTTATCTTTCGTGAAATAGTAAATTATTCTAACTAAAAATCAGCCTAATTTAAAAAAATTTAGGGACTGATATAAGGGCTCTAAAAGACTTTAAGGTGTTTTTGTTGGAGGGGCCTCCCCTTTAAATCATTACAGCCCGCCTCTACTACCAACAACACCACCACCACCACCAACGTTGCCGCCAAGCCACCTCTACCCCAACCTTACATCACTTTCTCTCTTCTCTTTCCATCTCTTTCTCTCCCAATTTCTCACTCACCTCTTTCTTATCTTCCTCTCTCTCTCAAATCTCTTTCTTTAACTCCCTTGTCTCTTTGTTGTGGAGGTGGTGGTGGTATTGAGGTCGTGGTGAGGTGGGGTAGTATTGGGTGGTGGTGAAGATAATGGTGAAGGTGATGGTGGTAGGGGTAGGGTATAAAACGGGGTGAGTTTAGAGAGAGAAGGGAGTTTAAAGCTTATCTCCCTTAGTAAAAAAGAGAGACCCTTCTAATCAAATTGGACATTTTGGGGTCCCTTTAACTTCGTGATCCTTCCATTTATTTTGGAGGTCCCAATATCGACCCCAAATTTTAATACCATCCAAAATTGTTTGAAAAATCAACCGTCTATTATTCAATATAAGAATAATTTTTTAATTAATTTTTTTTATAGTGTTAGAAGTTAAAGGTTTGATTTTTTTTTATGAGAATGATGCAGCGAAAGGAGAAAATAACTTCCAATAAAAGATAGTGAATGAATGTTAGTCACACAAATTGAGTAGTTCCCAAGTTAAAGACTATTGGTTAGTAATGTTGAAATGTGAGTGAGGAAACTTGGAGCTAGCTAGCCAACCTTCAAAATCAACTGTCAACCAACAACCAGACTTCTCCTCCCTTGCTCGCAGGTTTAGAGAAGGGTACCTAATTTCCATGGCTAGGTAATTAACATATCAAAACTTGTTCAGGGAAGAATACGATACCATACGCGACGCCATATTCCGGGGAGGCAAATACATGAAAAAAAAAACACTCATTTTGAAGCGATGCAAAGTGAAATGGAAACTATCATGCATGTCAATTCAGACCTTCATCTCAAATTTCTTATGTTTGGATAGGATAGTTGTAGGATGTTCATATCATTCGTACCTTGATGTAGAAAAAGTGTGGGGTGATCCTGCAGCGGTACACTCGGGTGCACAAGTCAAATCCTGGATTTTCCATAATCATTTTCGATTGCTAAATATAACCAATTAACCACCCACTCTGCAATCTTGGTGTGGATTTGAATGGTCGCTGATACTATCCCGAACGGACCCTTTTTGTAGGCTGATTTCTCATTCAAAGATGTTCTAGCTAGGTGCACCATGTAAAGCTGCATGCTCAAGCATATAATTAGAACGGGTCATACTTAACAAATTCTCAACAATCCTTCAAGGAAACAAGAACAAATAAATTTTCAGTAATCAGTTTTAGCTTTGTTCGTAGGTTGTTTGTTGTAAAATCCCACGAGTCTTATACATATATGTTGCAAGTTTGGTTCCTTGTTTAAAAATATACAAATTGGGCACAAAATCAGATAAATTTGAGCAAATAGGAAGCCCCATTATAATGGTAGAGATATTTCATCCATAAGTTTGTTAGGTTAGTTTAAAATATATATATTCTCGACCTTTACAAAATTTTCACTCTCAATTATCGCCGAATATTCATTTCCTTAAATCATAAAGCCATTCTTTTATGTTAACTGTTAGGCAACACGTACAATTGACACCAGTTGCAGATATATACTATATTTAGGAAGTATAAGTTATGAATACATTTTTACTACAAGAAATTTTTGGTGCTTTGCTGAGCTAAGGGATCAAGTCCCAGCCACTGAGCCACACACACCAAATTTTACTGTTGAGATTGCTCCGAATATACGATGCTATGAACCTGTAGCAAAATTGTACTTTTATATGAAGATGTTATGCATTCATTTTGTAAGGATGATCCATAAACTAGTGTAAATAGGGTGTAAGAATATCTCTATGTAAACCCTACAAATTTGCACAACGGGTATAAGAATATAGACAAAACTTATAGGCCCAAAGTAGTGAAAATTGAAAACCACTAAACTTAGCAATCTTAGGGTAAAATATCAAATTTTGATACTTCAACACCGCAAAATCTTTCCGAATAATACTAAATGTATGGCACTTACTACAACAATATGTATAGCAAGGTGAATCCAACGGTACATATGTAAATTCCCCGCATTTTTATGAATCGCGCCTATTTTAAAGTTATGAAAAGCAACCCACCTTGGTGTGGAGTTGCTGCCAAATCTTTTCAAGCATTAGCAGTCAGTTACGTCAGCCGTTTGTTGGGCCTATTGATGAAAGGTCCAAGATATGGGCCTCATCATACCAACCTAAATATAGGTATCTATCTAGTCCATTTAATCCCAAGCCCCAAATCCGATTTTTAAACCCGTGGACCAAATTGAATAAAAATTCAATTTTAGAAAGTTCCTTTATGATTTCAACAACTTTTTAGGAAATATTTTCGTATTCTCTGTCAATCTTCACACCTTTTGGTGGGCCCAGCCATGCGTGGTTCAACGTGGAGATGCTTGATGCTTACCAAATCCAAATGGGTCCATTTTTCTGTTTTATTTTTTATTTTTTCGACTCCACCAAATGTACATAAAAGAAAAAAACACGTAGCCATGAAGTGGACCCTACAAATAATACACGTGTCAATTATGATATACGTGTTTGCTGCACTTAAGATACATGCATGTATAGCGTATATACAATGTTATCTATTTAAGTATTCATCTTGAATAAGGTTTAAAAACTGTTACGTTAGCGTATCGGTTTTTATTTTTATTTTTTTCGTTTCCGATAAATCTGGCTTGGTTCTTTTTTATTTATAGCAAAATAAGTTAGAAAAAAGGGAGCGAAAATATTTGACACCGTAATCTGTTCAGCTCTTCCCGATGACCACCAAACAAAACTGACAACACAACTCTTTCTTTCTTTCTCTCTCTAGAAAATCTGACTATTTCTTTCTCTCTCTCCAAAACTTCTCTGTCACAGATTGAATTGAATTGCTCTTTCAACAACGGCTCTGAAATCTCTGACCGATAGTTTTGTCACAAAATCAGCGTGTGTATGTACGTACGTCCATACACACCTCCACTCCATTAATTACTGAACACCCCCAAAATCTCTTTCAATGCGACGAAGGAGAGAATCCGAAGCCCTACCCCACCATTTTTAAAGACTGTTTTTCTTTATATAGTTTCTCAGTCTGATTTGTACATTTAAGATTAATCATCTCAAATTTGGACTCTTGTGTTTCAAAAAAAAAAAGGTTGGTTATATATTCACAAAATCACAAGCTTTTTTTTGGTTTGGTTTGGGTTTTGTTCTTTTTTATATCAGTTTCTCTCTCTAGAAAATAAACAAACAAACAAAATCAAAAGCAAACCTTTCGTTGCGGTTGGGAGGTGGAGAAGGAGAAGGAGATGATATGCTTATTCATGCAAGTCTACTGATCTAACCATACATCAACCCCAAAAAAAAAACCCTAACCCAAGAAAAACCATTTTTGTGTTTCTATCTGTTCTTGGTTCGTCAGAAAGGGAATCTTAAAAGAGCGTTTGTCTTTGTTCTTCAAGGTTTTTTTTTAGGGCTAGCTATTAAACATATATACATGGCTGTTCAAGCTCAGCAGTATTCGGAGAATCTAGGTCTTACTTTTTGCGGCTCACAGGAATGGATGGAGACCGGTAGTGGTGGTGGGTTTGATCAACTTTACCTTTCTCTTCATCAGCAACAACTGCAACAGCAACAACAACAACAACGGATGATAATCCAGAATCAACAGAGAAATAATCATAATCAGAACTTGGGTTTTGATTGTGGTCAAATAGTTTCAACTTCTACTAATCATCTTCCATCAATGGCGTTTTCTCAGAATTTATTGGCACAAGTTGAGAAGCAACAGAGACAGGATATTGATAGGTTCATTGCATTACAGGTAAGAAACAGAGATTTAAGATATTGGTTTTCTTTTAGAATAAAAAATTTAAGATGGGTTTTTGTTTTCTTTTTCCATCTTCATTAATTTTGATTTGATTTCTGTGATTTTGATTCCATTTCTTAGTATTTATTTTGGGTTTTATTTGAAACAGAATGAGAGGTTGAGATTAGCTTTGCATGAACAAAGAAAACAACAACTTGCAGTTCTTTTGAGCAGTATTGAATCAAAAGCTCTGAATTTGCTGAGACAAAAAGATGAACAACTAACAGAAGTGACAAGAAAAACAATGGAACTTCAAGACTGTTTAAGAAAAGCAGAGATGGAGAACCAAGCATGGCAGAGAGTTGCTAAAGAAAATGAAGCCATGGTTATAGCTCTGAACAATACCCTAGAACAGGTGAGAGAAAATGTTGGTTGTTTTGAATCTGCAGCAGAAGATGCAGGATCCTGTTGTGATTTCTCTCATGAGGAAGAAACAAGAGAAGAAATCAGAGATCATCATCATGATCATGAACAAGAAGATCAAGAAAATATGAAAAAGATGATTTGCAAGGGATGTAAATCTCGAGATTCGTGTGTTCTGTTTCTTCCTTGCAGGCATCTCTGTTCGTGCAAGTCTTGTGAAGCTTTTCTTGGTTCTTGCCCAGTCTGTAAATCTGTAAAGAAGGCAAGCATAGAGGTCTACATGTCTTGATGTTTAATTTCAGAACGTCTTTGAATTGATGAATCAACAGAAAAAAGAAAAAAAAAACCCATTTCGATCTTCGAGTCCCCTGCATTCTTGGGTAAACAAAAGCAAAATTCAATACTATTACTGAAAGTAGCTTCAATTGCAGAGCCGAAAGTTTCCCAAAAACTTTTTCAGTTTTTTCAGTCATCGACTGAACATATCAAATTATGGTCTGAGAGAAGCAAATTTGATTAGACATGGAAGTGAAAAATTATGCTCTGTTCTGTCTCTGAATAGTACTTTTACTTGTTCCCATTTTTGGGTTTCTGATTTCAAAACAACACAACTCAATTTTGATGGAAAATAATTTACAGAGCACAGCATCTTTTTCTTACTTTTCTTTTTTAGGTCATTCTTTTTTCAATTCTTGAAATCTGATCTTATTGTACTTTCTTAGATTATTTACTTTGATTGTGTATATAGATTTTTTTGCCAAATTTAATACTTTGATTTTTTTTTTTTTAGACTTAAACATAGGTCCCCTACAAAGAAACGTGAAAGCGTTTTAATGTTCCCCTCACACCTACTAAATGCACACGTCATGTTTGGTGTCTTATCTGCAAGAACAGTAAAATCTTTGATATTGGTGATTCATAGCCGTTGGATCTAACCTTCAGAATCTAATGGCAATATTAACATTATAATGTCTGAAGCGGATGTAAATACGACCCTTGACCAGACCAGAGTATGTAACTATGACTCCAAGGAGATTTTGATACCAAAAGAAAAATGTTAAAGAGCATCCCTACTTTAGCCTTTGAGGTCTTGGGTCGAAATTTTTTGACTGTGGCATTATTATCTCTACAATAGAATCCTACAAAAAAAAACATTAAGAATTGAAATTTAATGGTAGTATGTATTCACACATTTTTCTTCGTAATTTGCGTTAAATTTAAAATTATTTTTTTCTGTAAATTATTCTGTTACACGACTACCGTTTAAAAAAAAGTGTGATACTATTTGGATCCACTAAATGGTAGAATTAGTGCTACAAGCATAACGGGCAATCTGGCATGGTCAGTTCTACTGTCAAAAGATCTTTCAAATTATTTTTAAGAGAGGAATGGCAATGGCTCCTACTTGCTACATTAGTGACTAATTTCATAAACCAGTGAGAGTTAGGATTTGAATCTCGACAAACTAATCAGCAAAACACCTAGGTTTAAATCCAAGGTTGGTTTACTTGGTTTACTGAAAATGATCACCTCACTATTAAATATATAATCCTTAATTCCCTATCAAGCACCATGAAGAATCTTTTGATTTAAAAGTTAAAGATTGAGTTACAAGTCATATAACCAACTTTTTGATGTGTCACTCACAACTTTTAAAACCGGTGGTGGTGGTGGTGGTGGTGAAATTATGCTTACAACGTTTCCGGGCCCCCCAATGTAATCTCTTTTGGCTAACTTCTGAACAAGTCCTAGTTCTGGTAAACAGTGTCCTCTTACATCAAGGTTCCCAATAGAGACCCGCGAATCCACCTTCTTAAATGCACTTCACGTTCCTTGATTTTCTGCTTCATCATCTAAAGGCTGAGATAAATTTTAAACGTAAACGTAAAAGTAAAACAAAGGAAGCCGGTTCCCCACACATGGTCATATCATTATAAGGGCTAATTTTTTTAGAGAATTTTGTCCTTATTTTTATAGTAGGGGATCTAAAATTATATACACTTAAGTGGAAAGCTAACCCTAATCATGAGGGGTCCACATGAAGAGAATCTAAGGGATGAATTTTGATGAATATATTATCTTTCTACGTAGATCATCATATTAAAAAATCATCCAGACTTTCTGGTGGGTTGCAGGGAACACGATCTTTAGAGACATGAAATGTTTTTTCCTCTGGCTTTGAAGGCGTTTTTATTTTCCCTTGGCCCCGCCTTCAAAGCATGTTGTCTCTCGGCCTTCTTCTTTCCCTGTTGGGGGTACACCACTAGTGTATTCCTTCTCTTTTGATCAATATATTCTTTTTACCGATAAAAAAAAAAAAACTATAAAAATTAGCTGTAAATTAGTGATACAATTGATGTCTTAGAAAACTTAAAAAGCTCAATTAATTTTGAAAGGTTGATTTGAGGGAGGGGGCTAGAAGTCTTAGAACGAACTGATTATTAGATATAACAGTCTATATATATAGTGAGAAGATCATCCACAGTAGAAAGCAACTCTTCGATCATCCTCTTCTATACATGGTGCACAATATTGGCATTTTGAGATGGGTTGATCCTTCGAATGGGGAAAAAATGTTGGACTCTTTGCTATTAAACCATAAAAAATATAATAGTCTGTTTGGACAAGGGATTTGAAGGAGGGATTTTGTGGGGACCAGGAATTTTGTAGAAAAATCATGTTATATTTTTCTTCAAAATTCCTAGTCCCCACAAAATCCATTGTCCAAACAGACTATAAGATGTTAGGGTTTTTTTGAAGGAAAAAAAAATTAAAAATTGAGATGTTGAACTTCTTTGCATGATCTTAATTAGGGCTGCACATGGTGCGGTTTTAAGTCCGTTCCGAACCGAAAAAAATACCGACAAACCGCAAAACTAAAAAATCTAAAACCCAGAAAATCGAAAAACTGCAAAAACCGATATTTATGGTCTGGTTTTGGTTTCATGTTTTCAAAAAACCAAAAAACCAAAACCGTACCAAAAACACCGAACCGAAAGACCAAACCAAAAAAACTAGAAAAAAATCCGCACGTATATCTATATAGTATACACATGCATTATTATGTATAAATATGCATGCTAACTCATGAAAATATGAATTTAAGAGCCTGACTCTTAAATATAATCACAATTTTATAAGTCAATGTATCTATGTCAATTTGTATCATATATGAGGCAATACATATATGTGATGTGTGTTCTCAAATTTATACATATTTATTAATTTATTTATAATATATTTATTATTTTGTATATTATTATTTTTATTGTGAAAAAATTCAATTGTGGGTATATCGTGATTAAAATTGCTACTATGTTGCTATAGAAAATATGTTGAGATCCATATAGAGATATCTAAGATATGAAGATGAACTCTTCACAGACTTCACCATGTATCTTTATAAAAAAATAAAAATAAATCATATTCGGGAACGAGCTATATTGCAAGTTGTTGGGGAGTATGCCCCACAAAAAAAATTTAAAACTCCAATATCTAATATATATGAGGAAATTGAGTGCCCCACCAATTATTAAGATTTTAGTATATTGTGCCTTAGTTTTTTGTAAAATTAGAATTTGACCAACTCATTTCTTAACACGTACCCCACAAGCTTTTAGGCACACCAAAGAAATTT
>MVGT01000749.1:5768-30314 GCA_002174775.1 Macleaya cordata | reverse complement strand
AATTCCAGCTCGTGTGAAACCCTAAGTCCTCTCGAAAATAACACGAAACCCTAGGCTAATGCAACCTAGGAATCTAAAGCACCAAGCCCTAACCCTTGAGGGGAACTAAACTAGAGACCTTAATCTCTATTTTTATTGGTTTTTAGGGTTTGGCGATCTATCAAACCCGGAAGAGACATGGATCCTTAGATCCAAGAGAAAGGATAAGGCTCTTGCGGCCTGAGAGATGAAATGGGCTGTGTGCCCGCAAGAAAAAACTGAAACAATGGATCCGACAAAAGGGATGGGCCTTTGGGCCCACATCCATAGGAAGGGCCTAGAGCCCAAAAGGAGAAGAGTGGGCACTGAGGCCCATGAAAGAGGAGGGATGGGCCCTAAGGCCCAAAATAGGGATAGGCCCATTGGGCCCATCGAGAGAGAACGGGCCCGAAAGCCCAAAAGTAGCTTATTGCAAGGTTTATTCGATTTTAACCTAAAGCTATTAAAGCAATTTAAACATGAAAAATAAGGCTACTAATTACTCGAGATTAATAAACAAGTAAAATAAAGCAACCTGATCCCGCATGCGCAATGCTAAAGCTTCAAACACGAAGATGAGTGTGAGCACAATAAACATATCGACTAAAGCAAGAAAGACACCAACAATGCCTATGAAATCATAAGTATGAAATCAAGCATACTATGCATGGAAGCAAGCATGTAACAAAAAGAGAGCAAATGAAGCCTCAAATTTTAATCCTCAAATGAATTCGAACGATCCACACCGTTCATTATGTTCATCATGCCAAAGACTATATAATCGTTACGAAGATCAAGGCAAATGTTATCTTATCAACATCAAATAACTCACTTTTTGCTCTCTTTGGTGAGAGACTAAAAAAACACACTTTCATGATAATAAAGCATGCATCATCATATTATGGCAAAACACACATCATGGAGATTTCTTCCTCAAAGATATGGACCCAAATCATATATTCATGTATCAATAAAAAGAGAGCAAAAATAGCTTCAATCTTTAAATCTAAGATGAATTTAGGCGATCCAAACTGTTCATAATATGCATTAGGCCATAATTGAGCTAAATGACATGAATATCAAGATAGATAACATGGAATCAATAGAAATTAAAGCCTTGCTAGCTCTCTTTTTTATGAGACAACTAAACAAAGGCATGGAGAAAAATTCATCCACTTGATATTATCAATGATGATTTGCTCATACATATTATGTGTATGGAAATATGATAGTATTTACTCTCACATCAAAAAAAATAAACATACCATACTTCATGTGAAATCAAAAGAGACTATATCATCCCATAATTCACCCATATCATTCACATATCATGGTTATGGAGCATTCACCATAAGAGCCTTTAAAGCCAAGATTTACATCCATTTAGCATGATACATCACATACATACATGCATGTAAAAATACCATCTCACATGAAAAATCTACATCCATGCATTTCATGCTAAATAACATAACATAGACATCAAATTAGAATTTTCTCCCATTCATCATCAAAATTATGCATGAATTTTATTTTAGCATTAAATTCTTCATTACATCATGATTTTATTATCATGTCATACATCATCATATGCTAGCACATACATCAATCCCTACATAACAACATATATCACCTCATAATTTACATGCTTTAAACACAAAATACAAGAGATGAGATAAAGAAATTTTACCTAGCAAGCATAGATCCCAAGATTTGATGCATGAGAGGTTCTTGATTTTTGGAAAAACTTGTAGAGATTCTTTTCTTGAACTCCCACTTCTTTGTCTTCTCCAAGAACCAAAATCAAAAGAAATCTCTAACCTATGACATCACTAGTGATGTAAGGGAGAGAATGGAGGAGTGATGTAAGGGATAATTTCTCCTGGAATTCTCTCCTAACTCTCTCTTTCAACTCTCTCTCACACCAAAAATGGTCTTTCAATCTTAAGAAACTCTCTACCCAAAATAGGAAAATCTCTCACCTCATCAAGCTCCATCCGTCACCCTCTCTTCTTCTTTCTCTCTACTAAAAATCCTCTCTCAGACAAAAACCCTAAGAAGAAAAGGAGAGAAAGAGAAAAGAAAAAAAACCCAAAAAGGAAAGAGAGATCCCTAAAAATGTCTAGCCTAATACTATATATAGCAAAACCCTAAGGTTCTAGAAGGACACATGTCTCATTGGGATTAGCTAATTTCAACACTCCACCAGATTTTGGACATGTGTCCAGTGGGTGATAAACACCCAAGATTCCTCCTTATCCATTTGAAAACTTATGGCTAGAAATTGTTTAGATGAGGTGTACAGATAAGATCAATTGAGGGTTTTTTTGAAAAAGGAGGGACTGGAGAATAATTTCGGGGAAAAATAAAGCAGGGGCCTCTACGAAATTTTGCCAAAACAGGTAAAATAACGCGTAAAATACGTGTGGGTTAGGTTGACCCACACGTACAGGTGGGTAATATTGGGCAAGAAGCCAAACCGCACACTTAATGTGCGGTTTGGGGCTGCCACGTCACCCACTGGTGACGCAGCCCAAACCGCACACTTGGTGTGCGGTTTGTATTTTCTCCTTTTTTTAGTTTTTTTTTGTGTTTGCCTCTTTTTTTTTTTTAAAAAAAAACAGAAATAAAAGAAACAGGAATGGGTTTTATTAAAGTGGGTCCCTTAGCTTTTAAACAAAATCAGATTTTCTATATTAATTAAAAACTAGTACCAGCCAATCCCAAGGCGACACGTGTCAATACCTAAGCACCTAGAACCAAGTGGACTCCCTACGGTTCCTAATTTATATTGGTTCTAACCCAGATTTGAGATTTCTTTAACTTTGGTTCTCATTCTCAGTCCGATTTCGAACCGAATAACGGAGGGACTAAATTAGACCCGCTTGGTCATGTTAAGCCAATTTTGACGAAATTTTACACGCAAATCGAGGTGCGCCCAAAATGGGTAATTTTCACTGGTGTGCGAAAATTTGGCGTCTACAGTTGGTATAAAATACTATTCATGTGACTGTTCATATATACGGTACTATTCATAAAACATTATTCATCAAATTCATATCATATAACTTATTTTATGCATTATCGATCAATGGCACTATTCATGTGACACTATTCACGTATATTGTACTATTCACGTATACGCTATTTATTCACCAATGTGTTGCATTATTTATCAAATACTCTTTATGGAGTATAATTCAAATATTATTGTCACTTAGATATTATTCATCGAATAATATTCATGTATTCGGTATTATTTACGTGTATGTACTTCGGGTAAATACAAAATAAACTTCGGCATTAACTTGTTTATTGAAATTAAGTATGAGCTTGAATAATTAAATTTTTCGGGGTATTACAATCATGGTATCTTCCATCAACGCAGTTGTGTGGCTACATCCAAACAAAATAGTGTTATGAAATGTAAGCATTGACATTTATTGGATGTAGCAAGTGCACTACGTTTGCAATCGAATCTACCCTTACATTTTTGGAGAGAATGTGTTCTCATAGCAGCTTACATCATAAATAAATTGCCAACACCAGTTCTTAGAAATTTTTTTTAACAAAGTCCTGGATTATAACCATTTTTGCGTCTTTGGATGCTTATGTGGTCGTAACACCATAATCAAAAACAAATTTGATCCTCGTGCAAAACCAGAAGTCCTCCTTGGGTACCCATATGGTCAAAAAGGGTACTTTGTTTATGATCTTGAAACAAAAAAGATCTATGTACTTAGGGATGCACCCAAATAGAAGGTATTAACTACCATGATACTTTTGCTCATGTGGCCAAACTTGTACTGGTACGGGTTCTCTTATCTATTGCCTCTATAAAGGGTTGGGGCTTACATCAACTTGATGTAAATAACGTCTTTTTACAAGGTGATTTTGATGAAGAAGGCTATATGACTATTCCACCTAATTTTTCTAAACGAGGTGATTCCCGAGTTTGCAAACTCAATAAATCCGTATATGGCCATAAACAGGCCTTGTGATAATGCGAAGTTTTCATTAACCCTTCTTGATGAAGGTTTTCATCAGTCCATGGCTAACTATTCTCTTTTCACTTGTCATAAAGGGTCAGCCTCCCTTTTTGTTCTTGTTTATGTCGATGACATAATTATTACTAGAAATGACGCTCATAAGATTTCCTCCCTCAAAACTAAATTAAAAACTCATTTTTCTATTAAAGATTTAGGACGACTCCAATATTTTCTTGGAATTGAGGTGTCTCATTCATCCAAAGGAATTTTTCTTTGTCAAAGAAAATATATCCTTGATATCTTACAAGTCTCTGGATTAACTGGGGCTCGGACTTCTCCATTTACGATGAAACAACACTTAAAATTGCTACCCACTGATGGTGCACTTCTTGACGATCCTAGCTGTTATCGTCGTTTAATCGGATGGTGGTTGTATCTCACCGTCACTCGTCCAGACATAACCTATTCGATTGACTATTTAAGCCAATTCATAAGTCAACCACGTAGCGCCCATTTGGATGTTACTGCATGTGTTTTACGATAACTTAAACGGACCATTGGTCACGGAATCCTTCTTTCATCTTCTAGTACCCTTGACATCAAGGGTTTTACAGATTCTGGTTGGGCAGGGTGTCCTACCACTCGTCGCTCTATTACCGGTTATTTTACTATGCTCAGCGATAGCCCAATTTTTTAGAAATCAAAGAAGCAACCAACTGTTTCTCGGTCATCTACTGAGGCAAAATATCGTGCCCTAGCTAATTTAACTGCTGAACTGCAATGTCTACAATATCTTTTTAAAGATCTCGGACTACCTCTGTCCCAACCTATTTCAATTTTTTGTGACAGTCAAGCTGCGATTCACATAGCCGAAAATCTAGTTTTTCACGAATGAACTAAACACATCGAAATTGATTGTCATTTCGTTCGTGAAAAAATTCAAACATGTTTGATCTCTCTTTTATATATAAAATCTGTCGATCTGCTAGCTGACCTTTTTACAAAGCCCCTTGGGGCAGATCAATTTGGTCGACTTATAAGCAAGTTAGGCGTTCAGTCAATTCAATCCCCCGCTCCAATTTGAAGGGGGTATTAATATTTTAATATATTTGAATATTTTATTTATTATCCTCTCTTTTACTCTCTTTCTTCACATGCTGATGTCAACATCACTTTTCTTCTTTTTTAAAAAATCTCACATAATTGATATGGTTGATCATCAAGCCACCTAGCCACCTTCTTTTGTGTACCGTTGTAATTTTTGACTTTTACTTTTTATCTTTTATCTTTACTTTTTATATGTTTTGATTGATTGATTTTCTTATGTAAAACTCTTGTAAGGTTATATATACTCACAAGTTGTGAATGACAAAGCACTGTTTCTTATTAGATTTAAAAATTATAGACTTTAATAAAACTAACTTAATAAGTATGATAAGCAGAGCATCATTTTATGTTCAACCCAACTCCATTAATAGATAAATAAGATCTTCAAATACAAAAAGAACAATCAATCAACCTGAAATCTAACAAATTCATAAGAAGTGTAGAGATCAAACCTTGTTATATATTCTCCAACATTAGCTGATGAACCCAACTTAGATGAAGAGCTTCAATTAGTGAAGGTTCCATATTCATACAAGCAAAGAAAAGAGACAGAGCAAAACTTGGGAGAGTAAGAGAGGGCTTTAGCTGCACATTACATGATTCTCTGTTTAAAATCCCTAGATAGAACCCAACTGATAAGAATCTATCAGAGAGGGGGCAACTTATACAGTATATTGAGGGAAAGCTGCTGGAGAAGAGGAGGAGCTCAGTCTAACTATCGGGCTAACACAATGAAGCTCTGGTTTTAGGTTTTGAAAGAGTGTTGCATTTGTTTCTGGCACTTTTAGAGGCAGAAACGAATGCTAGATTTTTGCCTAAAAAATGGGGGACCACGGGAAATGATTACAATAATAAGTGAAATTTTCAATGGCCATACCAAGCACCCAAAACTCATACAAACACCCGTAAAAATTTGCGCTACATATATTTCCAGCATACAAAGTGGGGCCTAAGAGGCAAACCTTTATATTTGGGCCTCAAATCTATTAAGTAGTAGTAAGCTATTTTCAATTACTTACTACTATTTAATGGGTTGGAGGCCCAAAATTAAAGGTTTGTCTTACTGCCACTCGTTAATGGTGAAAAACAAAGAGTATTTTGGATCCTGTTTATTTTTTTGCCACTAATTAGTGGGAGGCCCACACAAAATAGTTTTGTTTTTAACCATTAATTAGTGATAGTAAGAGGCAAACTTTTAATTTTGGATCTTAAACCCATTAATTGGTAGTAAGTGATTCAAAACAGCTTCTATAAGTCTTTGGGGAACTCATAACCACTTAAAAATTAATCTTAAAATAAAAAGCTTGATAGTGAATAAAAAGAATTTGTATATATTCTCTTTTTAAAATTACATGTAAGAAAGTGATAATATTAATTTAAATAAAAAACTAAATATCTAAGTAAATACAAAAAACAATAACAAAATCAGTAGAGAAGTAAAGGCCCACTTCGATTTTTTGCCTCTTAAACCAACCGCTTGATTAGAAGAAATATCAGATTCTAACAAAGAACTGAACCTAAAATTTGGGTTTGACCCATAAAGAGCTTGAACACCCTTAACATCATCCAATTTTAAGTCCACCTTTTTACTTCTTGGGCTCAAGCTAGGATACATAACTGCTTCTTTAACTGATGAGTGGGCCAGCCCTAATACGTGTCCAATTTCGTGGGTCGCCACAGATTCCAAATCAACGGCTACCCTTGATTTCTCTGATCCAAAATCAATGGCCCAAGTCTCTGCTGCATCGAGATGGAAACGACCGTTCTCCGGTGAAAACGCATGTGCAAGTACACCAAGAACCCCATCAAACGGTTCTCCATCTCCATGGTCCTTACTATAGAACCCAATTTTAATATCAGCAATCTTATAATCCTGGGTCTCTGTAAAATTCAGAGGAATAACAGAAGCCCATTTCATAAAAGCCCGTTCAAAGATATCCCGGATATCTGATTTACTAATGTAATCAATCGAATTATCAGGCGAAAACGCGTAAGTTAACATCATCGGTGTGGATCGGTCCCAACTCGGTCGGCCTGGAAAATATGCATAGTGCTTTGTTGTATGTAAAATATGTTCCATATCACTTACACCACATCTTGGTGACATAACTTGTGAAAGTGTTGTAGAATCGAGCTTACCGGTGACCGGTAGACCGAGTTTTGATTGGTATTGAATAATAGCCGATTCGAATCGAGCATCAAATATATCAGTGAAATTAGTATTATCAGTCACCAGGAGATAACCGAACCGGTGAAAATACTTCTTTAACTCGGACATGCCGGCGAGTTCGCTGCCACGACCGACATCGACAAACCTATCGAAACCACTCCATGTGTAATTAGTATTATTAAGATTAACAGGTAAAACGGTTATGAATTCAGGTATATTTCTGGCGGGAAAGGAAGGGAGGAAAATGATGATGAAGAGAAGGAGGAGAAGGAGAAGTGAGGAATAACTGAAAAACGGAAACATGTTATGTTTGTTAGTTTTTTTGGGATTAGAGAAAGGCTTTAATAAAGTTTAGATAATGTAAAGAAATGAGTAAGAGAAAGAAAGACCAATGCACAAGAAATGATGTTAAGTTTTGAAGATTCTTTCTTGTGTTTGTGTGTTTTAATTGGGAGATTCTGACTTTGATGATGAAGTTAAATGGTGGGTCAACCACTTGCATTGCTTCTAAATTAACTCCTTTTTTAAAAGACTTTGGTTAAATTACAAAATTGTCATGCTTATTTTGATAATATATATTATTGAAAGCTTTTAGTTTAACTAAAAAAACCTAATTAAGTATTTTTATTAGTTCAATTTAACTGTTTATAGTTGAACTAAATTCCAACTATAAAACCTAATCTAGTTAAGGTCGGATTAATTTGATTTATATTTTGCTTTTGCCCCCCATTTCATAATCCTAATTCATAAGACCCCCCACTTTTGTTCATAATTCGTTTAGCCCCTCATTTTTTATGGTTCCGTTAAAAAGGACGTTAAGTGACTCACGTGACCACATGTGACATGCCGAAAAGACGAAAATATCCCTACAACAGATCGTAAAGTGTGGTTATATTCACCTTTCCTTCTTCTCTTTCAGTTCACCCTTCCACCACCAACCTCATGGGTCACCGTCTCTCAAAAAACACATCACCGCCAGTTCCACCACCACCACCATTATCACCACAATCCTTAGTCATCGGCACTACATTTACAAAATCAAATAAAAATTACATACCAGAGATGAATCCAAATCGAACACCACCGCAATCAACCCCATGGGTCACCGCCTGCAATAGAACACACCACCGCTAGTTCCAACACCACCACCACCAGTCACCAGATATGGGTAGGTTCAATTTATAGAATCATGAAGAATGGTGAAAATAATTAACTAAAACTCAATTTCAGAAGACAGAAAAAAGAAAATTTAAAGCCCTAATCTGCATATAAATCTATGCATTTAGAAGAGAAACAATAGATATGTGAGAGAGAGAGGGAGCTGTATACATTTGGTTTTGGAGAGATTCGATGCATTTCTTGCCACGGTTTAAGGGGAGGTATGAGTGAGGGAGAATTTTTGAAATGGTGGTGGTGATAATATATAGTGGTGGCGGAGCTGTTGGTGGTGTGTTTCCTATAGTGATGGTGGCGGATGGGGTTGATGATGGTTGAATAGAGAAGAAGAAGAAGAAGAGGAGGAGGTAATTGTAACCCACAGTTTTATCAAGATTATGCCCATGTATTTACTTAAACAATGGGCATTTAAGTCTTTTTACATACTTACGTGAGTCACATAATGTCCTTTTTATCGGAACCGTAAAAAATGAGGGGCTAAACGAATTATGAACAAAAGTGGGGGGTCTTATGAATTAGGATTATGAAATGGGGGGCAAAAGCAAAATATCTCTTTTTTTTTTAGATTTTTCTTCTTACACTATTTAATAATTTCTCTTTTTCTTTTTTTGGGTTACTAAACAGATTAACATTATTACATTAGGAAAATTTTATAGGCACATCATTACGGTTTTACCACTTAAGTCAATCAGCCTAACACAAAAAAAATTGTTGAATTTGAAAAATGGGTTGGACTGAATTTAAGTCTTTTACAAGTCAATCCAGTGGTGGAAGTTAGTGAGGTCAGTTGACCCGCTCAAAAAAAATTCATCTAGTATTTCTTTGCTAATTTTGACATTGGTACCTCATGTTTTTTTTTTATTGAAATTAGAAATAGCTCCCTGTTTTTTAGTAATTCCGGTTTGTTTACCCATATTTAAGAACCCCCCCCCCCCCCAAACTCAATTTGCCCTCTCACGTGCGCATGGCGTCTGAGTTGGTAAATTATATGACGCGTTATTTGGTTAACCCATTCACAAACCTACTCACTACACAAACTATTAATTTTTCTCTAGTAACAACGCGCTTATTCATTTTTTACACTGTCCCGTGGGATTCTCATGAGCAGTGAAGATCATCATAAAAAAAAATCAGCCTTTGGATAAGCTCCATGTTACCATTCATATAGATCGAGTGTAATTATTATAGAAATATGGTTGCAGGTGGGTCTATTTGGAGAAAACTATGGGCTGATATGATTTGAACGTTGAAGAGATTATCTTCACTGATGACAGTGTATAAATTGATGTGATCTAGACTCTGAGGTCGTAAAAAAAAGTCAGCCCTTGGATCAATTCCATATGACCACATTGGCAAGTGTAACCCAAGTGTAAACAAATAAATAATATGACAGAATACATTCGGTATTTCTTAAAAAGAAGTTAAAAAAAAAACTACAGGACAAATACGCAACTTCATACACGTTGTTGGCTTGGTGAAGCCGCATATATATATTTAAGATAGGATGTGACAAAGCCTATTTTGACCATTAGTTTACACAATCTATGGGCTCATATTTTGGGAGATCATCTGCACACAAAAAATTAAAATTGCTCTATAACTTTTAGACCTAAATTTTAAGTTTTTTTAACCAATCATTTTGCAGTCAACTGTAAACCAACTTTGGATTAGATTAAAAGTTTTGGAACCACCAAATATTTGTGAGGATGATCTAGATGGTGGAACTCTAGTGAGAAATATTATGAACATTTTGATTTGTGCTAGCTTGGGGATTGTGGGTCACGTTATGGGAAGAGGAGGTGATGCAGTTGAAGTATGGGATTATGGAATTCGCCACATCACGAGATTGGCCTCAATTTTGTTAAAAACAATTTTGCATCGAATCTTCCAAATATTCTAACATATGGTGGCACAATTAGAGCATCTCGAATGCAAAAGTCTTAGAAGACAATGTCTTATCTACGTGGCATGTCTCATAAGACAATGTCTAATCTACTTGGCAAAAAAAATCTTCACAATAGACATTGTTGAAAAAAATACATCTCCAATGCAAATGTGTTGGGATGACTTTTTAACTTATGTGGCACTTAATTTTTGAATGGGTCAAACTTATTTTGTTTAAAAAGTAACTAAAATTTTTGGAGGGAAAAAAATTGCTGATGTGGACCGTAAGACATTGTGAAAATGAATGTCTAGAAATAGACATTCTACTTCACAATGTCTAGAATAACTACCGCCACATCATCATCACATCCTTTCTTTACATTAGCATTGGAGAAGGTTTTTTAAAAAGAATGTCTATTTATCCTACGTGGCAGTCTTATTTTACCACATTCACATTAGCATTGGAGATGCTCTTAACATCCAATTCTATAGTATTAATTCTATGTCCTAATCATTAATAAACCAAGCGGATAACCCTAATCTCTCTCTCAAAGATATTTTTGAAAATATTTGGTTTCGTTTGAAAATATGGTTTTGACGACCTTCAAAAACATAGTTTTTACTTTTGAAAATATTTTATGCAAGACTCATTTTGCAAATCATTTCTACACTTTTATATATATTATATGTATATAATAACTCAAGCATTGTAGATGTTGGCAAAGCTTGTTCCGATAGTCATAGGTTTCTCTCCTTAAGTTTACACCTTTCTAACACTAGTTGGGCTTACTTTGGGTCCATAGGCCTTAAGCCCATACTTAAGTCTATGTTAGAAAAATCTCAAGTGTTACAAGTGCTATTACATGAAACTGGTATTAGCTTGTCATCTACACCTTAGATGCTTGGTAAAACTTAATTTAAACATTTATCACTGAAATGGGCTTAATTAATTTAAACATTAATTTATCAATGAAACAAACTTAGTTTAAATATTTATCACTGATATGGATTGTAAACTAAGTGATATAATAACATTTTTATCTGAACCCTAAATGCAATCACAGACTGCTTAGATTAATTAAGTTCGAAAGGTTGACAACCACCTAAGAAGTTGCCTTTGACTTAAAGAAGTCAAAAAGCAAGAAAGATTTGTATGGTAACATTTTTTTAAAGTGACTTCTAAAAGCAAAAAAAAAAATTTACTTCTTTTTTTAGCAAAAATATTTTAATTTTCTACTTCTTAGAAGTTGTTTCTCCTCGAGTACCATGTAACAACTAATAACTCATCATTTTTTTAGACTTATAAGTCAGTAGTTTACCATATAAACTTCTCCTTATTTTTTACTTCTAAAAAATACTTTTGTTTTTTTAGAAGCAGAAGCACTTATGTCTGGTTGCCAAACGCCCATTTAACGTTATTAGTTTAGGCTCGTGATATCTACCGTATAGGCAACAGATAAGGGTCAACTAATTTAAAAGCTATACTTAATTGGTGATATTAAGGGATGTTGTTAAGGGCTACCACGACCAGAGCCGGATCTGAGGGAAGGCAGTGAAGGCGGTCGCCTAGGGCCCCCAAATTTTGAGGGCCCCCGAATTTCTATGTACTTTATATAGTTATATATATTCTACCAAAAAAAATTATATATATATATATATATATACCTATAGACCGATTTCTCGACTGCTAATTTTGAGAAACTACACTTTTAGCAATGAGTATGGTTCCGTGGACATTGTTATACATACAATATGTTTATAAGATCCCTATGGGGCCCTCTTGAACATGATCTAAGGGCTGATTTTTTGTAGAAATATTCTACTAATTATTTAGATCATTCTCACCAAAATTCATATCATTTTAAAAATTTTAACCCCATAAAAAAAATAGCGTGATTTTATAAGCCATATATTTTTTCAATCAGTGTAATTTTAAAATGATAAGATATTTGGTGAGAATGATTTACATGGTGAGAAGAATATATCTATAAAAAAAATTAGCTCTTAGGTCATCTCCATATGAACCCCACAAAGATGCTATGAATAACGGTGTCTATATAGTCTATGGAACCGGACTCTTTAGTAATACCTTTAAAAGTTATTTTATAAGTTAAAATACCCCTAATTAAAAAAAACCTACCAAACAACTTACTAAAACTACCATTTTTTTCATCTTTCACCAAAGCGTGTACTCTTTGATAATAAAAGAACCCGAACACTAGAAAGCTAAAAATTCTTTTTATGTCATATTCGATAAAATTATGTCATCTCCATAATTTTTTATAACACCAATTTAAGAAACTTAAATTTTTATGAAGCATTGATTAAGTAGAACACACACTCATTAGAATCTGAACCACTGAGGACCTGTGGTAAGTGATTCTCGATTATGCAAGTTTAATTGGTTATTTTGTAGCTATAAATACAAAAAGAATAATCTTTAAGTTATTATATTTTCTCTACTTTCTTGGGTAGTTTGTCATTGTTATGAAGGAATAATAGTAGGCATTGGTTTTGATCTGAATATTGTAGAAGAACTTAATTGTGGTTGATCCTATTACAATGTGTTATATTATCGTAATTTAATAAAAAAAATTAGGTAGTTACTTTCGTTTCAATATTAGTATATAGGGCCCGTTTTCAGGAATTCGCCTTGGGCCCCCAAAATCTCAGATCCGGCCCTGACCACGACCAAGTAAAATGCATTTGAATTGTTTTAAAAAATCAACTCAGCCAACAACCGAACAAATGTCTTTCTATGGAAAAAAAAGGAGGATAAACTATGTATTGTTTGGACTCATAGATCATGCACAACTAATTTTTTTAATAAATAATTTTGTACTTTTAGTTTTCTCTACAATGCTTTGCTTTCTTTTGTTCTAATTTTTTTTTTTGATGTTTTGATGACCAAATGCCTTCCCCAAACTTATTTTGTAGAAAAAAAACTCATCCACTAATGATGGAGTATATTTCATACCATATATATAAGATTCTCAAATATGAGATCCAATGTTCGAAATGTTTGAGTCGAATGAGGTTGAATGTACTTGGTGTTGTGATGTTGAATAAGATGGTAGGAAAATTCGTTAGATTGGTGAAGTGAGAAGGAAAGTGTTAACAATAGAAAATCTAGAATTTTTATTGTTTGACCAAAAGATGGTAGCCCCCTATTATTAACCCTAAAATTAAGTGGCCCTTATCGGTTGGCTATGCGGTAGATATCACGAGCCTTAGTTTATCCTTATATTCTATATCTTTAAATCTCTAAGAATTTGAGTCAATATATCCATGCTAATTACTGTGCTTTTGCACCCTACTGCTAGGAGCCATTCAAAGCAAAAAAAAGTCACTTAGCCAGTCGTTACCGAAAAACTTATAGCATAATCTACAGAAAGGAACAATTTTGAGTTTGATGTAAATCACAAGGGTGTGTGATACACACTACCACTAGATTTATATTCTGTAGGTTTTTCTGAAGGATTCTACTGTACGTATAGCATTAACCTTTTTTTTTAACGGTGATGCTAAGGTTACCAAAAAATCTACAGAATTTTCTACTGAAGACATAATCTACGGTGGATGCATATCACTTTAGGATGGATGCGAATTATGAAGGTATGTGAAAATAGTTGCACCGTCGGATTAGCTTTCGGTAAAAATTTTTATAGGATTTTACCGTAAGTTTAGTATTATCCTTTTTATAATGCTCCCCATGATTCACAGTGATGAGCAAAGCATAACTACACAGCCCCAAGCCAATTAAAGTGCCACACATGACACATCATCTTTGTGAATGGCATTGCCTATGAAATGCAATTTTGTTCACCCAATTATAAGGTTGGTGAGCAACATCGAAAATCCTAGCCATTCGCTATTTCATGTTCATAGATGATGATGGGATTGACCATTTAACATACAACGGTCAGTCTTGTGGTGTGTTTTTCTCACCCACCTTGCGAGTGGGTGAACAAAATCACACTCCCAATGATACGTGCACCATCAAATAGTTACTCAACTAGTGATGTCCTAATCGCAATGTATTATTAAATCAGTTTGTGGCCATTGGATTTGGGAACCATGACATCAGGATAAGGTCGCTTTAACTACCCAAGAAATAAAGATACTGATAGAGGAAGTGCTGAAGACTCGGCTATCTGTTTATGTTAAAAAATTTATTTTTAGAGCAATTTTCTATTAAATTTTTTAATTAAAAATATTTAGCAAGAAATAAAAATAAAAATAATAATTCCCAAAAACCCAAGTAATTAATTCCAAATGAATTATTGGTTCTCTTTACTGTCATCATCATATTGACTACATGCCTTATGTTTGATTGGTCACGCAAAGTTTTGAATTTTCTTCTACTGCATGCATGGGTCATACACGTTTTGAGAATGACACCATGAAATTCAACCATTTATGTTGGACTCATAAACTTTTGCACCGAAAGACAAATTGTGAACCGATCAAAAAAAAAAAGACAAATTGTGAAAACTAGTCCCAATACTCCGTGCAAGTAGGGGTGTCAACGGGTCGGTTCCGGATCGGAACCTAAAGGTTCCAGATCCGGTCCCGTTAATATGAAGCGGTTCCGGATCCGGTACCGCTAGGATCCGCAGGTACCCGATACCTGTTTTAAGTTATTGTTTTTTTATTTTTTTCACACAAAACCTATTTGTATTTTGTATTTTCGTATTCTATTCAATTATAAAATTTATTTTATTATAAAATTTGTTAAATAATAGTCATTTTACAAAACCTATTTGTATTTTATATTTTCGTATTTATCGGATCCACAAAGTGAGGTCCCGGAACCGCAAAAAACGGTTCCGGTACCGGTTCGGTTCTGGGTTTTTGGGTATCAATTGACACCCCTACGTGCAAGGTAGGAAAACCTTTTTTTTAGATAATTAGAAAGTTTAGTTATTTTAAAATTTTAATTACTATAAATTTGTAAGGAAATAATTTTTATGGAGAGAGATTTATTATAGTGAGAAAGTATAGTTGCTTTAAGATTATAATTACTATAAATTTTTAAACAGAGAATTTTTAAAGAGAAAGAAATTAGAGAAAAAATAATACGTGTCATAATTTAAGGAGAATGTTTGTGAGAGAAACATGTGGCAGAAAAAGACTTCTCCTATAGTATATTACTAGCCCCCATATCTCGTGCAAGGCACCAGGGCTTCTTTTAGAAAAAAAAATTGAATTTTTTTATTAGATAATTAGAAAATTTAGTTGTTTTAGAATTTGAGAAAGGCTTTTTCCTATAGTATACGAGACCTCTTGCACACGCATTGCGTGTGCCTAATGCATTTTAGTCATTAAATTTGTTACAATAATTAATAAATAAATGTATAATTAGAATTTAAAAAATAAAATAAAATGTTTATTAAAAACTCATTTTTTTTAGAACAGTAGAAAATATTCATAAATAAGTTATCCACAAACATTAGTTTTCAAGAAATTTAACATATTGTAAGTGAAAAACTTCGCTTACCTCCACATCTACGCCTTTCATAATCAAATCCAATGTAAAACCCCTTAAAATCACCTTGCAATTCAAAAAAATTGAACCAAGACAACTCAGAATTTTACGACAAAAAAAGTAAAAAAGCAACAAAATTTAATTAAAAATAATAAATAAAGAGAGATCGATAAGATGAAAAATATGGTTGAATAGAAGTTCTCAAATGTTTGAAGTAATAGAAATGGGTTTTCTTCTTTCTCTGTAATCTTCATCCTCGTTTGAGGTATTATATTGAGTTAGTTAGTTTTTAAATCGGATTTGAGAATATCTTTTAAGCTGTAAAAATGTTAGTGGGAGCAGTTTTGGAGAAGAATCCCTATTTATGTGGAGAATCACTATCTACATATAATACTAATAATTACTTGTAAAATTTGTAACTTCTTTTATTTTAAATTTCTAATTATACCCTTATTTTTGTATTCTTTCAATTTTCTATTTAATAGGAAAATTTTCTTTTTAATAGGGATAAAATATAAAAAGTATAATTTGGGGCTTCAATAACTACCTCTAGGGTCGCTTCCCTTTAAAGAATAGAATAGATTATAATAGATTGGGCCATATGTTTATAATGTAGGTTTTTTTAACCCACACCTAAGAGAGGGTTTTGTTAACCCAAAGTGTGAAACCCCACTAACAAAAAGAAATTTTTTTTCTAATAATAGTAATATTAGTAGTATTTAGAGTTGTAGTATTAGTAATATTAGTAGTGTAACAAAAGAAAAGGGTATTACCAATAATAATAATGTTAGTAGTATGTGTAGTATTAAGAGTTAGAAACAAAAAAAAAAGAAAAGAAAAGAAAGAAATAAGAAAGAAAGAAGGAGAAGGGAAATAAAAGAGAGAGGGATAGAGAAATGAGGGAGAGAGAGGTCGTATGAGAGAGGGAGAGTGAGCTGTGAGGAGAGAGATCGTGGGAGAGAAGGAGAGGGAGAGATCAACAAGAGAGGGAGAGATCTGCAAGAGAAAGAGAGAAAGAGAGAGAAAGAGAGAGAGAGAGAGAAAGAGAGAGAGAAGGGAGAAGAAGGAATAGCAGCAGCTGTTCACGCCGGCGGCAGCTGCTGCTGTTTTCCGGCAGGAAGAAGGGAGCAGAAGAAGAAGAAGGAAAAAGGAAGAAGAAGAAGAAGGAAGAAGAAGGAAGAAGAAGGAAGAAGGAGGAGAAAGGAGAAGAAGAAGAGAGGAAGAAGAGGGATTTCTCTTGGGTAATTTCTCACCATTTTTCTCACCATTTCAGCTGAATTTATGAGCAAAATAATTTAGTTTTTGTGTTGTTCAAACATGCATGCTAGTGTAGATCTTGTTTTGAGCTTAATGGTGGAAGAAGGGATGAGATGGACCAATATTTTTGTGTTAAAATGAGAAATCAGCACCTAAATATTGTAGATCTTAAAATTTTTGTGATGTAAATTGGGGTTTTTGAAGAAAATGAAATTTTGTTATGCCCTAGAAATTTGTTAGATGGATGGGTTGAAGGTTTTAGGTGAATATATGGGTTTTATGACCTAATTACCCCCATTTTTGATGCATGCAAGTGGAGATTTAATTTTGAGGAGATTTTGGTGAGTTTTCTTTGTATAGCTTGTAAATGGTGATAGAGAAAAAAAATATAGTTGATGTTCAAGGTAAATAAGTTGGTGGTGAAACCTATATTTTTGGGGATTCATAAGAATATGATAAATCATGATTTTTGATTTATGAGAAACAATGAGCTGATTTTTCTTTAGTTCATACAAAAATGTGGTATGATTTACTCTTGAACAAAGAAATATTCCATGGTTTTGGTGGATAATGATTTCCTAAAACTTGGGTGAAGTTTGGGGCTTGTTTTAGGCATTCGTGGGACCATTAATGATAGTTAAAGTTGAAGATTTTTCCTTGCTTAGTTTTAAGAGATTATTTCTTAAGCTTATGGTTGTAATGAACACAGAGAGTTGGAAAAAAAAAGTTCATGCCCTATAATTTTTATATGCTCATGCTTGATAGGAAATTTCACCTTGTTTGGGGAATTTGATGATTTCAATGGAACCTTGAGTTGAGTCTAGAAATTTGATGATGGTGGAGTGTGAAATTTTTGGAGATTCATATGTAATGTAGCTTGATGATAGTAGATAATGAATCTGAGTTATTTTAGATGGAGCTATCATGGTGAGGGCTATAGAGATCAATCTTAAACTGAAGATAAGATTTATGGGATAGGTTGTCTTTTGTGCTATTTTTGAGGAATTCTATTTCATTAGAAGAGCAACGATGAAGTTCGCCTTATTTGAGGCTTTAAGTGAAGGTCCCACCTTGTCTTCGATGGATATGGGTTGTTTAGAGACGTTGAAGTAGGAGTAGTACTCTAAGTCGTTGATGTTTTCTTGATTTTAAATTCTTATTGTTCCTCATTTTCTATTCGACTTTTGGTTCTAAGTACTAGAACCTAATTCTGTCTTTTGTTTCTTTGTCCAGCTGGTGAGCTGGGTGCGGCTGACTCTCTGGGTGAGGAGGATCAGTTCCTGTACCGCTAGAGGTAGGTGGTCAATTCATCTTAATAGCACCCAACCTTTTAAATGCATGTTTCGAACTGTTATATATGTACCTTGTATGCAAAGCATGGCATGAAATTTTTGGATAACAACAAACTGATGTTATGAAGAAAACATTGAGAAACTAGTTTTAATATGGAAATATGCATGTTTGATTTTATATCATGTTTATGAAATATTTCTCATGGATTATGAACTATTGTGACTTCAATCTTACTATCATGATTTATGCCAATGAAATGATGTTATGTTTGGAAAACCACGTTGATATATTGAAAATCTTTGGAAGAGATGAGAATCTGTTTTATCGAGTGTTTTTTCGATGTGAAACCCAACTTTGAAAATGTGACAAAAGGAATTTCTGTCTGTGATCTCCTAAAGACGGTAGGGGCATCTCACTACCGGGCTTGATAGGATTCACGAAGACACGGAGAACCGTGTATGCCTTAGGTGGACTGGTGCCTATGTTACGTCCACTCGGATTCCTGCCCGAGTGATCTGTGAGTTGGCATGTCATGGTTCCACGGACACCCAAATTATTTTCGTGGTTT
Source organism: Macleaya cordata (assembly GCA_002174775.1). Lineage (NCBI taxonomy): Eukaryota > Viridiplantae > Streptophyta > Magnoliopsida > Ranunculales > Papaveraceae > Macleaya > Macleaya cordata. The sequence continues at coordinate 11,364 of MVGT01000749.1, read as the reverse complement.
TACAGTTGACGGTTAAGGATCGGAATAAGGTCCTTAGTGGTGCTGTGACGGCGTTGTTGGCGAGGGATCCCTTATTTTGGGTTGATGTAGGTTTCCCTCTCTTCAGTCACAGCGGACGCTTACTATTTCAACTCCTTTTCTTTAAGACTTATGTTTGATGGCTCGGTGGTGAGCCTTATGGTTACTTGTTTTATATGAAACAACTCCTACTTTATCTTCTCCCACTATATATATTTTGACAGGAAACCACAAACCTAACTATATATCATATCACAACTATTCCATGTTAAGTGTGAAATGTGTAGTTATTTGCAGGTTTCTCCTGGTCCTACATCGTTGGGATTTCAGTTGAGTTGAGAAAAAAAAATGGATGGCAAATTTTTAGTGCATATCCTTGTTTAAATTTGCTTCCGCTGCGTAATTTTTTTTATATGCACTGTGTCTATTAGGTGACGAAAGGTCCAGTTTACAGGGGAGACTCTGCCGGATTTGAGTCTCGTTGTAGACTGATGGTAATGTCCCTTGTATTTGGGGTACGGGGCGTTACACAAAGCTTCTTCTATAGTATATTACTAGCCCCAATATCCTGTGTAAGGCACAAGGGCTTCTTTTTTAAAAAAAATTTTAATTTTTGTATTAGATAATTAGAAAATTTAGTTGTTTTATATTTGAATTTATGTTTATAATTTAGGTTTTTTTAACCCACACCTAAGAGAGAGGGTTTTGTTAACCCAATAATAGATAATAGATTAGACCATATGTTTATAATATAAGTTTTTTTAACCCACACCTAAGAGAGAGGGTTTTGTTAACCCAAGGCTTCTCCTATAGTATATTATGTTTATAATGTAGGTTTTTTTAACCCACACCTAAGAGAGAGGGTTTTGTTAACCCAAGGCTTCTCCTATAGTATATTACAAGTATTGAAAGCCCGTGCTAAACACGAGCAACGGTCTTTAAAACGACGATACAACATGTAAAATAGTATAAATTTTAACTATAAATAATATTTATAATTTTAGAAAAAACTTCAAAAGAAATTTTAAATCATAATAATATATTATATATGTGTGAAGTAAAAAAGATATTTGAAATTCTAAATGCCCTACGGTTTAGTTGGATTGACCGTATGTCAATGTGACTATGGTAAAGGATCACACTATCACCAAATTTTAAATTTTAAATTTTAAATGGTGATACACAGTAAGACAAAAATTCTAACTAGAGTATTGACTTATTCGATTCTAAATATGCGGAATTAAGAACAAAAATCAAATATTTCAATCTTGCAATAAACTAGAAATTATGCACGAGAGATTTTGTTTACGAAGAAACCCAAACTGGGAAAAACCCCGGGACCTAGTCCAGAAAAGAATCCACTAAAAGTTAATGAAAAACTTACAAACCGATTTACCACTCGATGTCGATGGACACGAATTACAACTCCTTCTACGCTCCAATAGCTATGGTCTACTGTTTATCCACAAATTCGAACTCCACGAATTTGCCTCCTAGTGGATGTTGATGCATCTCCAACTTGACCTCCGCAAGTCCCGCACCTTGAACCAATACTTGACACATCAAGTATATCACCACGAGCTTGACTCTTCAAGCTACACCATCGGAAATCCACAGGTACACAAAAATAGAGTTTTTCGTTTGAAATGGGAAGAATAGAACCAAGTTTAACAAGTTTGAAAACTAAGAATATGGAGGTGAAGCTTTTCAAAAACTTGTTAAGGTATAGGGTGTTTGGTTGATTTAAACATGAATGAATCAACTCCATTTATAATGATGAATTCTAGACATAGATCTGAAATGCACTAAGTGTGATGAGTGCATCTCTAGATCTAGATCTAGAATACACCATTAGTAATGAGTGATATTCTTAGATCTAATCTATGACACCCTCACCCATTAAAAGTTGTTTCCCACGCACACATGTTTTTCCCTAAAATATGAATGGAGAAAACAACTCATAAAGGTACTTTCCAGCTCAAAATGACAGCCCAGATTTGCAGATCTGGGCGACGGTATCGATACCTTCATGGTAGTATCGAAACCGTGCAGCATCTGTTGAAGAAAGCCAGCAAGTGGTGTCGATACCGTGAGGGGCGGTATCGATACCAAAACTCATCTGTTCCCAGGAGAGTTTTGGTATCGATACCACCTAGTATGGTATCAAAACCAAAAGTTGTCTGTCAGCAAAGCTAGTTTTGGTATCGATACCATAATGTTGGTTTCGAAACCAAAACTCATCTGTTTAATAGATGCGTTTTGGTTTCGATACCATCAGAGCGGTATCGAAATAAAAAATGTCCTAACGACACTTTTGAAGTGGTATCGAAAGCGCAGGGTTAGTATCGATACAAAAACTCATCTGTTTCGATACCACTAAGCTGTTTTTCAGAAAAATTGTCTTTTAAGACCTTTTGAGCTTTGAAAAAAACTTTTCTTTGGTCAAGAAGAAACTAACCACCTATAGTCCTTAGATATCTAAGTCACTTACCATCCTAAGATGATTTTTGGTGGTGAGTTGAACATTTTGGAGTCTTTCCATCACTTCGATGCGTACCGAGACTCGCTAACTTTAACTTAAGTTACATTGACCTTTTTTAGTTTAACTCTTGACACGAAATTTGACAAACAACAATTATGAGGAAACCTCATGGACCTTTCAATCTCCCCCTTTATCAATTTCGTGACAAAAATCATACATAAGATAAAAAAACAAAAAATCGAATAATCAACACTTTCTCTTATAATGAACTCAAGTAATAAGATAACAGACAAAGTTCCCCCATAATCTCAGCACCTTGATACTTAGAGTTTTGTCTTTTTGTGTTTCCTGCAAAACAACTCATGTATAGCACATGGTAGAAAAATAGGTTCTTCTTAGAAATACTACCCTTCAAAAATCCATTCTCTCTCTCCCCTTATGAGAGAACCTATGAGTTTTCTCCCCCATAATCATATATCCCATGCATACATCATTCAGAATAGTAATCACTTCTCCCCCTTTTTGTTAGAAAATAGACAAAGGTGGGAAAAACCAACCTGCAAGAGATATTAATCATTCACAAAGAGGAGGAAAGGAAACTAGAAGCATAGAACCTGTATCATCCATCCATTTAAAAATATTCAAGTATTAAAGGAGAATAAAGGTATCTAATGTAAATAATGAAACTGTTAAAACTAGTTCAGTCAAAAGAAATGTCTAAACAGCATCATCATCACCATCCTCATCATCATCACCAGAATCATCACCATCATCACCACCAGCAGCAATGCTTGGCATCTCCTCATCATCCCCATCGAGTGAAGAGCTCTCTGAAGATTCCCTATCATCTTCAGGTTCAAGAGGGCGATCATGGCTAGTCTTACTCCGTTCCTCATCAACCGGAATCGTAGCTCCTTCGATTCCCATCTTGGCGGCAATGGCATTAATAACTGGAGCCAATGCCCTTATGTATGCTAGAGTGGCGTTGACTGCCTTAGCCTGCTCGAGGTGTGCTTGACGCCTGATCTCTCTCCTAGAGCTCTTGTGGAGGACCTCGATGGTGGAGCAGAATGAGCAACAAAAGGATCAGCAGGAGCCTTGTCGTTTAGTTGGCCGCGACTACGATTCACCATAGCAGCTCCTAGTGGGCGCATTGGCACCATACAAGGCTCAGATGCCGAAACCTTAATCTTCTCATGATACAAAATCTGGGAAATCAAACACGGAAAGGGAAGAGAGTGGTTCTGAGAAGATTCCTCATGAATCCAAATCATCTGAAGCACTAAGAATTCAGACATGAGGATTGGCGTCCCTTTGCAGAGGTGGTACAAGAATTCCGCCATTCGGTCACTGTAAAAACTGGTGTTCCCTTTACATAGGAATAGATTGGTAGCGGTAATCTTGGCTAACACATGGATGCGTAGAGGATAATGCTTGGTGGGGAATTTCTTAGTCCAAGCAAACTGACGACCACACAACTCTACAGTAACCTCCTCATAGGTGGGAAAGTATTCTTCATCCGATTCAGTTGTGGGAGGCCAAGAGATAGCATTCTCATCTTCTACAATGTTGAGAAGAGAAGCTATGAGAGTGGGGGTTACTGAAAAAACCTTCCCACTGACCATGGTCTCAAAAGAGGGAATGTTCCTGTCAATGTTCTGTAAATTTGAATAAAACACCTTGACAAGGCGTGGGTAGGCTTTGCCCTCTACATGAAACAACTTGTCCCAACCCCTAAATTCCAAAAGGTTACCCAAGGAGGAGATAACATCATTCCTGGGGTCAAAATCAATCTCTCGTTCAACAACGAAGCTTTGAGATTGGAAGTGTTCAATGTAAAACCTATGACAAATCTCAGAGGAGAATTTTTCCCTTCTGTCTAAATCTACAACATGGGAGGAAGAGGGTTTTACTTTCTTGGAAGCCTTAATTTTAGGAGTCTTCCCAATTGAAGGTCTCTTGCCATTTGTCATTGTGATGTAAGAAAAAAACAAAAGAATCAAAGAAGGCCAAGGGATAGGAAAGAAAGACCTACTCCAATGAAATCCTCGAGAAGAATCGAATATCACTTCCCCAAATCTGAGCACTAAATCGAGACGAACCAAGAATGTCAAATCAACCCACAATTTAGCAAAAGATCAATAAAGAAATCAATGAGAAATCGAAATCAAAAGCCCTAAAGATTGATTTCCTTTGATGGTTATAACTGAAAATAGGTGGAAAAAGGGTTTTGGTATCGAAAGCTCGAAGAAAGAAATGAAATATTAAAGGCCCTAATCGAGATTTTAAACACCTAAACCCGCGGCGGTATCGATACCGTGAAGTCAGTATCGAAACCGAAATTCATCTGTTGGATTATGCCCCAACCGGTATCGATACCGTATCGAAACTGAAAATATGTCCTGGATCCATAAGATGGTTTCGATACCGCTGTGTTGGTATCGAAACCAAAACTCAACTAGAACCCAAGCAGTATCGATACCAGAAGGGTGGTATCGATACCGAACCCAGAAATTGGAAAATTTTAAGATCTAAACCCATATTCTGAATTAATCAAACAAACAACCAATGAGTTCAAGGCAAGAATAAGATTTTGAAAATTATTTAAAAAACACACTTTCTTATGAGTGAAACAATTGAGTATTCTTTAAAGTGATCAATTTGTTGACCAAGGCTATCATCAATATAACGCAATCACAACAGATTTATGGAAATATGATTTTACTAGACCTTATTCCAGCATAGCCTTGCTAGTTCTCAAACAAGTATTACCACAATTTTCATAATCTTGATCCATGCGTGTGTGTGTGATGAGAGAATAATATCAATATGTGAGATCATCCTAAAAGGAAGATAAGATAAGGTTATCCATATTACCAATTTCTTCAAATCTGAACCTTACCCAGCATTAAAGAACCATCTCACTTTGTTACCTATTAATGACCTTCATGTTTGAGTTTGAAAGAACCTTGAGGAACTCAAGAGCATGAGACATAGATCACCAACTTTTTCCCAATATTTTCCTTAAACTTGCAAGCGACTCTTATCCGAGGAGACACAACCAAGGAAGTACCCGTATTGGAACCAAGTGGGTCA
>MVGT01002327.1:118271-215264 GCA_002174775.1 Macleaya cordata | reverse complement strand
CATTGGGAAGCTGTAAAGTGGATCTTCAGGTACTTGAAAGGTTCCACTAATGTACCTTTGTGCTATGGAATGGGGGACTCCATTCTGAGGGGCTATGTGGATGCAGACTTCGCTGGTGACCTTGATAGAAGGCAAAGCATGACAGGGTATGTCTATACTCTGGGGTCTACTGTAGTGAGTTGGAACTCACGGTTACAGAAGTTGGTGACATTTTCAACAACAGAAGCAGAATACGNCAGATATCTGATCAGTCTGGTAGTCTCAGAAAGACTCGACATGTATCTGATGGATGTGGTTACTGCATATCTGTATGGGAAGTTAGATACAGATATTTATATGCGAGTCCTAGAAGGGTTATTTTTACCTGAGGGAAAACCATGCCATTTGTATTCACTTAAGCTCAAAAGAGCTCTATATGGATCGAAATAATCTGGGAGGATGTTGTATAATCGCCTTAGTGAATACTTGATAAAGGAAGGATATGTAAACGATCCCATTTGCCCCTGCATTTTTATAAAGAAAACAGAATCTGGATTTTCTATCATCGCTGTGTATATCGATGATATCAACTTAATCGGGACTCCTGAAGAGCTCCGTAATGCTGCCGAATACCTGAAGAAGGAATTCGAGATGAAAGATCTCGGAAAAATGAAATTTTGTCTTGGCTTGCAGATCGAGCATAACTCAAGTGGAGTTTTAGTCCATCAAACAGCATATACTGAGAAGATCTTGAAGCGTTTTAACATGAACAAAGCACATCCATTGAGTACTCCTATGGTTGTGAGATCTCTTGATATTGAGAAAGACCCATTCCGACCAAAGGAAGAAGATGAAGCACTACTTGGTCCTGAGATACCATATTTGAGTGCAATCTGCGCATTAATGTACTTGGCCTAATGTACCAGACCATACATTGCATTTGTTGTGAATCTCTTAGCCAAGTTCAGTTCTGCCCCGACAAGGAGACATTGGACAGGTGTCAAGCAGATTCTCTGTTATCTCCGCGGGACTACAGCCATGGGATTATTTTATCTGAGAAACCCATCAAATGGCTCTCAGATAATGGGATATACTGATGCCGGATATCTCTCCGATCCCCACAAAGCTATTTCTCAATTTGGTTATGTCTTTATAAGTGGTGGTACTGCATTCTCCTAGCGATCCAACAAGCAAAGTCTTCCAGCCACTTCTTCAAATCATTCGGAGATTATTGCATTGCATGAATCCAGTCGAGAATGCGTGTGGTTACGATTACTGATTGGGCATATTAGAAGCTCTTGCGCTCTACCCTCTGTCACTGATGTTCCAACAGTCAGTTTTGAAGACAATGCCACTTGCATATCACAAGTTAGAGAAGGCTACATCAAAGGTGATAGAACCAAGCATATTTCGCCGAAGTTATTTTATTCTCACCATCTCCAGAAGAACCATGAGATTGATATCCAACAGATACAATCCTGTGAGAATTTTGCTAATCTATTCACCAAGTCTCTGCCTACGGCGATTTTTAGAAAGCTGGTTTATGGTATTGGCATGAGACGGATGTATCATCAAGTAGATTGATTTGAGTGTCTGCTCAATCAGGGGGAGTATACTAGTACCTGCTTTTGTCTAACTGGACCTTATCGCGCTGTACTCTTTTTCCTTTGTCAAGGTTTTGTCCCTCTGGGTTTTCCATGCCAAAGTTTTTAATGAGGCAGCTTATGCGAGTCCAGCACTCTTCTAAGTCTATTGTACTCTTTTTCCCTTATCTCAGGTTTTGTCCCTCTGGGTTTTCCTAGCAAGGTTTTTAACGAGGCAAATTATCTTAGAATGGTGGACATCCAAGGGGGAGTATTATGACGCATAGGATTATGTGGCTGTCCCACCACCTATATGCCATACATATAGCCACGTTTTTTATACGTGTATCTTGAGGGTGCATCCCTCACATGCACCCTCCCCTATATAAATGTTATCCCCCCTTTGTTATTAGTTACAGAATCAAGTTAATCAGTAATATATATGTGATACGGAAGTTAAGTTTAAGAAGTTATATAAGTGTTGAGAGATATATTGTACGAATGAGTTATCAGTGAATAAGAAATTCCTACTTCTCTCGATATATCTGCTTGTATTTATATTGTGTGCATAGAAATTATAACATTTTCTTATTTTTCTTAAAGATTTCTTTTTGAAAAAGTTTTCTAGAGAGAGAAAATTTTTCTTGGTAGTTACCTCACCTTCATATTTTTTTCTTGAAAAATGTTTAGAGAGAGAAATTTTTTAAAAGAAACCTCACCTTCAGATCGTTTTCGATCATTAGATGATGAAATCTTCTCAATTCTTGAATAAGTTTTTGTTATGTTAATTCTTGAAGATTTTCTTGTTTCTTTATCTCCAGCAATCTTCGACAATTATGTCTTATTAGCTTAGAGAGAGAATACTGGACGGCGCCAAAATGAAGGAGACAAAATTCCTTCCTGTAGATTTGATCCTTCATTCAAAGAGTTTAGAGAGAGAAAGAGGTTCCCTAGAGAGAGACCCTAAAAGATTCTAGAGAGAGAAAGTAAAGGGCTCTAGAGAGGGAAAATGAGAAAGGTTTCTCTAGTTTAGAGGAACTCTCTAGTTCAGGTAGATTCTGATTCGATCCTTAAAATGGAGGTACGCTCTACTCTTTATAGACTTGCCAAGTTTAGAAGTCAAGTTCCTAGCCAATCAGCAATGAACACCTGTCCTTCACTTTCTAAGTGTATGACAGCTGTTCATAAGTGCTTGATAATTGTTTGTCGGTGCTAGACAGCTGTTTGTTTACTTCTTTCTATCAAGTTACTTTTCGGAATCCTCTCTTTGTCAGGTTTACCTTTCGGAAACCTCTTTTCTTTAGTGAGAAAGCTCTTTTCTCTAGCGGAAGGCTCAATCCGAATAGGTGCTCCTACAAGACTCCGAGGCCACTCTCTCTAAGAGACACCTTGCTGAAAAGCAGGGCCAGTTGTCCCGTAGCAAGCAAACCGAAACACAAAATTTATTGATTTCCAAGCCAGATCAAAAGCTTCCGAAGGTCCGTCAATACCTCTGAAGCAGAGGAGACCCTGAAGTCTCAAATCTTCTGTGAAGGCCTGCCAATACCTCCAAAGATAAGCACAAGAGACCCTGAAGTCTCTCTCTTTAGCAAAGAAAGAATCTCCCGCGAAGGTCCTTCAATACCTCAGAAGATTAACAAAGAAGACTCCAAAGTCTCCACACTTGCCATTCCAATAAAAGCGTAAGCCGAGAAAACATAAGAGACCCTGAAGTCCCTTTCTTTAACAAAGGAAGAATCTCCCGCGAAGGTCCTTCAATACCTCCGAAGATTAAGGAGATCCTGAAATCTCTACAGAACTCGCCGTCACAGCAAGCACATAAGCCGAGACAACAATCGATATAAAGAGACCATGAAGTCTCAGGTCTTCCGCGAAGGTCCTTCAATAGCTCTAAAGATCAGCAAAAGAGACCCGAAGTCGCTCACCCCTACAGAACTCGCCGTTCCAGTAAAGCGTAAGCCGAGACAACAAAGAAGACCCCTGAAATCTCTCACCATCAATCAAGGCAAACTTCCAAAAGTCCACCGATACCTTTGAAGTAAACAAAGAAGACTCCAACGTCTATACAAATCAACAAGAGAGCCATAGAAGTTCCACACTCAAAACAAGAGAGACCCTGAAGTCTCAAAATAACAAATGAACCATCGCAATTCAAAACCAAGGAAAACCGCGATCATACGAGGATCGGGATAAATAAAGCATCAGAATCAATGCCTAATCAGCCAAAGATTGACCAGTGACCATGACTAATCCACAGATCTCAATCAAGCATCGCAGCATTGCAGCATTAAAGACTGAAGAATAGAGATAGCTTCTGTACGAGAGTACGCCTGAGCAAAAAATCCTGGACGATATCGTGATAAGGGCAGAACGCTAAAAACTTTAATCAAAACTAGCGTAGGCACAAAGACCTCCGAATATAGACAAAATAGGGCAATTTCATCTTGAAAAACGAAAGTAAATTTTCCTACAGAATATCAGTAAAATATTTTCCAATTGAAGAACATTAGGTTAGTTCCGTTCGTGACATCGCAACCTAAGCTATCTTCGGGGTATAAAAACATTCCGGCATCTTTCTCAGCATATAAAAACAACTTGGTTATTCTTTCAAGCATAGATTGACTAAGCTTCTCTTGAGCAGTAGGATCACAGTACCTCACTCCTAAAAAAGATAAAAACTTTAAAAGACTTGACATAATCACTGAGCACAAGTGAAAAACACTAAATCAAACTAGCGTAGGCACAAAGACCTCCGAATAGAGACAAAATAGGGCAATTTCATCTTGAGAAATGACAGTAAATTTTCCCACTAAAAGTTAGCGAAACATTTTCCAAATGAAGAACATTAGGTCAGTTCCATTCGTTGACATCGCAACCTAGGCTAACTTCAGGGCAGAAAAATATTCTAGCATCTTTCTCAGTGCAGAAAAAAATTGGCTATTTCTTCACGAATAAATTGACTAAGTTTCTCTTGGGCCATAGGATAACAGTACCTCGCTCCCAGCACTAGTCAGAACTTCTGAGCACACCAAATTTGTGCCGTCTTGGCTTTGGCATTTGGCCTGCTAATAGACCTCTGCCAAAGATGGGCATCTGTAGACACCTAAATTTGGTTCACTCAAAGGACCTCAGTGATTCCGTCAAAACCAGCTAAATAGAGCCTGAAAACGAAACCCGAAATAGTCGAGCGCCTCAGGAACTCCCCACAAACCTCTGAAAACTCTTAGCAAAGCTCCGAAAACCCCCAAAAACATACTGGACGGTCTGAAAAATACATAATTAACCAGAAAACTCCGAACACGAACTCAGAACACCCGGAAGACACGAAATGACCCAAAAAACCTTAGAGGGCCCCACAAACAGGTTAAACTGCCTGTACTAGGAGGCTGTCATGTGGCAACCGACCTAGCACAGATCCCTAGGATCTGGGCGCATCTTGAAAATGCACGTGTATTTTCAAGATGCGCTCAGAACAGGGTCCTATTTCTGTAAATAGGACCCTCCTCTTCCTTCCTTAAGCATCTCAGAAATACCTTTGGAGTTCATTTTGGTTCTATATCCATTTGCCATTTTTATTTTCTAAATATCGAGAATGTTTTCGTTTAGAGTTCGATCCACTTTCGAATTTCTCAATTTCGTGTACGATTATCTTTAGGTCATGTACACTTTCTAGTTCCGAAGTTCGATAATCTCTTCGAAGGCCACCTGTTGCCTTCGGGACGAGAACGGGAAATCAATTAGGAATCCGTTTGAGAAACCTATCGAAACTAGAAAACAAGAGAAATAGTGACGAACCTCTGCCCAAATCTCTGGTCAAATCCAGGAAGCTCTCAGGTATATACTTAATACTCTTAAAATCTTTACGATTCATTGTTTAAAGATAGTGCGTTCAAGTATTGTAATTCTTTTTGAAAAGCAATAAATAGTAAACCTTTAAAATAAAAACTCGTTGTTATCGTCAAAATAGTATCGATGTAGCGTATTTCTAGGGGAGCATGCTTTTTAGCATGACTCCGTAGTACGCTACATAATATTAAATAATATTCGGGATGGCAAACCTTCCCAATTCAAAATGAGAGAACTCTACGATTGACAGCATGATCAATTCGTGGAGAATTCAAGCAAAACTGACATAACTTGTCAATATCTTTAAAACTCCTTCCAATAAGGAGAGAAACACCAAAGTTCCACTCACAAGGAGGTTTCTTTTACAAAAATTGGCACGACTCGTCAATATCTTCAAAACTCCTTCTAATCAGGAGAGAAACACCAAAGCTCCGCTCACGAGGCGGTTTCTTTCACAAAAACTAGCACGACTCGTCAATATCTTCAAAATTCCTTCCAATAAGGAGAGTGACACCAAAGCTCCGCTCACGAGTAGGTTTCTTTTATAAAAATCGGCACAACTCGTTAATCAATCTCTTTTCAAAACTCCTTCCAAGTAAGGAGAGAAACGAGGGAACTCCGTCTACGAAGAGGTTCCACTTATAAAACTGGCAAGACTCGTTAACCATCATCCTCTCATGCTCCTTCAAATACGGACGCATCACTGGCACAACTCGTCAATCACAATCCTCTCATGCTCCTTCAAATAGGGACGCATCATCTGAGCTACGACCATTCCCCATGAGACACTAAGTTCTCTTCAAGTGAGGAATAGTTGTTGCCCAATTATGAGTATGGAGAAGTTCTCAAGGCAAGAGATACAGAGATCTCTTAGAGCATGAACAATCCACCTTAGCCCTTCCGAGCGCTGAGGTATATAAGTAAGAATAGGTAAAACTACCTTGTTATCTCCGTTCGTTGAGATAACTAAAGCAGAGGCCAAATCATTTACACTAATGTACTTATCTTTCCTATTTTTTTTTATAAAAATAGAACTAACTGTTTTCTTATGCAGGAGAGTTCATATAATATGTGCACATGACAGGATTCATCAACACAAATATTCAATAAAACCCCCTTTACGAAGTAGAAACTGACTAACATCGGGCGGTTGTCAGGTGCCTAACACCTTCCTGACCCGTAACCAGGACCCCGAACATAAAATCTCTACACATAATACATCGCAGACCGAGTCAAATAGAAGAAGATATTACTTGTTCTCTCTCCAAAGTGACTAGGTAATGCCTTTTTCTAAACCAGAGGGACCTGACACCCTTCAAATTTAGGTGGAGACTCTACAATATTGAACAAAGACTAAGACTCTCCTTCCTCTTTTAAAAGCGACCAAAAAAATAAACTCAAAGAAGAAAAGAGAGAAGCATCTACAGAATACACACTCACACAGTTTTTCGAAAACTTTGGAGCACTGCCATTAGAAAAAACCAACCCGCAACCTAGAGAAGAGGAGGAGTGGAGTGGGTTCTCCCCTCGGCCAGGAGGATCTAGGAGATGATTGCGGTGACAATGGTTAGGCCTCCTAGATAGGCGAGGACACTTGCGCCAGCACAGTGGTAAAATAACTGATTGGAAACGATTCGTACGCCCCTAGGTTCCCTCGGCATCCCTGGGCCTTCGTTTTTCGTAAGAGAGAGGCAGGGCGAGAGGGAAGGAAAGAGTCGTCGTTCTGTTCGAAAGGGCACCACCATTCTTTGAAAACGAGTTCCTTCGCACGAGGGTTCGGGTCGGTGGCCGATCGAAAGACGGGGCGCCACAGCTATACTAACAATATTATTTCTTTTTTTAAGCCCAACGATAAGAGATGCTAACTGTTATATTAACTTGATGATCTATGATTGGTTAGATGATGTAAGGGATGATCTAATATATGCTTTGGTCGATCTACCCATAATGGGAAGATCTAACCAAATATAAAATAAGCCATTAAACCTTCCCAAAACTTACCTAATATATCAATGACACCAAATTTAGAAAGACTTACCTACCAAGTTGGAATTAAACTCATGGTGAAAAATACCAATCTTTGGATTCATTTTTGATAGATACATTGCAAACTCTAGATGGCATTTAATACTATGATGTTGTGAACATGCAACACACACTAGCATCACCTTTAAAATTGTTGGGAAATACCATAGATAGATGAATTTTGAAAAGAGAAATGGGGATGATGAAGATATAAATTTGGAGAGAGAGAGGGAGATGGGTTGTCTAAAGTTCGATCTCTACCCTCCCTCACTCTCTCATTCTTCCATTTGGTTAGAAAAAAAAACCACCTATGCGAGCCGATTTCTTCTCTCTCCTCTAAGCCACCACATCTCCTCACACACCATTATCCTCCATTAAACTTAAGCAAAGGAAGAAGTAAAGAAGAAGAAAAACGAAAAGAAAAGGGAGAGACCATCTTCCCAATCACAAACTAGATTACGGTTAAGATTGGAAGAGAACTAGTTTAAGTTATGATTTGTGTAGCTTTCTTAATGATCTTATGTTGTGCATATTCACCTATTGTGCTTGATTAAATTGAATATGATGTGGTTATTTGTTTTTAGGGATTTGAAGTTTTATTTTATTAACATGATGAAGTGAACATGTTGTATGTTAATGACTAGCCGATTTCTATATGGTGATGCATGCCGATTCCAACATGATGATGCATGCGTATTACATATTTTGTGTGTAAAAAATACACGTTGAGTGCATGATCACTTGTGAATAAAGAAAAACATGTAATAAGAAAACAAGAGAGACAATGGATCTATATGATTCGTGCCTTTTAAGCGGCCTTACGGTGATACCCCATGATGGGTTCCCGCGGAAGACGATCTCACGATCGTGGGGTGGCACTCGTAACAGCTGTAAGATTTAAAAATCGTAAAGAAGATGAAGCTGTCAAAAAGACCGCTTTCGGGTTTGTACTGTTGCTGATTTTATTATAACGATGCAAATACATGATATTTTGTGTTGCTGTAAGCTTATTAAAAAGCGTTGTATATGCTATTTTTCATGCTTATATGATGATTAATGCATTATAACATGTAATGATGATGATGATGTTGCAATATGGGATGCATATATATGTTGTGGGAATATTTTTTTGTCACGTTTTCATGATGTTATAAGCGTTGATATGTTGCTGTCACATGTTTTAAAAAGCATAACAGATCATAGTTGAAGCGTTATATGCCTCACATGCTAAATAGTATTGATGGTGGGGACAAGGAATGCATGTATGTGAGATTTGGTGTAAAATTTCATGTTTTTCCTAACAATTAGAAGTCATAATGTTGCAGTCACGTAATTGAAAATGAGTAACAGATTGTAGAATGAGGTGTTACATGCCTCAAATGCTGGATATTCATGGACACACTTTGGCATCACTTGGAGTTATCTTATGAGCTACCCAAGGGCGGTTTCAGGCCATTCTAGGCTCCGAGAGTAATGGGTAAAGTTAATCATTACCTGCATTTCATATGTTGTAGGCAAGGTGAGTCAGTTGGATCCTTTCTTTGGGAAATCCAACGGGGTGTGGAGTAAGTATGGACTTGTGTATTATTATTATTATTGGTTTTTCGTACTGAGTTTATATGCACTGTTTTCCTTCCTACACTCCACAGATTCAGGAGTTGGAACGTTTAGCATTCGCGGGAATATCACTTGATTCACGAGTTACGGAGTAGGTTATTTTACTTCGAGAAATCATTATTATTATTATTACTACATAAATAGGAATGAAACTTTTGAATTTCGTATTTGTATGGTTTCATTTTTTTAAGGACATTTAGTTATGGATTATTTCATGAATGCTTTTACTAGTTGATGGTTTAAAGGTTGAGGTTTTTCCTTTGAAAAAGAGATTGTATTCATTATGAGATTCGCAGACATGATTTTCATTTAAATACTATATCTAGTTCGAAAGTGTTGGCTTTTAAAAATATAAATTCAAGTACCATTTGATGAACCAAGATTGAGTTATGGGAAAACCTTTACCCAAGAATTATTATGTGTAAACTTCTAAAGAGAGAGAGTAGTGTGTAACGAGAGCATAATCTTGATGGACTCTCTCTCTCATTGTTTTTAATTATCTGTTAAGACCAATCTTAATGAAAACTCTTTTCTCTTGGGATAGAATATGGAATGTGTAGGATCCGATCCGAAGAAAAAAACTTTTGTCCTCCCATCCATGACCGCGAACGATCAAAGAGAGAAAGAATAGAGTTTTTTTTTCTCGAGATTCCTAACTGGGGGAGGAATTATTTATGATGTGTAAAGGAGTCGCCACCTGATTAATTTGGGAATCAGGACTCGATTTTGGAAAATGGTTTTGTTTCAGAAAACATGGCGATCTTCCTGACTAGTCTGGTCTGCAAAAAGAGATTCTTAGTAAGGGAATCCTGGTACGGGTCGGGAAGGTGTTAGGCACCCGACAACCGTCCGATCGTGAGATCATCCTCTACTTCACAACTAAGGGGTATTTTAGAATTCCTTGATCAAACTATGATTATTCTAAGAAAGAGTATGTACAAAGAAAAGTAAGTTTGCAGCCCCCCTGATCTATGTTTCATGCTTATAAATTTCTGGGGCAAAAAATAAAAAGATGGTACACATGCCCTGTCTAGGAACACATGTCGAAATAAAGTGACATGTGTATCTTAGTACACATGCAGAAAAAGCACATTACACGAGGGCATAATTCCACGTGTAAATAAAAGAACGTATGGATTCTATTCCATATGTGGCAGACATATTTGTTCACGGGCTCTATCCAATAAACAAACAAGAACGAACAAGTGGGTTCTATACCATGAAGCAAGCAATGGTTAAACGTGGATTCGATTCCACGAACAACCAGTTCATACATGGATGCTATTCCATATATAAACAACTGGGCATGAATGGGTTCTATCCCATGTATGGCCCAAACATTACGAATGGACGCGATTCCATAAGTAACAAGAATGTATGTGGGCTTGATCCCGTGTACAAGCTGTCATGGTGCACGTGGATGCCATTCCACGAGTATACCGTGGAAGACACTTAGGCAAGATCCTAAATGTTGGCAACCATTATGTCTCAGTGTGCGATCACTTGGACTCCGCGACATGACACATGTATACTACTGTACATGTGGCACGAGAGAAAGTTTGTTGATTTTGAAAATGATTTGACATGTGTATTGGTACACATGGCCTAATGGGTCTTTATGATGACACATGTTTGTTATTGCATGTGTGGCATGATGATTTTGAAAACAATGGATGAGCTATGCATAGAGATTCTGGCACGAATAATCTAGATATCCTAGCTCTTGAAGAATTTCTAGCTTTCGGATGAATATGAACCAAAACTAATGCAAGTGATTTGAATATTAGATAGAAAACCTGTGTTTTTTTTTCTTATTCTTGAAAATCTTTGATTATTACAAAGGTGGGGTTAGTATAAGAATTAACCCAACTAATCGAGTGTGCAAGACCATCGACGTGGCGTAAGCACGCATGCCACACTTAGGAGTGCCAGTCCATAGTAGTCACATTTCGACGAGTTTAGATCAATTCTTAGCCTGATCCCGAAATTAACACACAACCCTAATTTCTAATGCATTCCTTAAACTAAGGAGCCTAACTTAGATTAACTAATCTAAGAGAGAGAAACCTAGTTTAATTTTATTTGATGGGTTAGGGTTTGAATTAGGGTTTAGGCATTTCCAAGCCCAAAGAAGAAAGGTTGGCCTAAGCCAAGATGTATTCTTGCTAGGCCAACACAAGAAAATGGGTTTATGAAACCCAATTTCAAGAAATGAGTTTAAAACTCATGAAGCAAGCCTAACACTCAACAAAATGTAGAGTGGGTTTGCTTGAGAATGGGCTTGCCAAGCCCATAAAGCTTATTTGAAGTTTTATTTTTATTATTGGTTAATTTCTAAGATACATCATCAAGAGTGACAAGTTTTTAATGTAAACCCTAGGGTTTCATGTAAAACTAAGATGGTAATACGTGAATTTAAACATGCAAAATAATGTATTAATGTGAAATTAGCAAAATAAACATTTCTACACATTAAACATTCTTTTAGGCATTTTGTCGAACACATTAAATGTGTACATTCAAAGTACTATAACTTCTTCGTTTCACAACCTTTTTGGCTCATTCTTGAGCCCATTTTGTGTATTTTTTCATGCTTTACAAGACTACAATATCAGATTTTTTATTTGAAACTTGTACTGAAAGATTCCGGCACGTTTTTGCTTACTTTTTATGCTGTAGAGATGTGAAAATCAACCCTTACACACCCACATGTTTGTAAGCATGACCAAATGATTAATTCTCATACTAAATATGACATCCTTACCATTAAATATGCATTTTACATAAATTAGGACATCAACACATGATGGAACACATCTAAAATGGGCTAATCTTGCTAGCTCATCTAACCACTCATTATTTCATGTTATATGAATGCTAAACATTTTTAAATCATTATTTATTTTAAGTGGTATTTAGAGATTTCTACAATAATAAAGATTAATAACAATGCATTCCAACAAAATGACTAACAAGTTATTTATGCACATAAAAATGATATCATGAAGAAAGATTTATAAAATGACACATTTATTTCTTTCTTTCAACTACATCATACAACATTTAGGATGTAATTTCTACTACAAATGAAAAGGGGGTGATGATCACCTACCTATTTTGCTTAAGATCCACAATAAAGAGAGTGAAGAAAACCTATTGATCAACCCTCCATTAAGACATGATGATTTGTTTTGTTGATGATAAATGAAGAAAATAAAGTTCTCTTTTGAAAAGTGATGTGATCTACCACTAGCTCTCTCTAAACCAACCTCAAAATGGAAAGAAAAACTCAATTAGTTTAAGCTCTTCCCATGATGAATGAGGTTTGAATGTGCAAGGTCTAGGCTAGGATGGGTGGTGTAGATGATGATTGATGAAGAGTGAAGGCTAAGATCTAATGAAAATGGATTTACCCTCACCTAACTCTATTTCTCTCCTTCTCAATCTCTTGAATGCTCTCAAGCTATTCAATGTTACTCATGAGATCTATTGAATGCATATCCCATGAGATCCATTGAATGCTATCCAAGAGATCTCTCCAATGCTCCTACTAGAGTTCTATTCAATAATCTCCTAAAGATCTATTGAATGCTCCCCCTCAAAATGTTAGAGATCTCATCTATTTATAGGAAAAAAATAGGGTTGGTGGGGTGTAAACAAGATTAGGGTTAAGGGATGAGAGTGGATGAGAGAGATCTAAAAAAATTGGGTGGAAAAAAGGAGAACAAATGGGTTTTTAGGGCGTTTTTAATAGCATCCGTTAGATCGATCAGATCTAATGGCCAGCAGAAAACGGCCATATGTGAGCCATTTTCTACCAGCCGTTAGATCTGATCAGATCTAACGGCTAGCTTAAAACGGCTGATGGTGAGCCGTTGGACTATTCCAGAGAATATTCTAACAGTTCCAGCCCTTCAAAAGTTGGTTCCGGGTTCGTTCCAACCCCAATTCTTGTTCCGATTTTGATTTTAAACCCAAATTAAGTCCAATTTCACTCTAATTTTTGAAATTACTTGCTTTTAAACATCAATTAGGGATCAATTAAATTTTAATTAAGTCCGGAGAACCCTAATGTGGTCCAATTTGAATCTAATTTTGGGATTTTCACCTAATTTCTTCAATTAGGCTCAAATTTAAGCCAAATTAAGTCAAATTAAGTCTAATTGAGTTGAGGTATGGTCAAATTGAGTTGAATTAGTGGTTGATTGAGTTAAATTAAGGATGGTTGATGCCTTGATCTCGTAGTGCACTCCAATTTTGGGTGTTTAGCATCCGAAGATAGAAATTGGTGTCTACATTTTACCCCTCTTCGCTAGAGGTTCTTGTAACCGAATGGCGAAGTTGTGACACAAAATTTTTGCTCTCGGGTGCTCTATGCGGAACAATTTTTCTTGACTCCCGTCTAACGTACTCTGTTGGCATTAGGCGAGCGTGGTTAGCCTATCGGATGTGTATATGTGACAACCGATGGCTGTGATTCACTGAGCGCACTTGGTTCGTACTCAGTGCCACGTGGGTCTCGTGCGATCGAGGGCCTAAGTCAAATTCCTTTAACACACTTTGTTGGTGTCTTGGAAAGAAAGGTATGAGTTGGTACCCATTTGAGGTGACCGACCGCGGGATGGTCAATTTCTGAAAACTTGATTTTGTTTGAATTTTAGGTGGAGATAAATCGAGTTTTCTTCACCTCTGCTTTGGGATCAATGCAAAAATACACCACTCTATTTTCAACTCTTCAGTCTCCTGATATTTTTCTTGATAGCTTGATCTTCGACATCTTGACCTTGAATTTTGACTTTCTTGATTTTGACCACTTTGGCTTCTTCATGATGATTCTGACTTTGATTGACTGATCTTGACTCTTGATAGTCGAATGCCACTGTTATGCTTTGACTTGGCTCATTGATGACATAATGTGGTCAGACTTTGATGGTGTAGTCCTTGTCCCACATTGACTTTAATGCTATGCAATCTGGAGATCTTGCCCAATCCTTTGTCAGTTTGGCGATCTGAAGGACTTGTTCCTTATCAGTTATGCTCGGCAACTACTTTCTTGACATGCTATAAATCTTCGTGAGAAAGGTTCTTCAAGCTTGGACTTTCTTTGTGGCTATTTTTCTCGACCATTTTTGCTCTACTTTAAAGATTCTCAAAAAGCTCTTGGTGTCGGGTAAGGAGTTCATCTGAGGAGTGAGATTCATGTTCTCCTCTCTATTGGACAAGTGTTATACTTTTTTGAGACATTTTAAATGCTTTTTTTTTGCGCAATAGCACTTTTGGAAAATGCACTTTTTTTTTGGGAATTTTGCCTCAGCTGCCTAACTAAAGCCATGCAGAGCATGACTATAGGATCTTATGGTTTTTTCTTCATCAGCTCCCCAAAAAGCAAGGTTTTGAATACAAAACTATTTTTTTTTTAAGAAAATGAAACAAAAAAGGAAATAAGTTAAAGTTCTCAACCTTTTGGACGCTGATGATGAGTAGCTCGGATAGCTAGACATACAAATACAGGTCGTTGTCTTTTTTGGATGACTTGCCTTGTTTACCCCTTTCTTCGTTGGACTTTGGTTGTCTAGATGAATTGACCCCAATTCACATTGAGATTCAGAAACAACTCTGATTTTTATCGTTGTTGGAAGCGGGATTCTTTAGCGTCTTGATGGCTTGTATGGCTTGCCCTTTTTGCCTTAAACCTAGAGATTGACTGCTCCTCCCCTCTACTGAGGACTCAAGTTACTCACAAGACTCCTAGAGGACTTGTAGGTTGTAATGTGGCTTAGGACAGGCTAGAAAGGAAGGGTTGAAGGCTTAAAAGTTGATGAACATTTCCTTGGGTTTCCTCTCTTTTTATCTGTGCCCCTTGATTTGGATTTGGGCATTCACGAACTGGGGAACATTTTATTGCTTGGATTTTTAGCTTTTCATTTTTTTTTCGGATTTTTGAGATATTTAATTTTTTTGAATTTTTGGAGTATATGAGTTTTTGGATTTTGAGATATTTGATTTTTTGATTTTGAGATATTTGATTTTTTGGATTTTGGGATTGCCCCTAGCAAAGGGTAGGGTTTATTTATTCATAAACTAGAGAAACTCGCTCTTTTGGATTTTTGATTTTTTTGTTGGGGAGATGGTGCCTTTTTTATATATAAAGGAAGGTTTCAGGCTCAAAATTGTTTCTAGCGGATATGAGCTTTTATCTGGGTCCTTTCTGGAGTTTTGAGTTCGACTAAGGATTGCCCCTAGTTTTGAGTCACTATCGGTTTCACTTGCCCCTAGTTTAGGAGTAGGGTTTTGGGATTTTAGGATTGCCCCTAGCAAAGGGTAGGGTTTATTTATTCACAAACTAGAGAAACTCACTCTTTTGGATTTTTGACTTTTTTGTTGGAGAGATGGTGCCATTTTTTTATATATAAAGTAAGGTTTCAGGCTCAAAATTGTTTCTAGCAGATATGAGCTTTTATCTGGGTCCTTTTTGGAGTTTTGAGTTCGACCAAGGATTGCCCCTAGTTTTGAGTCACTGTCGGCTTCACTTGCCCCTAGTTTAGGAGTCGAGCAGCTTCTCAAGTGTAGTATCTCTTGAGTTGATCGGCATTTGTGAGCCTCTGATGCTTAGTCCCTCGAGATATATCAATTGAATCGCCATACCTGTGAGGATCTCCCCAGCGTGATTTGAATATCCGCCTGATCGAAGTAATGTAGAAAGACCAACCGGCCTTCTGCGATCTCAATCATTGAGGCTATGTGTGGGCAGTCTTCCTCTAGGCTTGCTTTGTAGACATTCAAATGTCGCACATTAAATTTTTCATTGTATCTTGTTGGCAACTCGAACATCGCTCCATCTTTTTTGCGGATAAGGTGGCATCAATTCTGACTACCTGAAGTTAGTGGCCTCCACTTACCATTAGTGCATCAAAGTAATTGCCAAAGGAAAAGTGCACTGCATCTCCGCCTCAGATGCTCCATTCACCCCAGAAGAAGCCCATCTAGCGGATGCTGCCTTTTATGACACGCTATCATTCCCGGGAGAGACCCAAGAGTGTAAGAATAGCACACCGCTGCCCAATTGGACAGAGGTGTACGAACACTACGAACAAGTGGGCCAGGAGGAAGTCCAATCCCTCAAGCAAGAGGCCCAAACCCGAATTCTGAAGCGAGAACAAAATTCGACTACTAATCCCTCTCGATCCAAAAAGCGTACGATGACAAGAGCCATCCTGCCAAACGGGAAACATGTCTACCGCTTATAGCAATCAACTGGGGAGGGCACCAGCTTTTCCCTCCAAGTTAGCACAGTGGAAGAGTCGGAGGCGATACCAGAAGCACCTCCTCAGCTAAAAGACGGTGTCAAATCAGCCGTAGATACCCTGGACACAGTAAACCTAGGGATGGAGGTGAATGCACGCCCATCCTAGTAAGCGCCACCTTAACTGTTAAAGAATGAGCACAACTTATACAACTGCTCACACAGTACCGGGATGACTTCGCTTGGACATACGAGGAAATGACTGGCCTAGATCGAGGTCTGGTTACCCATGCCTTGCATTTGGACCCCTCGAACAAGCCTGTCAAGCAACCGGCTCGGACCTTCCACCCAGATTTGGAAAACAAGATCAAGAGTGAAATCCAGAAGCTCTTAACAACGGGTTTCATCAAGCCCATACAATACCCAGCCTAGTTGGCCAACATTATTTCAGTCAAGAAGAAGAACAATCAAATCCGCTGCTGTATCGATATCTGGGATCTCAACAAAGCCTGCCTGAAGGATGATTTTCCCTTGCCCCACATCGACATTCTCATAGATTCCACAGCGGGACACGAAATGTTCACCTTCATGGATAGGTATAGCGGATACAATCAAATGAAGATGGAGCCAGAGATTCTAAGAAAATAGCCTTTCGAACTCCGTTAGGTACCTTTTACTACACTGTCATGCCTTTCGGACTAAAAAACGCCTGGGCCACATACCAACGGGCAGTGACCACCATTTTCCATGACATGATGCACAAAGAGCTCGAAGACTATGTGGACGACATTGTGGTCAAATCAAGAAAACAAAGTGAGCACATAACGATACTGAGGCGGGTCTCCCAACGCTATCGAGACTCTAAATTACGGATGAACCCAATGAAGTGCGCCTTCAGGGTCTCCACCAAGAGATTTTTGAGGTTCATTGTAACTGAGGAAGGCATCAAGGTTGACCCAGACTAGACCTCAGAAATACTCGGCATGTAAGCACCAAGGGATCGTAAGGAGCTCCAAAGCTACATGGGCAAAATCACCTACATCAGGCGTTTCATACCAGTCCTGGCTGAGGTCATAAGTCACCTCATGTCGTTGCTGAAGAAAGGGATAGTTTCAAATGGGGAAGCAAGCAACAGGAGACTTTCGACCAACTCAAGAAAGTTCTCACCTCCCCTGCCGTCATGAGACCCCCACAAAAGAAGGACCCCTCTTACTCTACAACGCCTCTACTGAGTGAGTCGTCGGTGCACTACTAGTCTAGGTCGAAGGCAGTATCGAGAGGCCAGTGTACTACATCAGTCGCGTCCTGAAGGATGCAGAGACATGGTACCCCATGTTCGAATGCGCATGCCTGGCCTTGATCTATGCCACCCAAAAACTCTGCCCCTACCTGCTATCAAACACTGTCATCCTCATCTCCAAGTTAGATCCCACGACCTACCTCGTCTTTAAGCCAGCCCTCAGTGGTCGGGTTGCAAAATGGCTATTTAAACTATCTGAGTTCGACATACGGTACAAAAAATCGAAAGCAATCAAGGAATAGGCCGTGGCATATTTACTAGCCTCATTCCCCAGGGATGAAGGTGATGACCTCCACGACCACATATCGAGAGATGTTGAGGAGATCTTAGTAGGATAGGCGGATAGATGGCAAATGAGTTTTGATGGGTCATCTACAGCTGAATCAGGCGGACCCGAGATCGTACTCACTTCACCTCATGGATAGTCCTTTGCCTACTCTTTTAAACTCGCATTACCCTGCTCCAACAACATCGCTGAGTACGAGGCCTTCTTCATTGGCTTCTCCCTCGCAAAAGATGTATGGGCCAAGCACATCGAGGACAAAGGGGATTCAAAACTAGTGGTAAATTAGCTAAACGAAGTTTTCACTCCCAAAGAACCCAGCTCACTGTGTACAGGACCGAGGCTCAGATGTTGATCAAGGAATTTGCCTAGGTTACCTTAACGCACATGAGGTGAGTGGCCAACAGGTATGCTGACGCCTTGGCATCACTCGCCTCCAAGCCAAATGAAAAAGAGCATCGCCATAGTCAACCAACCCATGCCAACCATCCGGATGCAGGAGGAAAAATCTCTTAAAGATGGCACTGGCGGAAGCCAATAATAACAAAGCTCAACTTTGCCCCTGCTCAGTGAAACATCAGTGATAAGATCGTGAGGAAATTTACCTTACTCCACAGGATCCCCTATTATCGCGCAGTGGATGGAGCTCGGGCCTGATGTCTCGGGGAGGAAGAGAGCGCACAAATACTGAATAGGTTCATGAGGCAACTTGCGGCCTGACCTTAGGGCTGACCCTAGGGTGACGTTTGCAACGCTTAGGGTACTACTAGCCCACCATAAGTCAACAAGCACAAGCTCTCTAAGACGCCTATTTGTGCCAAAGCCCATCTCAACACATGGAGGTTTTAATCATTGAATAACAAGTGGATTGGCGACAGCCTTACCTGAATTACCTCAAGTGCAATCGCCTCTCAAAAGATAGGAAGACCGCCCAGAAGCTACTGAGGCGAGTCCGAAGGTTTGTACTTTAAGATGGTACACTATATCAAATGAATTTTGGCAGACAACCACTGAGGTGCCTAGGAACGTCCGAAGCAAACATGATCCTCTAGGAGTTGCACGCGTGAGAACACCAGGGGCATAAGCGCCTTTTCCAACAAGCACACGATATAGGCTACTATTGGTCTACTATGGAGGAGGATGTTGTAGTACTGGCCCAAGTATACAAAAAATGCCAAGAACACAGTAACCTTATCCATACTCATATCACCCTGGCCTTTTTACAACCACATTGGCACAATCCACCCTAAGTTATCCAAAGGCCATATCTGGATCATCACTGCTACGGAATACTTCAACAAATGGGTCGAAGCGATTCCCTTCTGAAATGCAACTGGGAGTGTGATAGCTCAGTTTATCAAAGAATACATCCTGTGCCACTTTGGGATACCCAAGTACATCCTGTCCGACAATGGCACCTCGTTCATAAACCAACAAGTCACTAACTTGATACAGCCACTACGCATCCATACCGTACTATCTTAAGGGGAATGGACAGGCGGAGGTGACCAACAAAGTGCTACTCAGGATAATTAGCCGCATCGTGCAAGACAATCAAAGAGATTGGCACGAAAAGCTATTGTTGGCGCTCTGGGCATACAGGATTGGCCCTCGGACTTCCATAAGAGCCACACCATTCTCTTTGTATATGGAGACGAAGCGGTGCTACCTGCTGAAATCAAAGTGGAATCGACTCGCATCGCCTTTTTATACGGCATACTCTGGATGCTTGAAGATGAGCATCACGCTCAAATAGCTAGTCTAGATTTGCTGGACGAAAGACAGGCCAAAGCCGAGCAATCCGCAGCACTCTACAGAGAAAGGATGGCGCGAGACTACAACCAAAAGGTTTGCCCAAGGGAATTCTGAGTCGGGGACATGGTCATTAGAACCACCAAGATTGTACAACAAAGAAACCCCACGGTGAAATTTTCTCCCAACAGGGAAGGACCCTTCATCATTTTTGCATCTTCTGAAAGCGGGCACTACAACCTGGGAACAATGTAAGGGGGAAAGGCTCAAAATGCTTTACAACGCCAAATGGCTCAAACACTATTACGAGTAAGACCAGCTCTAGCCGGAGTGGGAGTCAAAACACCCTACCAGCAAAGGTGTGTGCTTCGAACTTTTTCATCACTTTTAATCAATGTTTTTCAAGTGATAACATGCTTTATAACTGCGAATCCAATATATGTATGTCTAAAGCGTAATACGGGTTAACAAGAAAATACACGAGTCATTTCTTTCGAATCAGAACATCTCAAACTCACCTCTTTGCGAGGCCCGCTTTTGCTCGAAGTGCAACTTTGGCAGGAGTCCTGCACTCACAGCCGAAGACTTCGCTTAAGTTCCAAACAACGCCTCTTCATGAGGTTTGCTTTTGCCCGAAGAGCAACTTGGCTTGAGATCCGTTCTCAGTGCCGAAGGCTTCGCCTAAACAACAAACTCGCCTCTCCGTGAGGTCCGTTTTTGTCTGAAGAGCAACTTGGCCTGGGATCCGCTCTCTGTGCAAAAGGCTTCGCCTAAGCAACAAACTCGCCTCCCAACGAGGAACGTTTCTGCTCGAAGAGCAACTTTCCCTGGGTATGGCTCCCAGTGCCAAAGGCTTCGCTTAAGCGCCAAAACCTACCGATCATTGAGGTCCACTTTAACCCGAAGTGCAACATTATCCGGAGTCCAGCGCTCACTGCTAAAGACTTCGCTTAGGCACCCAATGTCGCCTCCTAGTAAGGTCCCTCTCCCCTCTACCTTTGGGTTTGAAGGGCAACTTGGCCTAAGAAATACCCTCAGTGCCAAAGGCTTCACCAAGAGACCACTCATACTCAATTTTACTTTGCTTGAAGAGCAACGACTAACACCCTCAGTGCCAAAGGCTTCACCCAAAGACCACTCATTCTCAACTCTACCTTTGGACTCGAAGCAACTTGGCCTGAGAAACGTACTCAGTGCCAAAGGCTTCACCCAAAAACCACTAGTACTCAATTTTACTTTGGCTTGAAGAGTAACTTAGCCTAGTATCCACTTCCAACACCAAAGGCTTCAACCAGAAACTTCAGCAAAACTTGCCCTCATACTGAGGCCCGCCTTCCACCAAGGCCTAATCCTAATTGAAGTACAACTTTGTCTGGGATCTGCCCTGATGACAGAGATTTCACCCAAACCTACCCTTATACTAAGGCACTCCTTCCAACAAGGCATACTTCTATTTTGAAAAAGCAACTAAGTTTGAGGCCACTCTCGATACCAAAGGCTTTATAGAAGTTTCCAAATCAATGCAAGACAAAGCAGAAACAAAAGAATCGGCAAGTGGTTAGAAATATATGAGCTTTTATTCCATGATTCAAAGTACAGAGCATTAAGGCTGGCAAAATACAAACTTTCAGTCTAAGAGCAATAGGCTCGATACAAACAGTTAAGACAAGATATCAAGACTCGCAAAGTACAAGTACATAATTGAAAGCAAAGGATTATAAGACTGATTTGCAACCGTTCAAAGAAAAGGATATATCTGGTCCGTTAAAAGTCGGATTCAAGAACCATTTGATTCTATGGAAATGACACTCAAAGACATCCAACTTTTGTCTTTTGGCCAGAGCCTAATTCTAGGTCATTCAGTTCAAAAAACGTACACAAACTTCAGCTTGTGTATTTTAACAGCATTTGACAAGAGGTGAGGGTAGGTTTAACGAAAGAATATGTGGCTCTTATGTATAGATTTCATAGGAAAGTATATTCAAGGTAACAGATATGAACAAATGTAAAGAACTACCTCAAATACTTTATTCAAACTAGAAGTACTAGAACTTGTTCTTGAAACAATGATAATGAAAGAAAGGAAAACTGAACCATTGTTTAACCAAAAGGAAATATAGAAGTAAGAATACTTAGAATCCCAATACCTATGTGATGTAAACATCACTTACTGTTTTGCTAAGAGAGCATAACACCTACTTGTCTTCTTATTCGACGAACTCTACTCTAACTCTTGACGTCTAAGCTTCCCGGTTCTCTCTGAGATCTGTGGGGGGAAAACGTAAGGTGAGCAAATCTCAGTAAGTACAACCAAAATATAGGTTAAGTAACTAACACCATAACTTTTCAATCAAACAAATAATTTAAACAAATCTTTACCCACTAATCCCATGTATGCATGCCGAAACAGAAGACCTTTAGTTTTAGAAAACTTACCTTTTGAAAACTGGTGCTAATTATAGCTTTTGGCCAAATCCTTTTCAAAAATAAGAAAACATCTTTTGATTTTGAAAAACAAACATCTTTATCAAAAACCTTTGCAAAAACAGTATACTTTTCAAACACAGTTTCAATATTAAGATTGAGTATAGAATATGTATACCAATACCTTCCTTATACATATATTTCCACTTGTTCATCAGGGCAGTTGCGGCAGCCTACCAATGGCTATTACGGTCGCCAACCTTTGTCACTTTTGGACAGACCTGGGTAAACCTCTCTTGCGGAGATGCCACTAGGGCATATACAACGTCAATTAAGACAAAAACAATATCCCATGGCATATACAACGTCAATTAAGACAAAAACAACATCCCGTAGGACAAACTGACGATTATGTATGTTTTATATCATCATTCACCTCTTTTACGGAGACAACGTCACTAAGACCTTTTCTAAACCACGTCACATAGACCAAGGTTTCTTTTAAGCCTCTCCTCTTACCACTTTAACTTGAAGTAGCTTATTATTCAAATCACTCATGATCACTCACCCAAAATAATGCGATTTTATGCAGAAAACCTTTTGAAAACATGCATATCTTTTGTAGAAAACCAACTTTGAAAACATGATTTTGAAAACCAACTTTTGGAAAACATATTTTCATAACGATTTTAAGGGAATTTTAAAAAAACAAGTTTAGGATGGGGGTTTTCCCTCTACCTTTTTCGCTTAAAATCCTCGAGGCTTTAAGAATGGCTATCCTCCAAAGATCTTCTAGAATGGCTATCCTCCAAAGATCTTCTAGAACTCCATGCTCTGATGTAGATTTCTTCCTCCACAATTATTTTAGAAGAAAAGAATAGAAACAAAGAAAAGAAAAGAAGAAGAGAAAAAGAAAATTTAAAAGATTTTCGGGTTTTCTTCTTCTTGAACTTGAAGTAGAGAAAAAGAGAGAAAGAGAGAGATCTTGTGTGTGTGGGTCGAACTAGGGAAAGGGGAGGGGTCACTATGCCAAAAAACCAAATCAATAATATGCTGCAAATGTTACTGACGCCTTCTGTACCGTTGCAAAAGCGTTACGGATAACGGCGTGCGGCTTTTTTCATAACTCTTATGCAATGTTCCGGAATAGTATCAGTAACGGTTTGCAAATATACCAAAACCGTCCGAAATTGCAGAATACGTAACGCTGCTTTCCATTCTGTAACAGTTTATAAATGTTACTGTCGTTTGCACAGATACCAAATGTTTATACTATTAAATTGTAACGGATACCAAATGTTCCGGGATGTAAAACAGTAACGCTTTATCAGTGTTACAGAGTTTGTATTTTTGAAACATAAATCCTTGGCTCTGTAACAGATATTAAGTGTTATAGAGCTGGTTGTAATAAATTTTTTCTATGCTCTGTAACATGAGAGATGCGTTACAGATTTAGAAAATGTAGGAAAAATAATAATTTTTTTAATTCTTAAATTACAATTGCAATGGTTAAATCTAAATCATGTTAGTAGTATGCTTTATGCTACAACAAAGCTGGCAAATGAAAGATCTTATTGAATCAAATTTAGAAACCATTGATAGATTTTTCTGTCAAAAGCAGCAGAGAGCTGCCATTACAATAATCTGGAATAGAGCCAGACCAATAGGTGTTGTTTAACAACTAATGGCAAATCTAGCTAACTGATGATAAACCTTATTACAACTGGAGCATACAACAATGTAACTGAACAGTAAAGAAATTACTAATCAACAACTTGCAATCACAGATGATGCTTTTAAAATGCCATGAGTATTTAAGATGATCGCCATAGATGATGCTTCATGTTGCAGTTAAAAGATGGTATCTTTGAGATGTTTATGAACATTAAAGGTTACACTAAATAATTGCATGTTCTTACGCAGTAGGTTACACTTGAAATAAAGCTTGATCATATAAAACCCACAAAGACAAGGTAAGAGAATTTCAAGGAATAAAGACTAGAGGGAGACAAGAGATGGAGATATTCTCACCTCTTGCAGATTGGAGTAAGTAGCAGGACTTCTTATTATCTGGAACCAATGAAAAAATATTATTGGGAACGGGAGAAATTAAAGAAGTCTAATATATGGTCATGTTCTTGTGTTCTGTTCTAAGGAAGTCTAATGGTGATGATTATAATGTTCTTTCTGATAATTCACCTTCTATTTCAAATTTATATATTTTCTGCACTACTAATTTTTAACCATGAACATGCATATGACTCCATTGCAATCCAAATACTCTCAATTACTCAAGATTCTATTTCATTTTATTTTCTTTTATTCTAACCACAACTACTAATAGAAGAATTTAATTAACATCAGAAATTCACATTGTACAACGAGAGTAGGCATAGATTACATTTTTTTCTTTTCATTTTTTGCCCAAATCCAATCTATTCTTTTTGGTGTCATACAAACCTAACCAGTTGAAGTGTCTTTGAAAGAACCATTCCATTTTGTCCTCACCAGAACAGTTCAGATATATCCCTTGCATTGCCCACTCTATAACTAAGATCACTGTCGTAGAATCCATGATCATAAATGCTACAATAGTAACCAAAAAAATTAGAAGAAAAAAGAGAAGGGCATAAAACAGTTGAGACCTTTAAAAACAACACATGCAGGTCATGTACAAAGAGAGTAGGCATAGATTACCTTTTTATTAATAATTTCATGTCAGTTTCCTTAGTTAACTAGGTCAGCCATAACTGTAACAAGAAATCATTAGTAAGGCATTAATATATATAGTAGAATATGCATGACAAAGATTTATTAATGTATCAAACCACGTCATCTCCACACTAATTGATACGCTATGTTATGTTAACACAAAGTAAAGTAATACCTTACAACATCTTCCTTAAGGACCTTTATTGGTTGTCTATCCAAAAGCAGAAAAAGCTCTCCACCATGCCAGTAATCAGTTATTAGACAAAATGTGTTTTTGTCTGCAAAAATATCGATGGATAAGTAAAAAAGTAAGATTCTATCATATTTATATGAACCTTAATCAGGCGACATTGAGAGTATAAGTTCTTAATGATTCTTGTCCACGCAGCAATTCACTTATAGTAAGCATCCGCACACAGCGTATTAGCACATTACTGGTAAAGTATTCTTCATTCCACAAAATTCTCCTAAATGCACACTGCCATATATAGAGGATAAGTCTTGTCTAAAATTCTGAACTAAAAATAGAATTGTAAGGGTCATAATGCATTACCAATCTTACAAAATAATGTTATCTTGTCAATTAAACCATTGATAATGTTAGATTTTTGTTTCTGAACTAATCTCAATCTTTCAAGTTTAAAATACGGAGAATTTGAGTTGAATGTTCAGTTAAAATTCCAAAAATTTGTTCAATAACATATATACTAAACTGGTTCCAGATCTTACCCATAAAACAAACTGATGTAATAATAATGGTTCCAGTTTCTAAAGCCTAGCTATATTGATGATAACTAGTAACTCAAGGTTCACCAGTTCATCACCACCCATTATATTTACCCAAAATAATTAATTAGTACTATAAACACCAACTATTGATTTCCTCCATCTTGAAGCTGCACAAAATATTATTCATTCTTCTTCACCAAGGATTTACAATATTGTTAATTTGTCTTGAATACAAAAATGCTTCATGGAGGAGATACTTGACCCCAGGTCTTAAAAAGCTCATATTAAACCACTGCATTTTTGGGCCCACATGAGATGATCCAAATGTTAATATTTGGTGAAGACGTTTACCTCACCATGGAGTTCATTTAAAAAAAAAAAAAGCCAATTCTAAAATCTATAACCCCAATTAATCCCCATCAAGATATGATAGAAAAATGATGGTAAAATGGACATTATTTTTACCATTGATTCAACCCAACTTAATTTTGATGGGGTAAATTTTTTTTGAAATGGGCTGATTTTTTGTAAAGATATTCTCATGTTGAGGTTAACATCCAAAAAAAATTGCCTTTGGATCATCCAATGTGGGCCCTAAAAATGTAAGGGTTTAATAGGAGCTATTAAGACCTGGGGTCAAATATCCCTTCCCAAATTGGAAAAGAAAGAAATCTATAATGCTCCAAAGTATCATCAAAATTCAGAGCTTGAATTGAATACTAATTAGAATTAAATTGCTCAGTAGAACAACTGTATGATGTCCCCTAAAACAAACTATGTATAAAACTTTGATTGCTAGGGCAGGAAACCCTAATGAAAAACTCATGATCCATCACAAATTTCCAATTGTGATCCTGTAAATTTTATATTTGTGACTAAAACAACAGCTCAACAACATTTGGAAAGCATGATCGAACTCACCTAAAATTAGTTTGAAGTGATGATATCCAACACAATTTAGAGTTATCTTACCTTAAAACTTGTTCTTGAACTCGTTAAACGTGAATGGCGAATGGAAACGCCCTACAAACTCAAGACAAAACACATAAATATAACAAGAAACTTTATTAAAAAAAAAAATGAATAACGAATTCAATGACTTCCACACAGCACAAATGTTTGTAGAAATGCTTAAGGGAAACAGATGCTTTAAAGAAAAAAAAATTCTTTCTTTTTTACTTTGAAATAGGCTGAGTAGCCATACATATATAAGTGATGATTAACAAATTGCCTTTCTTTCACTATTACTATTCTTTTAAGAATCTTAACTAGATACTAAAATAGCATAACCCTAAATCCATGATAGGTTCCAAAGAAGACGGCAGAAAAAAAAAAGGGGCTCATAAAGAAGAAACTGATCCTAACGGTCAAAGCCTCGTGGTATAAATTCCACCAGAATTCAAGTGATTTTGTCTAATCTTCTTTGACTTGAAGACAGAAAAATCAAACTTACAGATATCAATTAAAAGAAAAAAAATATATAGCAAATACAATAATTGATTAACACTTATACAAACCCCTGGTCAGAGATTACGCCAAAAAAAAAAACCAAAAATATTAGGGTTTAAAGGTATAAAAAGTTTGAAGAAAATATACACCGATTCCTTGCAATAAATCGAAATTAACCAAAGAATAAAGAAGAAAAATACCTGTTTTTCTTCGATTCGATTTGAATGCCTTTGGTTTTCTTTCGTTTCTAGTGTTTGAGCAAAAAAAAAACTAGTTGGATTCAAGAGAGATGATGAAGTCGCCGACTTCTCTCTCACAATGTAACCTCTAAATCTGATTAAAAAGTGGGAGAGCGGGAGAGAGGGAGAGGGAGAGGAAGAGAGGGAGAGAGAGAGAGAGAGAGTAGGAGTCGAATGAAATATTAAAGGAGAGTGGCGGTTAGAATGAATCGTGGAGCGGGAGAACAAAAAAACGAGGGAATCAAAAATAAAATATATGGAAATCCAAAAGCGTTCAAAGTATTTACCGGCACGTGCTATGTATTAGGTTTTACTGAGTTAAAATTTGGACCTCTGTAACACTTTTTAAATGTTACCAGTTCGTAACGTTTAATAAACGTTTTTAGAGTCAAATAAATGTTGGATTGTAACATTTTATAAGGGTTACGGATTTAAAGAATTAATGTGTTACAAAATCGAGTTTTTGGTGCAGTGGGTATTTATAGGGTTCGAACTACCCCCTCTCCTTATCCCATTAGACTTTGAAAAATTTGAAACTCTCCCTTAGAATTATCCAAAAATAATTTAGGAAAAATAAGGTATTTATACTAGCTTATGTAGAAAACGACTTCTACATAAGGGACTGATTTTTAGTTTCAAAAATATATCTAATTTGAATGGTTAAGATCAAATATCAAGTTAATCCAACAGTTAGAATTATCTACTACGAATTAAAGATAAAATAGGGATAGAATTTAAGTTTTAGTAGATAATTCAAAACAAGGAATATTTAAGATTTGGGAAACCTTTTTGGATGGTTAGGATTAACTAGAGTTTAGATAAATATGATCTAATGGTTGTAATGTAATACTTGTTTCCCAAGTTTTAGGATAATTATCTAACTAAAGAGGATAATGTAATATATTATCTAGGATAAATAGGTGTTTTGAGTTTTCAAAACATTTAAAAGATAGAGTTTTGTTTTTAAAAGACTTTTCAAAAATCAAAATTCCTCCCAATGTGTGGCGCACCCTTGCTGCCCACGTTTTTCCTTTAGTGTGTGGGGCCCACTTGGACGCCCCACACCTACATCTATATTATTTTATATATTTTAGTTTCTTTTCACACTCAAACTCTTAAAAATGATTATTTTCATTTCATTTTATGCACGCATGGATCCTAGGGCAAGGTTTCTATGTTTCCACCCCACTAACTAACTAAAAATTTTGGACTTACATCCAAACTACCTTTTGGGCTGTTGTGGGCCCATAGGCTTAAAGCCCACTTCCATGGGCTTAAAGCCCACTTTCAGGTCCAACCCAGGCTGAGAAAATCTAGGGTGTTACAAACCCAATGGATTGAACCCAAAGCCCAATTGCCCATCGGAGAGACGTTCTCATGCAAATCAAACACCTCTCCTGGGCTAACCCCCACTCCTGGAGTTCCTAACGACAAACCTGCCTTTGTCACCAATTCTACAGGTGGAAGAGGATCAATGGGGCTCGTGTCAGGACGAACAGCTGGTGCTTCCCCTACAAAGTTTGTGGGGACTGCAGAATTGGTAACCTCAGCAGCTTCAGAGCCCACTATTACATCATCTTCCCCAATAGTAGCACTCTTGGGGATTGAGACATTCACCCCAACAACAGCATTCTCAGGGACTGAGGCATTTACCCCAACAACACTCCTAGGTTCCACAACGCTAGCATCCGACTCAGAAGAAGCCACCATTTGGTTCAGGGTACTAGTAAGCTCTTCAAGATGAGCTGCCCGCACCAAACTCTCCATAATCTCTTTAGTTTCCTCCACAACCTGCTCAACCCCATCATCATTAGCTGGCGAACTGTCAGCCCCTGCTCTTGTCTCTGCTGCCTCAAGACGGCCAATTGGCCCATCTCCTTCCAAGGAACCAATATCTTCCGCTGACGGACTGACATCTTCAAAACCCGAGGGCACTTCGTCATCGTCATCATCATCTAGAATGATATTCTTGTAAATGTCATGACGAGACGGCATACCTTCATCCCTAGAGGACTCCTCGTCTGAAAAGAGACACAACCTTCTAAAACTAAAAGCAAAGGACTCACCCACAGGGTATGAACGCCTGGCGCTGGAGTCAGCCGCTACCGAAGAGGAAAGCAGACCCTTCTTCTTCGAGCCACCAAAAGGGATCTTCCTCCCTGACCGGGTCTCCATCTCGAAATGTGCAGGCTCTTCTTCCCTGATAGGCTTTAGATGCTTATACTCGCCAGTGTCTACATAGTTCGCGGTATACACTCTACCCGCTGAGATAGGAAAAAGTTTACCAACTTCAACTGCCCTTCCCACAAATCCAAGGCCCCTAGGGAAGAATACGTCGGTCGGCCTGCAGGAGGGAAGAAGGTCTCAAAAAGAGACTGGCGAATGTTGACAGTCCTGCCATTATGAAGAAAAGGCGTGAAAGGTGGCTCATGAGCATCAACAAAAGACTCGTCCAACCGACTGGGAATGTGCAGATCATAGCCAAGTTGTCGTGTACAGCAGTCCATATGGTACGCCTGAAGCTCCCACACTTTGCCCCGAGTAGGCAGAAAATCAGGGGTAGCCACAATAACGAAGTCCCAGTACTTGACGTTATCCGCCGCCAGTAGGGATTCCTATGTAAGCGTCTAACCGTCCCCAACTGGACTCCGATTAACATAGGGGTCCATACCATCGAGGACTACTTCATAAGGGTAAAAGCAAACCGTTCGCAGTTTATCCATACAGACAGCCAAAGAAACTGATAAAGCATCACCTTATCCTAAGTAAAGGCACGAGGATAATACACAATAGATGGCGTAGCAAAAGTGTTCCTAGTTACTGTTACACCACCTTCTGGAACATCAGCACAAAGGAACTTACGACTCGGGGCGTAACTAGAAAAAAGTTCCCAGACAAACATATAGAGAAAAGCAGAATGAATGAAGTTCTCAACTGAACACACGCTATTGGAGAAGCTAGTGTTGTCATACACCTCGTCCAAAAGGTTGTAAGTACTCCCCAAAAACATCACAGTGAGATGAACTGACTCGCTGAAAGACAGTTAGCCGTAAGACGAAGAAACTCCTTCTTAATGCCATCAAAGGTGAAACCATTCTCGAAGATGTGACGAGATAGCCAAATTGCAATAAAAGCCGCAAGACATGCATCCGGGCGACTCCCCTTACTTGTCGTGCACCAATAACGAATCCAACTAGGAAAACCGGACCGCCTAGACAACTTCTCGGCCTCTGTCTCCTTCGTAGCACCAAGAATCCTTCTTTCTAAAAGGACCACGAGCTCCTCCTCCACAGGATTCAGAAGTAAACGACTAAGGTACACAGTTCTGGAAGCGGGCAAATTCAAAAGCAAAACCAAATCCTCAACATTTATTTTGAGTTCGCCCTAGGCGAGGAAGAAAGTATTGGTTTCCTTACACCAGTGGCTCACAAAGGAGGCCAAACCCCAGATGTCTCAGCGAATGTGCACCTTCGACGCAAAAATGGCATCATGAATACCTGCCCTCTTCAGTCTGTCCACAAAATCAGGATTCGCATAGATCTCTTTCATCTAAGTCTCCCAATTCACAGCTGGAGAAACATGTGAGTGAAAGAGGATGGGAGAGGCCGAGAAGTCGCCGCGCTCCTAGTGAAACCTGATCATATGCTGGGGGATTACAGCCACTAAGGGATCCTTGTCCATCGTCATAAATATAAACTGGTAGTCCATGGGCGACCTCTTTACTTGAACTTGGTTAGCCCAGTAGCGAAAGTAATCTATAACTAAGGGACTATCCCTTTCCCCCGACTCCAGAACACTTAGAGAAGGGGAAGAAAAAGAAAGACCAGAACCCAAGTGATTTCTCTTCTTCGGCATATTGACCGGATTCGAAGAAGAATTACTCTCTTAAAAGCGAAAAAATACTTTCTCTGTTTCACCACTGTGATTCTCTCTTTCTTTTTAAAAATGCAAAGCACAAATGGCCAAGCAAAGGGCCTCCCGACTGCTACTTATACGGAGAGAAACTGTGCCAAGATTCAAAATTTGTATCGACAGGATGATTCAGAACAGCAATCGAGAACAAATCACTGGGCCACGTGCCAAGCCCCTACTAGCCCACACAAGGGTGCGACTGTCGAAGAAACGGCTCATAATGCAAAGATGTCCAAATCACATTACATATGTGTATGGGTTCTAGCCCACAAAAGCGACCTTGGAAAACTGGCGAAGACGTCATAGCCCCTCACAAACAGAAAAGGGATGACACTCAGCTGACCAAAACCTAAAGGAACTTTAGTACATGGAGAAGCAAACGCTTTCAGCCTTCCCCTCTTCCTGTATTGGGACTAAATGTATATGGGGATTTTGGTCCACCCACATGGACATCCTCTCACCAGCCTATGTGGCAACAACCAAGCCATAACTATGACCCCAGTGGCCCTAACATCACAAGCAAAACAACTCATCACTACGACGTGAGACGAGCTCAGGGCGGCACCCGCCTATTCCCAAACAAAGCCTTCGCTCGAAGGGAGGAACAAATAAAGGTTCAAGGTCTGGAGAGCCGGACAAGTAAAGGCGGATGATGACTAAAGACAGCATCTACATCCCCTTTCGCATGAAGGAACGAAGCGTACAATAAATGTGCTAATCACGAGTAAAGGAAATCTCTATTGAACTCTACTAACTTTGGAAACATCGTTGCGTGTGGCTACCCATTATCTAGAACGAGACTCGAAAAGCAGCTCATGATTCATGAGTACCGCATGCTCTCTTCTCAGGGCCCTCAACAACCGCCAAATCTACGTAAGCCAGGTGTCCCACGGTAGAGGGCATAACACAGAGGTCTCCCACTCTTGTACGTAACCCATGCATAGAGCTATAAATCTGGTTACAAAACACCGGAAAGCTCACGACCATAAAAATATGGGTGCCAAAAGAGACAATAACAACAACGACAATAGTACACACACTTAACCCAGAGCTAGACTCTTCCGACGAGAGATAACAAAGCTTAGGCAAAGCTCCTTCCTTCGCTATCTACCACTTCGAGTTCTTACCTTCTTCTCCTCTGCGTCACTTCTGCTTTCTTATGATCATTGCGATCTCTGAATGGTCACCTCTTATGATTTAGGCAAGGACTCGCGCCACCTCTTCGGACTATCAGTGACTCATGTTCTTCATGCAATTGGGTTCTTTTTTGTGTTCTAAAACACAACCTATTTCACCCCAACCATGATGGTCAATTAAGTTTTTAGAAAAAAATATTGTGAGATTTGTTCTTTTATGCTAGGTAAAGTTCGGATCAGTAAAATGATTAATAAGAATATCTTGTCTAATCAACTTCTTAGGATGCTCTCACATTATTTAAAGTTCTCACAAGCACACACACCATAATTTTGCTAATGGGTGATGTGAATTTTTTATGTTTGAAATTTTGTTAACTATATATTAATAAACACTTAGAATCTAGTTGTTTTTATTCGTATATGCTTTATATTATCTAAAATTACAATCTTAATAGTCATGAGAACTTGAATTAATCACATTGTACATCATCTACTTGATTATAACTTGACTCTTTTGAAAGTAGATTTTAAGTTTAGAATGTTGATTAATAATCTGATCAATGTTATTTAAATCAAAAAGTATAATGATCTAATTTAGGGTTTGTGCATGCATACTCATTATTTGCATTAGGTTTATATTTAAAAAAACCAAAAATATGCATTTTATCTAGTGGTTTTCGAAACTAGGATAGTCTCACACTTTGTTTTTATTTCTTATCTTCGCTCTGATACATTATGTTGTTAGCTTTAATATATGTTGAAGTGTGTGATATATTTTATACTTGCCTTCTAACATATTTCTTTATTCATTATCTTACTATCTACTTGATTTCTTTTGCTCTGATAAGTTATGATAGTTGGATATCCATGTTTATGTTTGGTTGGCTTTTATTTGTGTTTCAATGCATTATCTTTCTATTTTTCTCATTATTCTTTTTGTTATTTCCTATCCTTTGTCTATTTTGGACAAAAAGGGGGAGAATAGGGTGATCTTAGTTTTGCAAAGAGAAAGTTATGTGATAGGGGGAAAATCAAATAGGGGGAGAGATCATTACAACATTTTTGAAGGGAGAATGTTTTAGTGTTTTGTGCTTGTTTTGTCATTACACAAGCTCTATTAATGTGCTCTAGTTGAGTTATTTTGATTAATGTTATATTATGTAGTACCTTGATGGATTTTGTGAGTATGTGCAGGAAACAGGTTGAAGACAACCCCTAGTATATTGAGTCTCAATCTTTTAGGTGTTTCAGTCTTTTGAGTCATTGAGTCCATGTAAGGGGATAGGAGTTGTAATGGGAATGTTTATTTTATTATTTCCTTATGTATGGAATTTTGTCACGAAATTGACAAATGGAGAGATTTAAGGTCCATGAATTTCTCCTTGGTTTGTCAATTTACGTGTCAATTCAAATTTAATATAAATCCATGTCTTTGAGTTAGAGTTAGGGTGTAATCATTGAAGACTTGAAGAATCGGAGAAGAAGGCACCTTGCAACTCAACTCACCATCGGAACGCATCTTAAGATGATAAGAGACTAAGTTACCTTAATCTTAGGTGGTTAGACTAGTATGGGAATAATTAACTTAGATTGGTTATACTTTACATTGTAGGGGAAGCATAGGGATACTATCAAGGTTGAAATCTATATTGAAATCAAATTTTGAGGGTTGGTTTCGAAATCACCCTTGCTAGTTTCGAAATCAAACCTCTCGGAAAATTTAAAACAAACCCTAGGGATTTTGATTTCGAAATCAAAACTTCTGATTTCAAAAACGAACCTCTGATTTCAAAACCAACATTTCTGGTTTAAAA
Organism: Macleaya cordata; assembly: GCA_002174775.1. Taxonomy (NCBI): domain Eukaryota; kingdom Viridiplantae; phylum Streptophyta; class Magnoliopsida; order Ranunculales; family Papaveraceae; genus Macleaya; species Macleaya cordata. The sequence goes on along the minus strand of MVGT01002327.1, from coordinate 181,221 downwards.
ACAAGACTACTGGGCAGCGCAAAAAAACTTGTTATTTTGTGATTTTTACGAATTAGAACTTGCCTAACCGAGTTTAAAAGTGTTTCAAACTTTCCATAGGAGTCAATTTCTAATTAGTTGGAGTGTTGAATTATGATCTATTGATTAGATTGACTATGTGTTGAGTGAAACATAAATCCTTTAATCTATTCTACACAAAACTTTGTGTTTAGCCAGTAGATTTCTAGTGCCTGGTGTTTGGCTCGTGGATTCGAGTTGTTCGTTGATTCGATGGAGTTCAGGATTGTATACGAAATAGAGATCGACTAAGTGGTGGTTTGTGGGTTTTGAAGCCGTGGTAGATCTGAAGGCCCTTGGTGATCGGAACGTAGAGGGGGTGGTAATCGTGTTTGTTGAGTGGTAAGTCAAATTGTAAGTTCTCATTAAATCTTTGTGGATTATTTGACTGGACTTGGTCTTGGGGTTTCCCCAGTTGGGTTTTCCTCGTTAACAAAAATCTCTCGCGTTAATTTCTTAATTTTCTAGAGATTGAAATATTCGATTCTAGTTCTTAATTCCGCAAATTAATAAATGAATAAGTTAATACTCCTGTTAGAGATTTTTTGTTAGTGACTTAGTTATTTCCCAAGAATTTTTTAATTAGGTGATATTTTAATCCCTAACCTTTGCTACGAAGTAAAACGGTTAAGTTAAATAACCGTAGGACGAATTTCAGTGGAGGATGCAGTGATCAAGTGTTTCTCGAATGTGCACCCAAGGGCAGTTTGCTTCATCAGATGGTTATCAACGACTTTGTAACACCCAAGATTTTTTCACATAGACTTAAGCATGGGCTTAAGGCCCATGGACCCAAAATAGGCCCAATAAGTGTTAGAAAGGTGTAAACCAAAGAAGAGAAACAAGATTTTTGCCCAAAAAAAAAACCATCCACAATGCATAAGTTATATACATAAAGTGTATATAAGAGAGAAATGAGTTCAAAGATGTTTTGCAAAATAAGACTTGCATTAAATATTTTCAAATTTTTTCAAAATGTTTTTCAAAACAAAACCAAATTTTTTTCAAAACAAAACCAAATGTTTTGAAAATCTATTTGACAGAGAGATTAGGGATTATCTGTTAGAAATGAGCCATAAAACCTTAGAAATGAACCTTCGATTTGGAAAATCGGAGAAATGAATTGAAAACTAGGGTTGTGTTGACCTACATTCAATGTAGGAATCAACTTATAACATATAATAATCTAAAACATAAATCATTTCTAGTAGTTTCAAAAATATAGAACCCCATAAGTCACTTAGAAATGAAATGAACCTAGAAATGAACCTTTCGGAGCTAGAAATGATAGTGGGCACTCTAAACCCTAGGATTGGAGATGAAAATGATGGAATAAACCATTAGGTTAGGATCATTTAAAAATGAAATGAAAATGAGAAATGAAAAATAAAAATGAAAAGAAAGTGGAAATGAAATGAGAAGAGGTGGTTGGGTGTAAATAGTAAAACTTAGATAAGGGGTGACCAAGTGGTGGGCCCCACTTGGTAAAAACGTGGGCACAAGGGCTGCCCTTGTGCGCCACCTATTTTATAGGAAATAGTTTTCTAAAACCTAAAACTTTCTAATTTAAATAAATACCCAAATTTTAGTAATTTTCTTAAAATGGATAATTATTAATTTAAAGATAATTGCTAGCATATTCTTCTGAGATACTGATAAATACTAAACCTTAATGAACAAGGAATAAATATAAGCCATTAGATTAAAATTATCTAAAAGTTACTAAATCCTATCCATTAAAATAGTTTCCAAAACCTAAAACACTTAGGTTTATTTAATTTTCTAAAAGTTGTAGTATTTAATGTGAACCATTGGATGGTTTAGGGATTTAATCCTAGCCATCTAAAACAAAATAAAAACCTATTATTCCTAGTGTGAAAATCGACCATAAAAGAGAGAATTAAATTTGTTAGTTTAAAATAATTAACACAAAAGAGATAAATATAAGAGTTATAGATAAAATAGGTTAAAGATAGAGTTAGGATAGGTTACAGAAACCAAAAAGGGGGGATTGGAGTGGCCGAACGACCACCCCAACCTACACCAAAATCTTCTCTTCAACTTAAAAAAAAAAAAAAAACTCCAACCTAAACCCTAGCCGATTTCTCTCTCTCTCAATCTTTTCTCAATCTCTTTCAAACTTAAGTTTGAAGAAGAATAAAAAGTTTGCAAGTTTTTGGAATTCTTAAAGTTTAAAGAAGGAAGATCGAGTCAAAGCCGCGAGGAATTAAGTGAAAAAGGTAGGGAGAACCACTATCCTAAAACGTTTTTTTTAAATTCTCCATTTTCTCGAGTAGTTAGTTGCATGTTTTCAAACTTATTTTTATAAAATTATATGTTATTTTTCAAAAGATTTTCTGTATAAAATTGCATGGTTTTGGGTTGTGTGATCATGAGTGTTTAACTTAAAGCTATTATAAGTTAAAGAGATAAAAAGAGAGGTTTTTTTAAAAGAAACACCCTTGGTTGTGAGGTTAGTTGCCTTAGTAACCATGATTAGGATACCCATAATGGTATCAAAATAATACCTAAGTAAGGTATGTGATATATTCTATAAGAGAGGTATGATGATATGGAAGATGAGAGGTTTAAAAGAAATCTTGGTCAAGCGTGATGTGTTTAGTGAATGTCTTAATGACGTGACTCCGCAAGAAAGGTGAAATTGTGATATAAAATATCTAATCATCAGTTTATCCTAAATGGACGTTTTTTTAATCTTAATTGGCGTGTTTATGCCCTAGTGGCATCTCCGCAAGAGAGGTTTATCTGGATCCGTCCAAAAATGACGGGGGTTGGCGACCGTAATAGCCATTGGTAGGCTGCCACAACTGCCCTAACAAAAAGTGAAAAGATTTAATAATTAATATATATAATAATGTGAGAATATAGGTTGCTGCATACATTGCTATATATAATTGAATCATGTTTATCTCTTATTAGTTGTTAATCTTTCAAAAATAAACATGTTTTCGATGGCTGGCACCAAAGCCATTTTCAAAAGTATTTTCAAATGTGTATTTGAGAGTTCAAACTAAGATGGTTGAATAGGTTTTGAAAAAGAAAATTGTATGTGAGAGGATTTCAAAGAAGGTTTTAAAGAGGCATTGTTTGGATGAGGTTTTTGTGGCAAAAAGGCTTGTGATTTTTCCAAAGAAAATGTTGTCAAGACATCAACCTATGTTTTAGTTGCACCTACTGAGCTTTGCTCACTCTACGTTTTTACCCCTATAGGTACGAGAAGAACACGAAGTTTCACTAAAGAACTTGACCCCATAGGAACCAAATTTTGGTTAGTGAGTAATGGCCTGAACTTTGCCACTGACGCAAAACTCTGACATCAACTATTTCAATTAGTTTTGTCCTCAACTATTAGGCATGAAGACTTAATTGGTTAAACTCAAATAGAGTGATTAGTAGAGACCAAACCCGGAGAATTTATAGGTTTTACATAGTATTCAACTAAGTATTAGGTAATCCCTTTCACCCCAGTAACGCTCCGAGGCCTGGGTTGTGGATTCGACTCGAAAAGTGGGTCGAACCATTGGGAATCTAGGAGTGGGGTGTTACAGATTACAAGTTAGAAACTTCAATCCTTTACATGTTCCAACTTGAGGAAGGTATTAGGAGATATTGAAGATCATGATCTCCAAGGCTAAGATCGAGATCTGAAGATTTCTGGCTAAGATTATGTTTACCAGTTTCTCAATATTTGTATTTACCTAATATTATTTAGTTTCCATAATGTGATGGAAGTTTTAGGCTATAAGTTATTTCACTCTATAAATATTGAGTGTCACCTATCTAATTAGGCATCCTAAAATAGTATTCACTAGTGATCATTAAAGATGTAGCCCTACTGGCTTTTGTGTCGTGGACTTAGGTCGATAATCAGACCGAACCATGTTTAATTCCTCGCATCTCTTGTATCTTTATTTTATTTATTTTATATTTCAGATTACTCTCAATCTGAAATTCAAGATCGTATGATTCCAAAAAATTAAACCTATAAAAAATCGATGGAAATTTTAAATTTCTTAGCCATTTATTTTACTGTTGATTTACTTTCAATAATCAAACCTAACAACTATAATTCACGAACGACAGCCAGGACATAGGAGTAGAGTTTCAACCCAACACCAGAAACCATATAATTCTACACAATTTCATGGATAAAACGTTGTTGGGTCCACCCCCACCTGAACAAAATCACCAACCAAATTATATTTATAATTATTCAAGAAATTAAAAAAAAAATGCAGTCGGACAATATTAGGGTTAGGGACATAAAGCTGGGGTGCCTTCAACCCAAAGCATGTATTGTCTCCTTTGAGGTAAACAACTATCCTTTCCCTCCTCTCTTCCCCTTTCCTCTCCTCTCCTCCTTTTGTTTAACAACTTTTCTTTTTCTTTTTCTTCGGCCCTTTAACAGCTAATCCATATAAGAGTGGCCCTGATCTCTTTTTTCATGACATCAATTATATGTGCCAATAATACTTTTTGAGCCGATAGTTTTAAAAAAGTGGTGCGAGACGCTTATGTGGTAGGATGGGATCTACCACTTTCTCTCTCAAAAATATTTTGAATAGGTTTTCAACTTACATGACAGTGGGATCAACTATGCCACATAAGCATGGGGCACAGCTTTTGTAACTGTAGTGGGACCGACCATGCCACATAAGGGCACAACTTTTGTAACTTAGTCGGTCTAAACAACACTACTCTATCTGTGCCAAGAACCACATCTTCTAATAATCTATGAGTCTGAATCAGCTTACAGCCTTATATGTACAAGTTATGTGTACAAATTATTGTGGAGTCCACACAATCTTCACCAAAAATCAGTCCATTCTAAAACTTGTAACCCTATAAAAAAAATTGACTCTTTTTTTCATCGGTCATTTTTCACCGTTAATTTTTAATCAATTTTTGATGGGACTAGAAGTTTTAGAATGGACAGATTTTTAGTGAAGATGATCTGCATGGTAAGGAGAACATCCTCACAAAAACTCATCCCTTAGATCAACCTCATGCGAGCCCCACAGAAGCTGTATATATAAGGTTGTAAGCGGATCCATTCTAATAATATAATATATATCTTGTTATGATACGTGGTCCACTAAAGGTTTCTTTTTTAATCTATATTTTTTTTTCATTATAATAATTGCCCATATTAGAAATTAAGCATTTTAATAGAGTAAAACATATTTAATCACTTAATCAGTAATTTTTTAGAGAAAATTAAATATATTAATTCATTAATTTTCTTTGATCATGAAGAAAGAAAATTTTCAACTTCAATTATCCACCGTACTGATTTGAATCAACCGATTCAAATTTGAAAATTTCAATTTCAATTATAAATAGAGACCAAATCAGTTGATTCAACCAACTCAATTCGGAATCAGATTATATTTGGCTTCTTATTTGCTCTCTTAATTAATAATTACGTATAAATTATTTACAAAGCAATTTCTAGGATTATAATTAGGCAATTTAGGCTTACAGCTTACCCCCTAAATTGCTAATTGAAATAACGGAAAATGTAAAAAAAGTCCTTATTTTTTAGGGGACCAATGATTTTAATCCCTCACTAAAATACTTTTATAATTTTAATCCTTATTTTTTAAAACTTTATGATTTTAGTCCTTAAAAAATTATAGTGTTATGATTTTAGTCCCTAAAAATTTAAAAAATGTGTAAACTAAGTTTTAAAAAATGCCTAAGATACCCTTGTTCACTTTTTTTTTTTTTAACTGGAAAAAAAGTGCAAGTCTGAACTTGCACTTGCAAGTCTGAACTTGAACTGCAAGTCTGAACTTGCACTTTTGAAAAATTTCAGATTTGGACTGCCGGTGAGGAGTTCACAGCCGCCGGTCGCCGGAGAAAAGGTCGTCGGTCGGAGGTCGGCCGGCCGCCGGAGAGTCGTTCGCCGGAGAGGAGGTTGCCGGTCGCCGGAGTGGAGGTCGCCGGTCGCCGGAGTGATGAAGTCGACCGTTAATGATTTTTAGATATGGGATATATTTAGAATAAAATGTTTTTAAAGGTTAGTATTGTCTTTTTAAAAACTAAGGACTAAATTCACAAATGTTTTTAATCCAAGGGATTAAAAACATAAGGGTTATAAAAATAGGGACTAAAATCACAAAACCCCTTGAAATTAAGCAAACCCCTCGTATTATTCAACATTAGGGATATAACCCCAAATTCACTATTTCGGTTATCTTTTCCGTTAAATACACTATTTTCGTTATCATGTGTGCGACATGTGTACAACTTAATGCTAGTTTTTTAAAAATACCAAAAATACCCTTTTAAAATTTCTCAAGCTTTTAGTACACATTTCTTTACACTACTGTTGGGACATAACACCTCATAAAAATCAGCCAATTTTAAAACTTGTAAGGTCCATGAGTTTCTCTTAGGTTCATCAATTTACGTGTCAATTCAAACTCAATTTAAGTCTATGTCTTTGAGATAGAGTTAGGGTATTAACCTCTATGTTGTGATCATTAAAGACTTGACAAACCGGAGGAAGAAATCATATTATAATTTAACTCACCACCAGAAATTATCTTAGGATGGTAAGTGACTTTGAGACCTTAATCTTATGTAGTTAAACTAGTATAGGACTAATGGACATAGATTGGTTATTCTTTACATCTTGTGAGAAGCTTTGGAAAGCAATCAAGGTTGGATGGTTTCGACACCACCTTGGTTGGTTTTGAAATCAAGCTTGAAGGGCTGGTTTTGAAAACACCCTTGTTGGTTTCAAAATTAAACCTCTTGGGAAATTAAAGTTCAAACATTGTCCTGGGAACTTTGATTTCAAAATCAGAAATCCTGATTTTGAAAGCTTGGTTTCGAAACCAAGCTTTCGAGTTTCGAAATTAAACTTTTGAGTTTCGCAAAATTGTTGCTATTTTGTGATTTTTGTGAATTGTTGCTAGGAGTTTAGAATAACTAAATCTTATATACAGAGGTTGTTTTATATCAAAATAACTATAACATAATACTTAGAGAGTTTTAAATCGAAAATTAGGGTTTTCAAGTTTTGAGTCAATTTTTAGTCAGTTGGAGAGCTGAATTATGATCCATTGATTAGATTGAACTTGTGTTGAGAGTTACACAAATCCTTCCATCTTTTCTACACAAAACTTTGTGTTTTGCCGGTGGTTTTCCAGTGTGTGGCATTTAGCTCGTGGATTCGAGTTGTTCGTTGATTCGGTGGAGTTCCGGATTGTATGTGAATTGAAGATATTCTATGAGGCAGTTCGTGGGTTTCGAAGCCATGGTAAATCTAAAGACCATTGCTAATCAGAATGTAGAGGGAGTCGTAAATCGTATCTATTGAGTGGTAAATCAGTTTGTAAGTTCTCGTTAACTCTTAATGGATTATTTGGCTAGACTAGGTCCCGGGATTTTTTCCAATTGGATTTTCCTCGTTAACAAAAATCTCCCGTATTAATACTTCATTTTCTAAAGATCGAAATATTATATTCTAGTTCTTATTTCCTGAATTTAAGAATCGAATAAGTCAATACTCTAAGTAAAGATTTTTAGTTAGTGATTTAGTTATTTCCCTTAGAATTTTTAATTAGGTGATAGTTTGATCCCTAACATTTGCTACGAAGTAAAATGCTTAATTCAAATAACCGGAGGACAAATTTCAATTGGTATCAGAGTGGTTTTACTTACAAAGGTTTAACAACCTAAGTGTGATCCTGATTCGTAGTAGAGATTATGGACTCTCAGAAAGAGGAAAGTGTCATTAATCGACCACCACTATTTGATAGAAGTAATTATCCATATTGGAAGGCGCATGAGAGCCTTTCTTAGGTCCTTAGATGAAAAAGTCTGGGTAATCACTGAGTTTGGATGGAAACATCCTACCATGAGGACTGGTACTGGTACTGATTTTAGAGAAGTTCCTAAACCTAGGGATGAATGGAATACTAAAGATTTGTTGAAATCGACTAGGAATAATAAGGCACTCAATACCATTTAAGATGTAGTTTCATTTACCGAATTTCGACGCATATCTTTGTGTGAATCTGCAAAAGAGGTATGTAAAATTTTAAAGGTAACCTATGAAGGTACCAAGACTATAAGGATTTCTAAGCTTCAGATGCTTACAACCTAATTTGAGACCATTAGCTAGGATGGATGACAATGAAACTTTTGATGATTTCTATGCTAAATTAATTGATATTGTCAATTCCACTTTTGCTTTGGGTGAGCATATTTCTAACTCCAAAACAGTACGTAAGGTACTAAGATCTCTTCCTATGAGATTTCAAGCCAAAGTTACGGATATTGAGTAAAGTAAAGATATTATTACTATTCTTCCTGAGGAACTTACAGGTAACTTGAGAACTTTTGAAGCTAATTTATGTCCCTCTAGGAATTCAAAGGACATAGCTTTTGTAGCATCAAAGAATGACACCTATGCCGATTCTGAAGATGAGGATGACAATGACAACGAGGAAGAGCTTGAGACTTTATTTGAACAATTTATAGAATTCTTCAAGGTCAAGGAAGGTAAAATTCAAAAAGTTTGTAATTCATCCCCAAATAAGAATAGGTTATCAATCAACATGAAGGCCCATGAGAAAAATAGTAGTTCAAGAGAAGTTCAATGCTTTGAATGCCATGGCTATGGACATTGTTCTAATAAATGTCCTAATAGAAAGTTCAAAAGCTAGAAAAAGAAGAAAGCTACTCGGAATGACTTTGATTCTCAATCAGAAAGTTCAGTGTGTTCTAGTGACAATGAAGGAAATGAAAACTATGTGGCTTTTGCTACTACGTTGGAATATCCTTGCGACCATACTAAAAATGACATAGGTGTAGTCTGAAGATCTTCATAAAAGAAACAAAGAACAAACCACTAATCTTTTATTAGTTTTTTAGAAGCCTTTAACGATCTCTTTGAAGATTTATATTCTGATTCTAAAGATTTAAAAGGTGATGATGGTAGTAGTGAAGATAACTACACTGAACTAAGGGCTTTGACTGCATCAGTTGGTTAATCCAACGATCACAATGAAGATATACAAGCTGTATCTAATGATCTTCAAAGTGATAGTGAGAGTAATGATGGTGTTGATTTTGTAAAGCTGTTTAAGAATATTTTGAAGAAGAGTGAAGAGTTGTCAAAGGCTAACAAGAAGCTTTAGCAGAAGACATATTTATTGGAGTTTGAAACGAATGACTTAACATCAAGTTGGAGAAATCGACTCAGCTTATTGAAGAAGTTGTTAGACACATTAGAAAGATCAATTTGCTTGAGTTGGAACATGAAAAATTCGACAAGATCAAGTCTCTTGAATATCAACTTGAAACCTCAAAAAGAGACTTACTTGCATCCAACGAAATGTTGAAGAAATTTAATAATAGTTCTAACAAGCTTTCTAACATCCTGAGTGCAGCCAAGAGTGCATGTAACAAGCATGGTTTAGGTTATGATGCTTCTACTTATTCCACATCAGCGAATGGAGCAAAGTTTGTCAAAGCTAAAGACCCACTAGCAAAAAAGAATGGTCCATCTCATGTTGTTAAACTTCCAGTCAAGCTTTTAAATATTACTAATGTGTGTTTTTATTGTGGTTATAAAGGTCACTTGAAGAACAAATGTAGAAAACAAAAAGCAATCGCATGATATCAACAACATATGCATTTCTTTGGCAAATTAGGCTCATGCATTGACTAATTAGGCTCATGCATTGACTGGAGAGATTGGAAAGCTGGAAGCTTATAAGCAAGATATGCATTTCTTTGGATCAAAATCTTATTCTAAGAAAGGAAAGAAAAGCAAGACTAAAAAGGTTATGTCTATGACAACCAAACCTCCTCAAGTGGACTTGAATCAAAAGAAGCCATTCAAGAAACTCAAGTCCCTATTGGTAGAGAAAAGTGATTTGGTAAGTCTTGAATCTCACACTGTATAGAATTCTGGTAAATCTTATAAGTATTTATTAGTTAGTGGCGATGTTCGTATCATTAATTGATAGGTAGTTTCTCACTCAATCCTCTGTATTATTGTATATCTTGATAGGTTGTTGACTGAGTATATATTAGTTTGCATTTTATTTTTTAGGTTTGTATACTAGTTTTGTTTTGTAGGTATATGTAGGGTCATTCTCACCCTACTGTGTATCACACTTTGCTCCATGTCTTCTTGCATTAGATTTTTATTGTGACATGTGAGTATTTACATTTTGTTCGTATTCTTGTTTTCTTATCTATCTTGAATAGAATGCTTGAACACTTTAAAAAAATATGAGATCACAATCTTTTGGATTGCTTAACTTTATTTTTGTATAGTTTGTGAAATCTCATCTTGAATGTCACAAATCTATTGACTTTATTATGAACTTTTAATGCACATTGTGAGTCATTGAATCTTTGCGACATTATCATTGTTAGTTTTAAAGGAATTGATGTAATTTGATATTATGATCTGGTTTTGGACCGAACTAGTATGAATAAACTATCTTTGCAATATAGGCATTAGAAGATGAACAAAAAGTAAAATATCGCAAATACATCAAAAGAGTGAGTTCTTATACAAAATGTTAAACTCGATATATAAAACATCAAAAAGAGTAAGTACCCGCAAAAAGATTGAGAACTTGGTGTTTGGAACATCAAAAAGAGTGAGTACACACAAAAAGATTAGGAACTCGATGTTCTATAGATTCATCAAATTGGCCTCATGATGAACCACTTAGTGTTAAGAGTATACTTGCCTAGATTTGTCTCCTCGGAAAAGAGATAACTATAGGATCCGTCAGGAAACCTCTAGATGTTTTTGGTGATTCATGATCTTCATGCAATTGATTTACTTTATATATTCTAAAAGACACAATCACTCCAAACTCAACCATAATGGTCAGTATTAGGTTTTAAGAAAAACTATGAGATTTGTTCTTGCCTGCTAGGTAGAGTTTGGATTAGTGAAATGAGTGATAGAATATCTTGGCTAATTTCCCTGATTCTTATATGCTTTATATGATCTAGAATTATATTCTTGATAGTCATGAGAACTTGGATTGATCGCACTATACGTCATCTACTTGTTTATAACTTGAATCTTTTAAAAGTAGGTTTGATGTTTAGAATGTTGATTATTGATCGGATCAATGTTATTCAAATCAAAAAGTTTTATGATCTGAATGAAGGGGTGCTTGCATGATTCTTATCATTATAGATGTTTTTGCATGCATGCTCATTATTTGCATTAGGTTTATATTAAAAAAAAACCAAAAATATGCATTTTATCCATTGTTTTTTGAAACCAGAATAGTCTCAAACTTTGATCATTTCTTATCTTGGCTCTGATACATCATGTTCTTAGCTTTGATATATGTTGAAGTGTGTAATGTGTTAATACTTGCCTTTTGACATATTTCTTTATTGATTATCTTACTTTCTACTTGATTTCTTTTGTTTTGATAGATAAATGTACATTCTTATAGTTGGTTGGCTTGTATTTGTGTTTCCATGCATTATCTTTCTATTTTCTCCTTGTTCATTGTTATTTTCTATCATTTGTCTATTTGTGACAAAAAAGGGGAGAATAGTAGGGGTGCAACTCGGGCGGGTTGGGTCAGGTTAGAGGTTAACCCGAGCCCAACCCAAAGTCAATTTTAGCCCGACCCAGCCTCGAGTTTGGAATATTAGGCCCAAACCCAAACCTAAGGTTACACTCAGGTTCACAGGTTGAGTCTCTGTTATTTTTTATTTTTTCCTAAAGAGAATGAGAGAGAATTAGAGGTTGAGATCAATCTACTACTTTGGGCATAAATCTATAAAAAAATTTAAAGAAATAAATCTTATTCTTAATCCCAGAATAATATCTCGAGGTTTTTTTTAAAAACTTTAAAGAAAAATATGAAAACTAATAGAGCAGGGAGAAAGAGAAAGAGATAAAGATCAATCTACTGCTTGCATAAACATGTAGAACAGTTCTCCACTAATCAATCTTTGGGCACCAAATTGCTATGTCTTCTTTCAATTCAACTATCAAGGGTTTGGATTTTGATGAGTAGAAGATGTTTATTTGAGATTTTAAATAGTTAGAATTAGGTTAGAGAGGTAAGAGAATATCTTGTTCGGCTAATACTCATCGAAGAACATATCTTCTAATAGCTTCGTCAAATGTGCTACGTACATTAAACCTAACATTTAATGCTCAAATTGTCTCTTGAATCCAACAGCCATCTAAGTAATGCTTTTCCTATTAAAGTTAAACATCGGAAACAGTAAAAGAAGACAGAATGCACTAGAAGAAGAGAATCAATAATTAATCTGTGGAGAGAGATAAAGGGAGAGGGAGAGGCACCAAGTTAAAATGTTGAAGGAAGAAGATGTGAATGTGTTATTTATGTTGGGCTCGGATTCTTCGGGTAACCAATGGAATCAACCCAAACCCAACTTAATTTTGAATCAGGTTTCCTTTTGTGAACCCAAACCCGAACCCGATTGTTGAAACTCAAAGCCCTAGAGAATAATGTATGCTTAACCTTGCAAGGAGAGAGCTATGTGATAGGGGCGAAATCACATAAGGGGAGAGATTTTTTACAACACTTTTCAAGGGACAGTGTTTGAGTGTTATTGTGCTCTAGTTGAGGTATTTTAATTAATGTTATATTGTGTAGTACCTTGATGGTTTTTGTGAGCATTGATGCAGGAAATAGGTTTCAAAGACATCCCTCAGTTTTCATTATTATTTATCTTTGGGGGAGTTTTGTCTTTTGAGTCATTGAGTCCATGTAAGGGGATATGAATTGTAATGGAAAGGTTTATTTTATTATTTACTTATGTATGGGGTTTTGTCACGAAATTAACAAAGGGAGAGATAGTAAGGTCCATGAGTTCTGCCTGAGTTTATGAACTTGCGTGTCAATTTAAACTTAATGTAAGTCTATGTCTTTAAGTTAGAGTTAGGGTGTTAAACTCCATATTCTGATCATTGAAGACTTGAAGAACTGGAGAAAGAAAGCATCTTGTAATTCAACTCACCACCGGAAGTCATCTTAGGATGGTAAGTGACTAAGAGCCTTAATCTTAGGTGGCTAGACTAGTATAGGACTAATGGATATAGAGTGGTTCAGCTTTACATCTTGTGGGAAGCTTTGGAAAGCAATCAAGTTTGGATGTTTTCGAAACCACCTTGGTTGATTTTGAAATCAAGCTTGAAGGGCTCGTTTTGAAATCACCCTTGCTGGTTTCGAAATCAAACCTCTCGAAAAATTAAAGTTCAAACATTGTCCTAAGGACTTTAATTTCGAAATCCCCAAGCTTTTTGGTTTCGAAATTAAACATATGGGTTTTGCGAAATTGTTGCTATTTTCTTATTTTTACGAATTGGAAGTTGCCCAATCGACTTTGAAAGTGTTTCAAACTTTTCATAAGAGTTTAGGATGACTAAATCTTATATATAAAGGTTGTTTTACATCAAAACAACTAGAACAAAATACTTGGAGAGTTTTATATTGAAAATTAGGGTTTTCATATTCTTGAGTCAATTTCTAATCAGTTCGAGAGCTAAATTATGATTTATTGATTAGATTGACCTTGTGTTGAGAGTTACACAAATCTTTCCATCTAACCTACACAAAACTTTGTGATTTTTCAGTGGGTTTCTGGTGTATAGTTTGAGTTGTTCGTTGATTCGGTAGAGTTCCAGATTATATGTGAAGTGGAGATCTTCTAAGGGGCAGTTCGCGAAGCCGTGGTAGATTTGATGACCTTTGTTGATCAGAACGTAGAGGGAGTCATAAATTGTGTTTATCGAGTGGTAAATCAGTTAGTAAGTTTTTATTAACTCTTAGTGGATTATTTGGCTGGACTAGGTCCCAGGGTTTTTTCCAGCTGGCTTTTCTTCGTGAATAAAAATCTCTCGTGTTAATTCTTAATTTTCTAGCAATTGAAATATTCAATTCTAGCTCTTAATTCTGCAATTTTAGAATTGAATAAGTCAATACTCTAAGTAGAGATTTTTACTTTGTGACTTAGTTATTTCCATTGGAATTTTGAATTAGGTGACAGTTTGATCCCTAACCTTTGCTACGAAGTAAAATGGTTAATTCAAATAGCCGTAGGACAAATTTCAAAACTTCTAATACCACTAAAAATTAGTTAGAAGTTGATTGAAAATGAAAGGTGATGACTTCAATCCAATTTTTGATAAGGTTAGGATTTTTTTGGATGGACTGATTTTTTATGATGATGATTTACATGATGAGGAGAACATCTTAACCAAAACTTACCCCTTAGATCGTTCTCATGTAGGCCCCACAAGATTTATGTTTGGGGTAAACATAAATATAGTATTGTCCCAATAACATTATAAAGAAATTAATGTGTATTAGAAACTTGAGAATTTTTGGAAGGGTATTTTTGGTATTTTAAAAAAATAGTATTAATTTGTACACGTGTCTCACACATGAGGCCAATTTAGTAAAAGACCCAAGCACAAAGTTACTTAACGAAAAAATAACAAAAATAGTGAATTTAACAAAAAAGATAACCGAAATAGTTAATTTGGGGTTACATCCCTAATATTGATTAATATGGGAGATTTTGCCTAATTTCAATTAGCAATTTGGGGGGTAAGCCTAATTATTGTATCTACAAAAAGAAACTTTTAGGACAAGTTAAAAAAAGAATAAAATTGTGATAAGTGAATGATCCTGACTACTCATTTAACTAATTGTAGATAGTGGTATTTTGAAATGATCCACATAGCATTTATTGACATGCCATGTCATCATGGACGACTGCCACCTCATTTAAAAAATGGTACGTCAACAAAAGTTTCACTTAAAGGTGTTTATTGCATAGGCACCTTCACCAAGCCTTTCTGCAATATGCACTAGCACATCAACAATTCTTTTTGCAATGTGCACTCTCACATCACCAAGCCATTCTGCAATGTGCACCTGCACATCACCAACCACCAATGTGCACTTTGCACATCACCAAGCTTCATTGCGATGTGCACTTGCACGTCACTACAAATGTGCACCTTGCACATCACCAAGCCTCTTTGCGACGTAAACTTGCACGTCACTACCAATATATGCACCTTGCACATCGCCAACCATCTTTGCGATGTGCACTTGTACATTACTAGGTGCCTCCGAGCCTTAGTTGTACATTATTAGGCACCTCCGGGCCTTAGCCTACCAATGTGCACCTTGCACATCACTACGACCCTTCGGGCCTTAGCTTGCTAATGTGCACCTTGCAAGTCATGAGGTACCTCCGGGCCTTAGTTGGTGCCTCGGGCACTTTCTGTTATCTTGAGTACGAGACTGACTTAACCATGGGTAGATTAATAGGATATTGGGTTTGGTGGTCATAAGTAAACAGAGGTTATTGGTTGTGGGTAAGTCGTGCAGAGGTGTATAAGTGTCACAATAATTATAGTTAACTTACATTACTCCACGACCGTTAAAATTTGTTTACATTACTCCACGACCATTACGGTATTGATGTGCATTACTCAAGGACCGTTACAATTTGTGTACATTACTACACCCATTATGCTCATAATTACGTGTAACAACCGCTAATTATATCCATAATTATTATAATAGCCGTCATTATACTTATAATTGTATAATGGGTAACAGCCGAGAACCCCAAGTATAAACAGAGGACCTCTACCTCTCATTTGACAAGACAAGAACAATAACACTTCGGTGAATACTTGGGTTCTTACAGTCAACCTCTATCTATTCTTTGCTTCCTTCCCCACGGCCTACCTATCTTCTCTTCCACAGTGTAACGAACTTCAAACGGTCATCTGCTTGATTTAAACGGAGTCTCGGAGTCACCACTTTATCAGATCTGAATCAAGTTGTCCAACTCATCATCTGACTTCCACGTCAGCATCACCTCAAAATCATCATCTACAAAGAACTACTTTAGTTGATCTGCTAAATGATTAAAATTAAGCACTCTATCAACTTTTGTGATTACTTTTACTATGAGTCAGCATCATCAGAGAGATATATATGTCAAATCGAACGGCCATGAATAATGATCGATGTTCATCTATCTTACTCATTTTTACGCAGTTAATTAATAATATAATTCACCATAATCAATCTCCTGAAAATCATTAATCAGATATAAAGTATGAGAGATAAATTAGAAAAAAAAAATGAAAATGAAACTAAAAAATTGCATGCCTAAGATTTTAAAGTTGTAAGATAATGTAACAAAGAAATAAAGAACTGATTATTTTAATGATTTTATTTTATTATATTTATTTATTTACGTATGTATATTTATTTATTTATTTATCTATTATCTATACTATATTACTATAGCTGAAACGTCTGACGTGGCGCCTCATCTATCTACGTGGCATTCTCAATTCTCATAAAGCCACGTCACCCGAAAGCTTTCATGTCATTGTTTTAAGTCATAAATAACCATCCCATTTAATGACCTCCAATAAATGTACGCTATTTTTTAGACATAAATTTTTTTCATATACACTCTCTATTGCCTAATTGGATACATTTAATAACATATTATTGTATATTGACAACAATGTTAATATATTTAGAATCAATTTGAAATAAATACCATGTATAACCTTCTAATTCAAAAACTAATTTACATTTCTATATAATTTATCACTAATTACTTCCTAAATAATTTCAGATTTACTATATTTTTACCTTAAATATACACTATTTTTAGGCATAAATTTCTCTCTTATACACTCTCTATTGCCTAATTGGATACATTTAATAACATATTATTGTATATTGACAATAATGTTAATATATTTGCAATCAATTTGAAATAAATATCATGTATAACCTTCTAATTCAAAACTTAATTTACATTTCTATATAATTTATCACTAATTATTTCTTAAATAATTTTAAATTTAGGATATTATTACCTTCACTAATTATTTCTTACAGTTTTCAAAATCTAAAGTTATTGCCTTTACTATTAACTTTCTCTCCTACATTCACTAAATTTTTTTACCTTAGCAGTTTCAAGATTTAAAATTAATATATTCCTTAATTAGTATTAATTACCTTCACAGGCTTTATTACTTCCTAAATAATTTCAAATTTAGGTTATTTTTACCTTAAATGTACACTATTTTTTAGGCATAAATTCCTCTCATATACACTCTCTATTGTCAAATTGGATAAATTTAATAACATATTATTGTATACTGACAACAATGTTAATATATTTAGAATCAATTTGAAATAAATATTATGTATAACCTTCTAATTCATAACCTAATTTACATTTTTATATAATTTATCACTAATTATTTCCTAAATAATTTTTAATTTACGATATTATTACCTTCACTAATTATTTCCTAAGCAGTTTTTAAATTTCAAAGTTATTACCTTCACTAATTAAATTAACTTTCTCTCCTACAATCACCAAATTTATTACCTTAGCAGTTTCAAAATTCAAAATTATTATATTCCTTAATTAGTATTAATTACCTTCACAGGCTTTATATATCTCTCCCATCATGCCTAGCTCTCTTTGCCAATTCAATTAAAATAAAATCTTATCGTGGTGAAGGATAAAAGAAGGGATGCTGACTTTGAAGCTTTGATCTACATCACCAATTCACAAGAAATTATGGTACAAATGGTGAAAGAATATTTTTTCGTCATCAGAAAATCGATAAAGATATATAAACTTTGGGGTGTGGCTCTTCCTATTATATCTATGCCTAAAAATAAAGCAAAGAAGTATGAGAGGATTTGATATATGATTTTAATCTCTCAAGAAGAGAGAAGCATACTGTCATAAGAAGAAGAAGTAGATGAACAGAAATATGGGAAGATTAAGCTAGCAAAGAAGTATGGGAAGATTAAAGCTTCAATTTTTTTTCCCCAAGAAGAGAAAAAGCAAACAATTAAAAAGAAGAAGTTTAGAAGTGGAAGAATAATGAAAAAGGGAGGGCATACACAGTATCAATCTTTCTCGCTATGATGTAAATAATTTCTGAATGTTAGCATTTATTTTTATTTTTTTAATACCATTTGTTATTTTATTTCTGTATATATATACACCAAAATACCAAAAATTTGAGCAGGAAACTACTAAGATCATCTGTTTTTTTCTTTTGGATTTATGTTGTATGATTTATAAACTGTCCCTTTTATAATTAACTTTGAACCAATATTTGGTAAGTTTAATTAGAAGTCTTAGAATTAATGAGATGATATATGAAGATTATCTACATCGCAAGATCATCCTCACACCGTTAGATCATATCTATGTAGACCCTACATGAACTGTACAAAAAACATGTCTAAATAAGAAGCATGTCTTCTAAGTTTGAAATACACTTTAGTTAAAAATAATTCCCTAAATTTTATTTCTCATAAATATAAAATTAAAAAATATTTTGCTAATTAATATTAGTATGGTCATGGCTTATTCTCATTGAAACCAGCAAGAAAAACAAACTTTATAATAAAAATGGAAAAAAGCAAAAAATAATATTATATTTTAAAGATTTCCAAGCCAACACTAATTTAAAAAGGCAAATATGATGATAATATAGTAGCTATACCTACATTAGAATCAAATAATTGAAGAGGGATATCGCAATGAAGATGATCGAATGGCGGAATTCCAGTGATGATGTTCTCCTCACCATGAAGATCTCTATCTCCAAAAATTAGCCTTTCAAAAACTTCTAACTCCACCAAAAATTTAGTTGTAGTCAACAATTAATAAACAAGGGTACATAAAATATGTCAATATTTTGAGTGCTAATTTTAAGAAGTTAGAAATTTAAAACCGGATGATCTTATATGAAGACGGTCTACATGTGGTGAGGAGAACATCTCTAATCAATCCATTTGATCAACTCTATGTGGATCCCATAAAATTTGATGTAATAGTAGTGCACTATCACGTCATTTTTTTTTGTTCCAACATTAATATGTTTGTTCTAAAAAAAAGCATTTAATATGTTTGTTTTGACACTAATATTTAAATTATATTTAAAGTTTCATACTATATATATCACATTATATTATTTTTATTTTTATTTTTTTTAAAGCGTTGCCTGTTCATAGCACGAGCTTAAAAACTAGTCTATACTATATTACTATAGCTGAAGCGTCTGACGTGGCGCTTCAGTAACCCACGTGGCGTTTATGAGGATATTTTTGGATCAGATAATGAAGATCGGAGATCATGGAGATCGGAATTGAAATCGAATAAGTTGAATTATTCGAAATCTTCAAAATCGAATTCGTCATCGGTGTTGAGTTCAGAAGATTTGAGTCCTCTTCGTCCTTCCATCGCTGAGGATGTTTTCTTTACCTCCTTCTCTTCTAAGCTCAGGTACTTTCTGTTTTCTGTTGCAGTTTGGTATTTGACTTATTTGACCTGATTATTCAGTGTTAAGACTTGAAATTATATAGGGTTAAAATAGGAATTTTGAGTTTTTCTCGAGGATTTTCGGTTTTACGAGAGAGAGAGATCAGATCCTCTGTCCCCAAACATCCTGTCTCCTTGCTATTCCTTTTCTGATTTCACCTTGTAAGCTGACATGGAGAAGCTGATATTTATTGAGAATATTCTCCACTTCTTATAGATCATTCTCACTGAAGATCAGATTCTAAAACTCTTTATTATATCAACAGTTTATTGTTATTCTTTTTAAATTGGATAAAGGATAGTTGATTTTTCAATCAACTTTTAATGAGGTTAAAAAATTTAGAATGAGTTGATTTTTTATGAGAATGATATGATAACATTTTAACCAAATATCTATTAGATGATCTCCAAAGCAAAATTAGTCAAGGGACAAGGAGGGAAAAGAGGATTTGGAGAACTGATAGCTGAGCTAGTCGAATGATGTTTTTGCCCCGGCCTAAAACCGTTTTAACACAAAAGAGTTAAAAATACCACAAATGAAACCGTTATAATGGGATCGCATTCACATATAATTTCATCTGCATGTTTGTCTTTTAAATTCATAATCTAATTGTGATTCTCCAAAAAATAAGAACATAGCAAATTCAATGGGAGGTGAGTTTGAGAATCCCAAACCCTAAATATCACATTCAAAATGGGATTTTATACAAATAGTTTCTGAATGTACCCTGTTGTTCTCTAACCTAATAACCTTTCAGAATCTCAAAAATCCCTCTAACAGAAATCAAAAGCCATTCTTAACTTCTGGTTTGCTTTTTAAACCCCATTTGGAGCAAGATGAAGGGAGGGAAACCTTCCTAAAGTATTACATTGTTAAAGGGTATTTTTGGAAGGTCAAATCTCATTGATTAATACTTTCTTGCCATTATTAATTTATGTATAGAATTATATAAAAGTCACTTTTTATTTTCTTGTGTAAAAAAGTAAAATCTGTCAATTCATGTATTCTATCTTTTCATCTTACTTGATAGAAGAGCTTCCACGGTGAGGGCAAGTCTAGTGGTAATCTCTTAAATGGATCCCTTAATTTCTTGAGGGAGATTAAGGCCATGTTCCCTAGTGGAGAATCTTAGAAACAGAAAGATAGCAGTTGTTTTTTTTAAGAAAGAAAAATAAGTAAAAGGAGAGAGAGTAACAACTTTTATTTTTTTTAGGAATAAAAAGAAAACTCCGCTCAAAGGATGAGCGGTCCTTCTAATGAGCATCACACTCATCTAGTCAGTGCATTTTGTTCACCACTCAAAGGATGAGTGGTCTACTCATGAGTTCGCCTCTCCACTAAGGATCTTTATTTTAATGGAATCCCTAACGAATTTAGGGATTTTAGGATCTATAGAGCAAATAATTCATGGCTCCATGGATTCCCATATCCCACTAAAGTTGCTAACAACACACAACTCTTATTATCTCTTCTTCTTTTCTTTTTGTTTACTAATATAAGTGTTATGCACGTGTGATGCACATATTTTTTACGTTGGATTTATTTTTTACGCTACATTTATTTTTATGTATGTAAAGTACGAACTATTACTTCTTTTTTCCTTTTTTCTTCTCGCTCCGTCTCTTATTGAGTTGATGAAAGATATGATCTATTCACCTAAAAATGAAAATTAAAAATTAAAAAAGAAGAAATTTCAACTTGCTTCAAAATAAAAAAGTCTTGCGCATCCAAGAAAACAAAAATGTCAAAATAAAAAATCTTTACCTCTATGTATGAACCATGGTGTTAGAGACTACTGATTCACCGATTTGACTCAAAAAAACATGAATTAGAATGTTACTAAATATATAACGATGTAATCCGCTCTCTATCAGCATTGAAATTAAGTCACATAGATTATGTGGTCCAAGTAGCATTTTCCAAAATTTAAACCTCATAGAATGCACCAGTGAACAAAGGAATAGGGGGGAATGGGAACAAACACGAACTAATTGAATGAGCCACTCAATCTTTTCTTTTATACTTCATGGCTATTTTTCTTTTCTTTTCTCCAATAAGCGTTCATTCTTACTATATATCTTCCTCACTCTAATTAACTTTTCATTAATTGACATGATATATACACATCAACTGTCATGTCACGTAATCATCTTTTATTTCTTCTCAAGCCTAAGCATTTATATATTTTTATGCTTAATTTGTTGCAGGCCTATCAACATACCAGGTCGACGAAATTCATCATCTTCCATGCGAGTCGAGGAACAACATAGGAGAGGGGTTACCTCATCAGATTTGCCATGGATTAATCATCCAGCTCCCATCACACATCATCACCAGTTTATGGAATATCAGAGTATTGACTTAATGAATAATGAGAATTACAGATTGAGATCATCCAGCAGGTTTGGATTTTCCCATAGTATCTCCTCCCCAGAAACAATTAGTATTGAACCCAATTCATACAGAAGTTGCATCAAGATACCAGTTGATAGCAGTCTAGATATTCCTGATTCGTCACCATCGTCGTCCGTGGTCTCTTTGCATAGAGAGTTAGTTGATGATGAGCGGACAAAAACTCATTATCAAGATAAAATCTTGCAGCAAGAAGAAGAAGAAGAAGAAGAGGAAGTAATGAGTTCTTCTTATGTAATTGAGATCAATAATAGAGATCAAGGGAGGATAGGAGAAGCTGTAGGAATCGATGAAGCAATTGCTTGGGCAAAAGAAAAGTTTAAGAGTCAATGTTTGGAGATTTTTGAGGGAACAAATCATCAGCAACAGATCATGAGACTAACAGCAGGCATGAGTCCAACACAACCAACTACAATAGAAAGACAAGGTAATAATGATGTTCTTTTCCCGTTCATAAAACTGTACTTCTTCTTTCCAACTGAGTCAGGATATTTCATGGGACAGCTAGTCAGGTTCTTTTGACATAACATAACCTTTTGACAAATTAAACAAAAATGGTAACCTTCGATTTCAATTATTTGATGATTGTAAGTTCGCTGATAAATGAATTTGTTGATTCATAAATGAAGGACCATATATATATTAGCGGATTTACAACCATCCGATAAAGGAATTCAAAAATTGAAATTTTTGTTTAAAGATTTCGTCAAAACCTAGTGTCCCAAAATTTCAATCCCTAATACTATAATAAGAGGATTTCAGGTACATGGGCTGATTTCTGGGGAGGTTTCTCTCCTCACCAAAAATCGAGTTCAAATCTTGTCCCCATTTTGTCCGTCTCCTCTTTGTCTCCCTTAATTTTGCCTTGTAGGGTTTACATGGTGATGATCCAACGGTTGAAATTTTTTTTATAAGAATGTTCTCCTCACCATCATTCTTATAGAACCAGCCCATTCTAAAATTACTAATCTCATCAAAAGCCGATTGAAAAATTAACGATGGAAAATTCATCTGTATTTTGAATAATGAATAGTTGATTTTGAAATTACTTCTAACAGCATTAGAAGTTTTAGAATGAGTTGATAATTCTCTATACTATGAAGAGAACATTCTCACAAAAAGCCAGTCCTCTATCCAACGTGGGCTCCACAATATAAAGTTAGGGTGAGGACAGAGAGGGGACGGACAAAAATGAGGACAAAAGATTTGAAGTCAACCCCAACCTACTTTGTCGGTGATTAAGTGATCCATTTTCTCGTTGATCGTGATTTTCATCCAACCTTTTGATGATTTCTTGGGTAATGTTACAGGCACCCCGGATTTGCACACAAAATCATACCCGGGGTCTAATTTGAGTCTAATTTGGTCTAACGTGGGTCTAATTTTGGTCTAATTTGAATATAATAATCAGAGGTATTAGCAAAAGGTATAAATCCAAGGTGCTTGTAGTATTTTCGTGATTTCCAACCCATTTGGTGGTTTCAAAACTCACCTACTTTAAAGGGTCAAGTTTTTTGCTTTTGTTTTAATCAATTTATTTCTCATATATATTGGTTAATTCTGCATATGCATAATTCTTTTTGGCAGCTGGCTAAGGAATTACAAACAAGGAACTGAAAAACACAAGAAGTACTAAAACTACAACAATCGGAAAACAAAGTAATTAAGCTTCTGACGATCGATCGATTGATGAACAATTTTTTATTGTGTATGGTTTTTCAAGTTGAGTGTGTATTTGTGTATGTTTTGTCTGCATGCGTGTACATGCTCACGTACGTATATATACTTGCATGTACATTAATTGAAACATAATACATTCCCATTCCATTGATGTAATAGCTAGCTAGATTCAAATCACATAGGTGAATATGTTAATAAAACCCATGTATCTGTTTGTCATGTGTTTTTGTTCGTTGTATTAGGCAGGTTTCAGATCCTATATTGTTATGTAAGTAATGCTAGGTTCATATAAAAGCGTCTTACATAATGATATGATAAAATATCATTTGTTATTTGACTGGTTAATGGTGGTATATGATGTACATTATTATATATTATTACGGATTTATGTGAATCTGGCATTATGTATAATATTTTTTTTAATGGATAATGATGTTCATCCCACACAATCTATCCCTCTTTGTTTTCGTGACATCTGAGGTAGTGGCTAAGGACTTGATCACATTTAAGTCTTTGCATTATTGAATGTCGCAAACATTGAGCTGCCACATCTGGCCAAAAAAAGAGGGATGGACTTTGCGGGATGAGAGCAGCATTAGTCTTTACTACTTCCATGTACCTTGGTTTTTCATGGCTGTGCATGTCCTACTAAAGCGAAGAACAATTAAACTAATATCATTAATTTATGTCCCTCTTGGGCAATAGTCCATTATTAAAAAAGAATAAAAAATAAATAAATAAAAAGTAAATATACTTGTGGAGCATGCGTTATCCCATGTAAGCAATCACCCGTTTGATTCTCATTTAACTTTTCATACACAATTTTCAAATCTTCATAAAAAATCGTATTTGTTATAAAGGTGGATGTGGCTGTCCTCTTTATATGTGGCATCCATTGGTGTGAGTTCAAGTAGGAACTACAAGGCACTTATGCGTCATGTTCATTCATCCTACTCCATGCAACTTCATCTATTTATATCCCTTCTCATATGTAACTTACAAGGTATATCGTCGTGCCTCCGGTATGGCTCAATTCCTCGTAAAATGATTCTCTATCCTCTCTACACGCGATTTGCGTGCATCCCCACCACCACCACCAACACGGGATCCACTCTGGCACGACTCAATTCCTCGTAAAATAGTTGTCCATCCTCTCTACACGCGCTTCGCGCACATCCCACCACTACCACTACCACCACTCCACGCCACTACATCGTCAAATGTAAATTAGGTGTAAATAAATAATTATGGCAACGGGATAAATTCCGTATTTCATAAAAGAAAATAAGGTTATTTTGGTCACTTACTACCACGAGACACATCCGGTATTTAGGAAAGAAATTAAGGCTATAAGTTAAGGAATTGTTAAATTACCATTTTGACCTCAAAAACCTTAAAGGGTCAAGGACAAACTTGTTTTTGAAGACAAATAATTTATACACAATGGACGTCCACATTGTAATGGGTTTATAAGTTGCAAGGGGTATAATTCTGGACCGTCAAAGTATGTACAATCCTGAATTGTAATATAGATGATATAGATGAGTAAGTAATTTTAATAAAATCTCACCCACTTCTCTTGTATTTTCACTTCTCTTGTATTTGTTTCTTTACACTTACGTATATAGTATGAAAATTATAACACGTTATTAGCACCAGTCTCTACCAATCTCTTACAACAAAAAAGTGCCCTCAACAATTCGTAATCAACCCAAAGTTCTTGGACACCTTACAAAATCAAAAAGGTATAATCATTACCTTTGTTAATTCGATTATGTCGAATCTAACAAAGCTTGAATTTGAAGCTCTAGATATTTCTGGAGATAAGTATCTCTCTTAGCTACTTGATGTTGAGATTTATCTCCAATCCAAAGACCTCAAAGATACAATAAAGGAAGGTAATCACGCGACCCCGCAGAGTGGCGCAACTGCTTTAATTTTTCTCCGTCATCATCTTTGTGCTACTTTAAAATCTGAATATCTAACAATTAAAGATCATTTGATCCGTTGGAATAATCTGAATGATAGGTTTGATCACCTGAAGTTGGTCACACTACCTAATGCCTAATACAGTTGGCTGCGCTTGCAGGATTTTAAATCTGTGACGGAATATAATTCCTCTTTGTTCAAAATCACCTCATAATTGAAATTGTGTGGTGTGAAATGAGCAATTGTTAGAGGACTTTTACGACATTTCATGCCTCGAATGTGCTCCTACAGCAGTAGTATCGAGAGCGTTAGTTTAAGAGATATTCTGAACTAATCTCTTATCTTCTCATAGTGGAACAAAATAATGAGATGTTATTGAGGAACCATGCTTCTCGTCCTTCTTGTTCGGCATCACTGCCAGAAGCACATGCAATGTCATCTTCTGGACGTAAAAATAGACATGGTAAGCATGGCCGATTTGGTAAAAGGGGAAGTCCAAATAAGTCCAAACATGCTCCGTACTACCAAAAGTGGAAAAATACGGATAAGAATAAATCAAACCCACAGTAGTGGGACGATACAAAATCAAACCACCAGAAGTGGGATGATACAGGATCAAACCCCCAGAAGATGAACGATTTCGAAATGAAGCAGAGAGGTTTGCCGAATAAACCTCGTAAAACATATGAAAAAGTCAGTAATCGTTATGGTATGCATGGGCACTGGTCGCGTACCTATCGCACAGCGAGACATCTGGTAGATCTTTATCAGTCTTCACTCAAAAAGCCAGAAGCTAATGCTGATATGAACTTTAGTTACAACAGTGATCCATTGGCAAATACTCACCTCCAATTACCTAATGCCTTATATGATCTTGAAGGCGATAACTTGGACCAACTATTTGGTGATAGGCATATCTACACCAAATAGAGTTTTGTTGTACTACTTTTACTTGTAAATATATGTACCCTCTTTTATACATCTATATACATGTGTCTGGTTTTATCTTATTCTCTATTTTGTTCATGAAAGGATATGAATGGATATGGATTCCAACAGTTATCTATCCAGTCACAGGATAAGTGGTGAGGATGTATATCTTACAGATAGTGCAATAACACACACAATCCTTCGTGACAATAAATATTTCACATCCTTAAAAATATTCGAGGCTAATATGACTACTAGAATTAGCACAACCAGTTTGATCGAAGGCTCCGGAAGAGCTAGTATTATATTACCAAGTGGTATAAAACTCCATATCGACGATGCTTTATATTCATCCAGATCCAAAAGAAATCTGTTGAGTTTTAAAGATATACGTCGTAATGGCCATGGATACCACCTTGAGACAATCAATGAACATCATATAGAGTGTATGTGTATTACTTTAACTGTATCATGCCAGAAGCACATACTAGAGAAGCTTCCTGCTCTCTCTTCAGGGTTATATCATACAAAAATTAGAACGGTTGAATCATATGCTGTCATGAACCAGAAGTTCAATGACCTAAAAGCATTTATGCTTTGGCATGACTGTAATACCCCAAGAAATTCCATAGTATGAATTTTACACTTGCCTAACATATTTAAGATGGTATTATACCCATTTGGGTGTGTATTGATTTGAGAAATAAATTTCTCATATGCATAGTAATTGCATGGAAAGCATTAAGAGAGTTATCTCTAAAAAAAAAAAATATTTAATTAATTAAAATAATAAAAAAATATTATTTTAATCAAAAAAAACGTGGGCTGCGCTACAGTAGCCGCCGGCTACTGTAGCAGCCCACTAACAAAAATAAAAAATTATTTTTTATAATAAAAAAATAAATATTAAAATAATAATAATAATAAAAAAATCCAAAAATTTTCCTATATAAACCCCCCCTTATTTCCTTCTTCAAAACACAAAAACCCCTCATTTAGTTTATGTTTACACCCCTGTTACACCTCTAATTACTCTCCCCAATATACATATTTTCCTTACTTTCCATAATATACCTCTTCATCTACATCCCCTCTTATTAAATTTATAATAGTTACTAGTATTATCATCAAAATCATTGAGAAATCGAGGATTTACATCATCGATCATCACATCCGGAAGTAAGAAATCAAGTAGGTGATAAGAATTTGGCATCAAATTGAGGTAGGTGGGATCCCTACTATAAACAAAATCTAATTTTATGTTTTTGTTATGAAATTGCATATGAAATGTATTTATCTTGCATGGTTATATTTATTTATTTAATGCAAGGGATAAGTTTTATTCATAAGAAAAATGAATTAAAGGAAGTTTAATAATAACTTGTTATCTAGATTAAAAACAAATCTAGATGGTATCGGTAATGGGAGACCCCCATAACACCTGCAGGTACCGTTGAGTTCCGACTTGAGGAGACGGTGGACACCGATGTAATGGACTTAAAATAATTAATTAATGGTTAATTATTGAAAGATTTAAAAAGAAATCTCTTTTTATGCATTAATATGGTAATTTTTGCATATTTCAAATCTAGTATTTTTGGATAGTTTGCACCTACTGAGTTTTACTCACCCAATATTTTCCCCCCTACAGATCAAGTTGAGGGCGAAAGATTTTAGGAGGTGCAGTTCAAAGAGATAGCTTGGATCTCTTGAGTTAGTATGTTTTATATATTGTAATTGAAGAATAATTACTACTATATCACTTGGGATTATGGGTTGTTTATGAGAATTATGATATGTATTATTATAATTATCTGTTTTTATGTTGAATTTAGAACAAAACAAATGTTGTATTAATTTTCATTTAATTTTCATGTCTTTAAATTGAAGTAATTATGTTTTACATAATATTGTATAAATTTCGTATTTGTTACTGTCAGTTTTAGAAAAGTACATTTTTGAGTATGTTTCGCTCAAAATTGACCAAGGCCTATTTCTGTAACAAATGAAGATTTCAATTTCTTCTTTTCAAAATGGTATTATACATGTATTTCGGATGTCTGGTTAGGAAGTAATTTCAGTTTCAAATTTATGATTTCTGGATATTTTAAGAAATTCGAAGTTATTTTTCTGAGATTGTGTATAAATCTGTTAGTAAACTTGAGACCCAGTTTTGGGTATCTTATGCTTCGAATTAGGCTTGGGCTATTTCTACGGAAGTTTTAGAACTTTAAATCTATTTTCCAGAATGCTTTCATTTGTATAATTCTGATTTACGGTTAAGAAATTATGACCATTTTACTGAAGTATGTGCAGTTAAGTACGAAAAATATTTTCAACAGTTTTTATTTTTATTTTTAAATTTACTTTGACTACTAAATTGTAATTAATGTTGATAAAAATTGACTGGTTTATCTTTCAAAAGGAAAAAGTAAGTGATTTTATTCATTGCTTTAAATTACACTTCATTTACACTTTTCACGTCTCGCCTTCCGGACTCATTGAATCGGGTTGAATTTTAGAGTTCCGAAAATCGGGGTGTGACAATGACTGTCTTGGTCACCCAGGTTCTATCATAATGGGTAGAATAACTCAGAACTCACAGGGACATCGGTTACAAAACTAGAAGCTTAAGATGTCCAAAGACTATACTTCTACTGCTTGTTCTTTGGGTAAATTAATACTCAAACCCTCTCTGACTAAAGTTGTAGTTGAATCGCCAGTTTTTCTACAACGACTTCAGGGAGACATTTGTGGTCCCATCCATCCTCAATGTGGACCATTTTAGTACTTTATAGTTTTAATAGATGCTTCTACGAGATGGTCGCATGTTTGCCTTTTATCAACTCGCAATGTTGCTTTTGCACGTCTTCTTACTCAGATTATTAGATTACGTAAATTTTTTCGATTATCCAGTCAAGTCTATCCGACTTGATAGTTTCAGTGGCTAAGGCAGGTGAGGTCCCATGGGGGCACATGCCCCGATGGGATTTTTTAAGTTTAGTAAGACAGATGTCTTACTTGGAGTAAAACTTTAAAATAATTTAAAATTTCGAGTAAATTGAAGGACCCATGTAACATTAATGACCTATTTTTAGGCATTTTTTTTTCTTGAGGATTTGATTGTAAAGTGGGATGTTGTTATTTCTACCATAAATCTTTTGTAATTCTTGTGTGTAATCTTGGTGCAACTTCTGCATTCTTTTCAATATATAATCTTTTTTTCGTAAAAAAAGTATTGTTAATCTAATAATTATTATTCAAAGATTTCTATTAAGTATTGTTAAGCTAATCTAGGATTTTATTTTTAATTTTACTATTTATTTGTTCTAATATATGGTTTTTTTAGTGATTGACATTCAATTTAGATTTTTATTTTGATCTTTAAATAATAATAATTTTTTTAAAAAAAATAAATCTTCAAGCTAGTGCCATCACCATCGATTTACCAACAGTAGGTACCCGAATATTTAATAGTTCAATATCTACTTGGTGCCCCCATGAAGATGAATTCCTGGCTTCGCCACTGGATAGTGCTGCTGAGTTTACATCCCAGATTTTTTATGTTTATTTCTTATCAATTGGTATTGATGTAGAGCACCATGTTGTTCATGTTCACACTCAAAGTGGTCTAGCAGAATCATTTATTAAGTGTCTCCAACTGATTGATCGACCTATGCTTATGAGGACTAAGCTACCTATTTCTGCATGGGGACATGCCATTTTACATGTTGTTGCATTAGTTCATTTCTGTCCAACTGCACATCATTAGTACTTTCCTTTACAACTTGGTTGTGATGTCCAAGTCCCCATTGCACCTACACAATGCACAAAGTTTGGCCCTCAGCGAGTTAGGGATTTATGTTGGGTTTGATTCACCTTCTATTATTCGATATCTTGAACCTCTGATAGGTGATGTTTTTACCATACATTTTGCGTACTGTCACTTTGATGAGATAACCTTCCCGCCGTTAGGGGGAGGAAATCAGCGGCCTGAAGTACGGCGTAAACTTTATTAGAATGCACCAACTTTGTCTCATCTTGATCCTCGCACTAATTAATCTAAAATTGAAGTGCAAAAGATTATTCAGCTCCAAAAGATAGCTAATGAAATGCCGGATGCATTCAATGATGCAGCAAAAATGACTAAATTACATATACTTGCTACAAATGCTCTAACTCGAATTAATATCCCAGCGGGACGAATTATCCCAGCAGGACATGTTGTCCTTGTAGGACAAACTGTGAATATTGTAGCTGATGAGTCGTCTAAAGCACGCCTGAAGCGTGGACAACCACCCGGTTCAAAAGATTTTATTCCCCAGAAGTGGAAATGCCAATCAAAATTTATGCGAGATAGCACTCCAGAAGAGGCTATTTAAATATCCACACTTTCTAAAGAAATAACTCCTGAATAGATACAAACTCCTGAAGAGTAACAACCTCCTGAAGAGGAACGTGTACCTGTGAATGAGGAAATCTCTATAAATTATGCATGCACTAGAGAGGTGTGGGATCGAAATAAAACTATTGTCGATAACATATTCTCAATCTCAGTAGCTACTGGAATTGTTATAGATGATGATGGTATTGAACCACACTTTGTAGAGGAATGCCGACATAGAATTGATTGACCAAAATGGAAAGAAGCAATCCAAGCTGAATTGGATTTTCTTGCAAAACATGAAGTATTTGGACCTGTAATTCCAACAACCAAAAATGTAAACCCTGTTGGTTACAAATGGGTATTTGCAATAAAACACAATGAAAAAAACGAAGTCGTTCACTATAAAGCACGACTCGT
This sequence comes from Macleaya cordata, assembly GCA_002174775.1. Classification (NCBI taxonomy): domain Eukaryota; kingdom Viridiplantae; phylum Streptophyta; class Magnoliopsida; order Ranunculales; family Papaveraceae; genus Macleaya; species Macleaya cordata. The sequence continues at coordinate 150,001 of MVGT01002327.1, read as the reverse complement.
GGCACAGGGTTTCTTGCAGAGACCTAGGATTGATAATAAAGAAACATATTCTCGTGTCATGGATGCAATTACTTTCAGATATCTGGTAAGTCTGGTAGTCTCAGAATGACTCGACATGCATCTAATGGATGTGGTTGCAATATATCTGTATGGAAAGTTAGATACAGATATCTATATGAAGGTCCCTGAAGATTTTAAATTACCTGAAACAAAACCACACCATATGTATTCACTTAAGCTTAAACGAGCTTTATACAGATTAAAACAATCCGGGCGAATGTGGTATAATCGCCTTAGTGAATACTTGATTAAGGAAGAATATGTCAACAATTCTATTTGCCCATGCGTATTCATTAAGAAAATAGAATCTGGATTTGCTATTATTGTTGTATACGTCGATGATATCAATCTAATTGGGACTCCTGAAGAGCTCAAGAAAGCTGCAGAATACTTGAAGAAAGAATTCGAGATGAAAAATCTCAGAAAAACAAAATTTTGTCTCGGCCTGCAGATCGAGCATAAAACACACAGAATTCTTGTCCATCAAACAATGTATACTGAAAAAGTCCTGAAGCGCTTTAATATAGACAAAGCATATCAACTTAGTACTCCAATGATTGTGAGATCTCTCGATAAAGATCCATTTCGCCCAAAGGAGGAAAATGACGAACTACTTGGTCCAGAAGTACTATATCTCAATGCAATCAGTGCATTAATGTATCTTGCATAATGCACTAGACCTGATATTGCTTTCTCAATAAATTTGTTAGTCAGGTTTAGTTCTGCACCGACAGGGAGACATTGGGCAGGTGTAAAATAGATTCTCCGTTATCTCCGCGAAACAACAGACATGGGATTATTTTACTCTAAGAATCCATCCAATGGCTCACAAATAAAGGGTTACACAGATGCTGGATACCTCTCTGATCCCCATAAAGCTATCTCTCAATCTGGATATATTTTTACAAGTGGTGATACAGCATTCTCTTTGCGATCCAACAAGCAAAATCTTCCAGCCACTTCTTCGAATCATTCGAAAATTATTGCACTGCATGAAGCTTGCAGAGAATGTGTATAGTTGAGATCTCTGATTGGATATATTAGAAAATCTTGCGATCTACCCTCTCTCACCGATGTACCAATAGTTATCTTTGAAAACAATGTTGCTTACATATCACAAGTTAAAGAAGGCTACATCAAACGTGATAGAACCAAGCATATTACTACACCAGAATCGCCATTTTGTAACGGTTATAACCGTTACTACAAATTTTTGTAACGTTTATAAACGTTAAAAATATGGCGTTATAAATTTGTAACAGATAGTTTGTAACGTTTATATTTTTGTAACGATTATAAATGTTACTAACTGATAATTGTAACGGTTATTTTTGTCAAAATAAAGCTTTCTTTAAAGTTTCTAACATTTATAACCATTACAAATAAATTACGTTTAGCAAACTCACGCTTATAAGCGTTACAGATTATAAATGAATCATGATTTCGTACATATTTGTCACGGTTATAAAAGTGACAAATTCGTTGCTAATAAAAAAAAAATTAAATCTATTTTCGTGGCTCATATTTGATGACCTGTACCTGCAATTAATACCCAATACCTCCAACATATAATGCATCATATCCAGAAAACAAATTACATCATGAAGACGAACATAATTTGTATAACAAAGGTATTATATATACATTAGAAATTGTTTGATAATGTTCACATTGTATCATTCTTTAAATTTAGCTAACCCTTTAACTTTGAACCATAACTAGAAAACAAATTACATCATAAAAACAAAATTTGATGCCTCGACTTCAGTATACACACTCAGCAAATCATAAATTTTGAGACATAAGACATGAAATGGAGGATTTGAGACATACTACTTTTACTGTTACAGTGTGAAATAGGTACAAAGAGACAAGGCGCTCGGGAACTTGATTGATACATTTAGCTCCGTCTTCTCTATTACCTGCATATATATAACAAACAATACAAAGTTTGAATCAAACTTTATAACCGAACTCTTAATTGATAAACTTTAATTAATTTGGAGTAGCAGGAGTAAAATCAATTATTAATAATCATTAATTATAAAGTAACAACGAATGATATGAAATGTTAATTAAACCTAACCTCACCATTACTGCACGAACTGATTTGAGTTGAATTGGAGATTTTGGGGGCAGCTTGGTGTGATTTAATTTATAGAAATTACTCACATACATCATTAATTGGTAGGAGTATAAAAACACATCATCATACAGAAGTGTAACAACATAAGAGGGAAATGATAAATACCCATATGCGAGAACTATCTGAGAACTAAACATGGAAACAAGAACTGGTTATTGTTATTCTCGTTCCACCGATTTGAGTAATTTTAACACTGAAAACGACAAGAGCCAAAATCAAATTACTTTTGTAGGATCTAAATCCAGAAATATACCTAATTGAAATACAAAAGAGAGATGGAGAGAGAGAGAGAGAGAGACTAAAGTACCATGTAAGTTAACAATTTTTTCATACATACCATATGAAGCTTTTGTTGATGCAATCACATTGCTAAACAGGTACAAGTCATTGCTTACAAAAGATCATCTGCAAAATGCAGGCAGCAAATAAGGGTGAATCCCAAGATTGTACATATAGGTACCACAAGTTTGATTCAGAAAAAACAAATCTCCAATAATAATTGGATTTAATAACATTGCCTTAGGTAGTTCTGTGTCTAAATTCTCAAAATCAAAACTAAAAAAGGGGTTTACTTTGTCACTTATGTATTCTGGTGTTTGAATTGATAAAGTACCAAGTACGACTCTTGGATTGATTTCTATTATATATGCCATGATTTAGTTATCTCTAGTTATTTAAAGACTCCATAAATCTAATATAACTCATAAGTCTTCAAACTACAATGGAAATGATAGTTCTCTTTCTACTATAGAACTCTTTAAGTGTAGATTGAAAGGAACAAATAATAAGAACTCAAAATTGGCAATTTCAGAATAGCTATATTTCCTAAATATTAAAAATGACAACTAGAATACTAAAAAGGAAACAAATAGTCTATTTTGCATGGTTGTATCACTGTTATAAAAGTATAAGAGCTAGAATTCTAGGACTTACTGGAGACTTATCAAAGTTTCAATACAAATTGTTTGTTATGCACCTATTACTAATTGGAAATGTACTCATACCTCTCTGTCAAAGATGATTCAATTGTGTGGCCTCACAAAGACCCACACTTCGCTTTCAATTCATTGCAAGCATACTTATACACATCCCTCACTCCACCAAGTGACAAGACACAAGTCTTATGTATGTACTACTAGTATGTTCTTCAATAATAAAAAAACACTAACTAGTAATTCTCGATCTTTATAGAAATAATATTATCCATACACAACCAAGGGTCACATCTATAAAAAAGAATGTTATTTGGAGTGACATTAATGATCGGAGAAATGAAGTCAAAATTCAAAAGGGTATTACCTTTAGATAAAACCCTAAAGAGAACAACAAAATGGTGGTGGTGTTGTCCATACAAGTTCCATAAAGTTCAAATGTTGAACAAGAGAAAATAAATAACCTTAGTAATTTTAAAACTGTGCAAACTACCTCCTTGGTCCATATTACTAAGTGCCAAGTTCAGCCACCTGTGACTAAAAATGAAACATTAACACTAAAGACTATACTTCTAGAGCAAGGAAACTCCTTTCTCTTTGGGTGTAGGCAAATATCAGGATACATGACGACATTTCCACAAAAAGTTTCACTTAATTAACCATGCTTGTTACACTTTAAAAAAATTCTATTTTCAGTAAGGCTAAACCATGATCAAATATACCTACCATCTCTCTTTTCAGTTAAGAATATTATGGCATATTCAAATCAGATTGGAAACTTTTGAACTCAAAACCTGGAACATTATATATAAAGCAGTCACTGCCCACTTTAAATAACCCAACAAACTAGATAGAGACATTAATAAAAAAAACAAAACATAATACAATCAAAAAATCGAAGCTCTAAGAGATAAAGAGCCTTACCAGCAGCTGATGATCACATAGTACCAGGAGGCAGCAACAACGAGAGTGAAGAGAGAGCAAAAACAGAAACAAAAAGTAAACAAATGAAAATCTACAACAAAACTCAAAAAAATTAGATTATCAGTCTCTTATTGATTACAGATTTGTACTTGAAATCAAGAACAAATGAACTTAGGACTTTTTTCTTAAATTACTTTCAAGGAAAATGAGAAAAGAAATAGAAGTTGGGGGAAGTAGATGAACATCTGAAACTGTGACAGAGTAATTAGAGAGAAAAAAGGGCTTCAAACCTTTAGAGATAAGGCAGCTTCTCCACCACTACCACCACCGGATCTTCCACCCCTAAGGTCTTAGAGATAAAACTAGTTTATAATGCAGAAGAACAAAAAAAAAGTGAGCTATTTACTGAAATAAATAGAAATTCCAAAACTAAAGCAAACATAAGATTAACAAACAAGAAAAGCATATAAAAAGATCCTATAAATTTTAGTGCTAAATCGGAGTTTGATCTTACAGCTTCATCAAAGCTCTCAACTTCTCAATCCTTCTAACCACCAAACAACATTTTGTTGAGATAATCGAGTTAAAACCCCAATAAGTAATCGGAAAGGCCTAAGAAACCCTTAAGAACTAGGGCTAGGGCTGAAAGAGAAGAAGGAAAAAAGGGAGAAGAGGATTACAAACCAGGGCTAGGGCTTGGAAAAACCATTTCCTCCGATCTAACTCGGCAAAGCTGTCGACCTGAGTCTGAAGCAAAAAATTAACCTGCAACAGAACTATTAACCGATCAAAATAGAGAGAGTAAGAGAGAGAACACTGCGTGAAATTTGAAGTTTTCCCTTTATATTTAAAGCTCTAAGTCTAGACTCTTAAGTCAAAAAGAGAAGAACACGAGAAATCACCACCAGTATCAGCGCCACCTCCGAAAAATCCCACAACTTTCCACCACCACCACAGGTTATTTCTCCGCCTCCTCCTCCATCACCACCAAATCGACAGAAAAAAAAAGAAGAGAGGGAACAAAGAAAGACAAATCGAGAGAGAAACACAGAACAAAGAAAGACATAACGCGAGAGAAGATCAGAGAGAGATCGAGAGCTTTTTGATAGGAAAAATAGATCAAAACTTTAGAGAGGGAAAGAGAGTGGGAGCAAAATAATTTGGGGAAAATTTTGGGTAGTTGCAGAGGGAAAACGAAAAAAAATTGGGGAAATAAGAATGAAATTTTAGTTTTGGTTAAACACCAAAATTACCCTTATCAAAGAGTGAAATGACTGAAAAATCCTTTCTTAATAACGTTTATAAACGTTACATTATTTATAATACATTGGGACATTTTAAAAATTGTCATTCTATTTAATTGTAACATATATTTAATACTTGTAACGCTTATATCCGTTGCAGTCCTTGTAACATTTATATCCGTTACAAACACAAAAAGTCAAATGTTACAAAATGTCAATTCTGGTGTAGTGTTATTTCATTTTCACTATCTCCAGAAGAATCATGAGATTGATATCCAGCTGATACAATCCTGCGAGAATTATGCTGATCCATTCACCAAGTCTCTACTAACAAGGACATTCGGAAAGCTGGTTTATAGTATAGGCATGAGATGTATGTATCATCAAGCAGACTGATATGAAGGACTGCTCAATCAGGGGGAGTATACCATTGCCAACATTTGTCTTATTGGACCTTATTGCGCTGTACTCTTTTTTCTTTGTCAAGGTTTAGTCCCTCTGGTTTTCTTTTTCAAAGTTTTTAATGAGGCAACTTATGCGAGTCCAGTACTATTCTAAGTCTATTGTACTCTTTTCCTTTGCTCAGGTTTTGTCCCTCTGGGTTTTTCTGAAAAGGTTTTTATCGAGGCAATTATCTTAGAATGGTGGACATCCAAAGGAGAGTGTTATAAAGGTGGATGTGGATGTCCTCTTTATATGTGGCATCCATTGGTGTGAGTTCATGTAAGAACTAGACACCAAGGCACTTATGTGTCATGTTCATTCATCCTACTCCATGCAACTTCATCTATTTATATCCCTTCTCATATGTAACTTATGATATGGAAGAGTAAGTCGACGTTAATAAAATCTCTCCCACTTCTCTCGTATTTTCACTTCTCATGTATTTGTCTTTACACTTACGTATATAGTGTGAAAATTAAAACAGTATTATTTTTTTCAACCATTATACTATTCTATAGTATTATTTCTTAATGATATAAAAAGGATAGTTGAAATAGAAGAAATACAGGATAATATCATTTTTGTTTTATTATTAGAAGTCATGTGCACATGTGCTACACGTGAATGATGTCATTTCTTATTCTCATCAGTGTAAAAATTATTTTTATTAAAAATAATGAATATCTGTTAGGAATATTACAAACTATCCTTTCCATACAAATAATGAGCATTTTTAAAAACATGAGAAGAGATCGAATGACCCTAGGTCCCGTAACCCCAGAGTTCCCCATGGGCTGTGAAGACAATCAAAGATTAATTAATCGAGTGCAGAAGCAGATTCGGTTTGCACATACCTTGATCGCATAATCCAAAGAGATGAAACCGACTAGAATCAGAGCGTATTTCACGTGCGTGTGAATGTTCCTCAGCAGATAATCTCCACCACGTAGAACGACTATAAATTTATGTATCTACGATCATAAAAGCTCACGATAAAGTCGTCAATGGCTCCAAGCTTGAGATTTCATGCGACACACACTCTTGTTGTTCTTTAATGGTGATTAGCCTCTTCATCACATTTTAAAGTTTTGTGCTACATAGAAAATACCCAGAATGGTGTTATTTATATGTTAGGGTTTCACTATATTAACCCTAGCCTTATGGGTTATGGATATCGGGTCGGGCACACCCATCAGCGTCCTGGTTTGGGCTTCAAGCCCAAAATCCAGCAGGCTGCTTTAAGTGAGGATGTTCTTTTCACCATGTAGATCATTCTCACCCAAAATCAGCCCATTCTAAGACTCTTAAAGTCAAATCAACACTAGAAACCAACTATACAAGGTATGTTAGAACTTGTCAATTTTTACGGGGTTACTTGAGGGGTTAGAGGTCTTAAAACGGGCTGATGCTTTAATACGATGAAATACAAGGTTTCTATCAAGGGGTCCTCTCTAAACACATTGCGAGTCAAATGAAAATAGGATATATACCCCTACATTTTACCCCCTTTACCCAACATTTTACAAAATAACTTCTTGTCTCTGAGGATCCGACGGCACAAACAAAAAACTAAATTGTCGGACACCAGAACTGACAGGCCATTTGTGAAATTTGTACCGTCAGATCTAGAAATCCCGACAAACCGATTCGTAAACTATTGACTCGCCAAATGAAAAATGGTTTGGAAGCAAATGTAATTACAAGGCGCATGATTTTTATCTAAATAATCAAAGCGCGAAGCGGGAGCAGAAGCAGGAGCATCAGAATAGTCGATTAAAAAATGTTCTCACTTCCGAAATGCCTTCAGAGTCGAAGTAGGAGCACAAGCAAAAGCAAAAGCGTTACTCTTTTGCCAAGGTTCCGACTACTAAGGTTTTTATACATCTTGGAGGATTCCTTTGGGTAGTTATTTACTTGGGTACCAGCAAATTGAGCACTAAAAAGAGACACCATTAGGTAAAGTGCTCCATAACAAAGGCAATTCCAATGCAAAATTACTTTTGAAGTCTGCAATTCTACTTGATCTGTAAACCAAATTTTCATTTGTAAAATAGTTTTCTATTTTGATCATCTGCACGCCAATGAGATGATTTTAGTAGGGCTGAAAGTCGGACAGGTTGGGTTGGTGCTTTGACCAAGCTCAACCTAAGGTTCCAAAACCTCAACCCAACCCAGCCCAACCTAACATCGGGGGAGAAATTTCTCAACCCAACCCAACCCAAGCGGGTTACATCTGGTTGATCAGCTTGTATGAAAAATAATCATAAGATGGCTTAGTATTTTGTAATTATAAGCTAAAATAGACTCCTTTTTCCTCTTAAAAGAAAAAAGATAGTTAATGAACATCATATAAAAGTTAAGATGTTTCTAATAAATCATTAGGGTTCATATATATAGTCTCACATCAGTAATGAAGAATATGGGAAAAAATAGGAGAGTAAAAAGACCATTATAAAATGACAACGATAATTAATTTAGTCTTATACGTGCAACAAAAATGATTAGTTATAATAATTTAAAAAAATTAATAAGCTTAATATATATATATATATATAACCAATTTTATTAAAATACGGTAAGAATAAATAATTTTATGCATGTTAACTATCGGGCTCGGTTTGGGTTGGGTTGCCCGAGCCCTCTGACCAAGCCCGTCCAAGAAATTCTCGGGCGGGCACTAATCTAACCGAACCAGAGCCCATGCCCAAGAATTTCTGACCGAGCCCAACCCAATGTCGAGTTGGTCGCGGGTTGGTCGGGTTCAACCCGCCCAACTTTCACACCTAGATTTTAGCAACCATTTCCTTCTTTCTTTCTTTTTTATTTTTTTCATATCGCCATAATTAAGTGTAAATGAAGATCATATAAGGGTTGCGCGTATCAACGACGTACAACGGAAAATAAAGGACACATCAGCACCGGAAATCTTGCTCTGGGCGTAATGGAGATTTATACAATTAAAATTGCGGTGATGCCACCGAAGCCATAATCTGTGATGGATGCATAACCCTTTGAGATACATGCAAATCACAAGGGTATGTGAAAAATAGTTCCACCATCAGATTAGCTTTAGATAGGAAATTAAGGAAGAATTTGTTGTCAGTTTAGCATTATCCTTAAAATTGACCCAAAACAATCCGTATCTTTGGATAAGATAGTTCATACAACTTTGCAAGAAAGGTCTAACAGTAAAGGAAATTAATATAAGGTAGCCAAATCATTTAAGATGATTTACATGAAAAATTTGGATTTACAAGAAATTTGGATTTACATGAAAAATTGCGTTTTCACATAATTATTCAGAGATAGGAAAGAAGAAGCTAAGAAATAACTAAAAGAATACGAGGTAACACAAATTAGGGATACAGGACATCCCTTACCATAAAATTGATCAAGAGGTATTCTGACATGCTTTTTCTAATTATTGGAAGGAAATTGATTAGTCTTTACTTTGTTCTTGTGATGACTATATGAGTGAGATCAACAAGAGCCCGCCTCGATCTTATAACGTTTTCATCGTCACTTTGAGGAAGAGAGTTGATGGCTGAGGCTGCAAGGTTGGCATGCTCAGCTGCTAGATCCTTTGCCCTCTGTATTCCACGGCTCTTTCCAAGGTATTCAAGGGCCTAGGGTTTTTAGAAGTTACCCATCAGAAACAAAAAAAAAACAGAAAAGAAAAGAAAAGAGTTTCAGATGAAGATTAACTTCTAAATGTAGCATATAATACATCCAGTGCAAGTACAAATGTTGCATACATATTAAGTCGAGTTGCAGCTCTCACGGGCAGTCTTATGTAACACACTAACACTCCAATCCAATGGTGGATTTTCTAAAAGTAAAACAAATCTATTATAATATACTATAGGAGAAGCCTTTCTCTGCCACGTGTCTCTCTCTCTCTCAAATCTCTTTCTCCCTAAAAATTCTCTTTAAAAATTTATAGTAATTATAATCATAAAGCAACTAAACTTTCTAATTATAATAAATTTCTTTCTCCTTAAAAATTTATAGTAATTAAAATTCAAAACCAACTAAATTTTCTAATTATCTAATCTCTTTCTCCCATACCCCGTGCAAAAGAAAGCATAATAGGATCAAGATGATGGGCTGTGATTGGACCTCGAGTTGGGCATTGGGTTGGGCCTAGATTTGGCCCTGGTATACTTTACCTGAGAGTAGCGTTCAGTGAGGGTTTTAAGTTTAGGTAACTTATCTTTCACAAACATATAAATACATACATAATATCGTGAAATATGCTAAAGAATACAGACTACTCCTGATGCATAATGTGTACAGTCATGCTTTTTAATCATCCAAACTTTTTACACTTTCCACCACCCAGTGGGGCAGGTATAACGCAAAAATGACGCCATTTTATGAATGTTGCAGTCTGACTTGAGCATTACCTAATAGCATCCAAAAGAAACCTCTCAACTAGATGACCTGGATCTAACTGATTTAAGGTTGTGATCCATTCAAGAGGTAGTTCTTATGCATGGCAAGTCCAGCTGAGTCTGATTCAGTTCACCCACTTGTAAGGTGATGCAGGACAACTTAGCCCTCTCGGCTAGTCCCGCCAACTGCCAGGCCGGGGGCCACTTATTAGCTTAGTTTTATTAGTTTCTTATTAATTTATTTGATGGGATGATGGGGACACTTTAGTTTATCTAGGGCTTTATTATTTAAGGCTTTATTAATGTCTTTGAGGGTATTTAGTCTTTAGGGTTATTTTAACTTTTAAGTATTTAAAGTTGCTGGACTTCTAGTTTGTATTAGATTATTGGTTAGTTAATCAAATTGGCTGCCCTAGCCATATTCCCCAAACCCTCACGACTCATTCTGCTCATATCCCTCCAAACTTTCATCTATTTTCTCATATCCTCTTTCATCTCTTCACTTGTCCTGGAGGATCTCTGCATCCTTTCATCTATTTCTCTAATCTCATTCAGCTGTGCTGTGCATTATAAGGTCCACCATCCCAACAGTGGGGACTTACATGGTCAATAGGATGGTGGGACTGACTGTTTAAGTCCCTACTGTTGGGAATGGTGAGGTTTTGTTCCCCAGGTTAGAAGCAGGTAATATATCACACTCAGTCCAGAATCCAGATTGATGACTAAGCTACCACGAGGCACATCTATGTCACACATGTAGGAAGTGCATATGCACATATCATTGCTGTGAATGTTTTAAGCTCACCTTATAGTTAAAAGTAGAACAGTAAAGAAGAGAGAAGAAGAAGAAGAAGAAGAAGAAGAAGAAGAAGAAGAGAAGAAGAAGACGTGGGGGAGAGAGTATTATTTCACTAAAAAATCTCTCCCCCTTATATTTATTATTATATATATTCTAATACAAGATAAACTAAAAAATAGAAAGTAGTTTAGGAAAACTAAACTACTATTCACGTGTTACTGTTCACGTGAATAGTAACCCTATAAATAAAAACTACTAAATCTACTAAATCTAACACTCCCCCTCAAGCTGGAGCATAGAGATCAAATATGCCCAGCTTGTCACAAAATTGATGAAATGGTGACGGCGCAAGAGGCTTGGTAAGAATATCTGCCAACTGCTCCTCAGATTTCACATAGGGACATGTAATCTGTTTCCTTATCATCTTCTCACGAATAAAATGGCAGTCAACTTCAATATGTTTGGTACGCTCATGGAACACAGGATTACTCATAATGTACGTGGCTGCTTGATTATCACAAAACATCTGCATAGGACCAGGAACCTTAATCCCCATTTCACCAAGTAATGATTGGACCCATAACATTTCACAAATAGTGTGAGCCATAGCTCGATATTCAGCTTCAGCGCTGGACTTAGCCACTACTTGTTGCTTCTTACTACGCCAAGTAACTAGATTACCACCGACAAAGGTACAATACCCTGATGTGGAACGACGATCAACACGATCTCCAGCCCAATCTGCATCAGAATAACCAACTACGGAACCTACTACCGTCAAGGAATCACCAGTTTTCTTATATAATAAGCCACGACCTGGGGAACCCTTAAGATACCGAAGAATTCGACAAACAGCCTCAAAGTGTGGTTTCCGTGGTGCATGCATAAACTGACTAACAACTCCAACTGCATAAGTGATATCCGGACGAGTTACAGTTAGATAGATCAATTTGCCGACAAGCCTTCGGTATCGACCAACATCATTAAAAAACTCCCCCTGTTCCGCAACCAGCTTCACTGAATAATCCATAGGTGTGTCTGCAGGAGTTGTGCCAAGGAAGCCTGTCTCAGAAAGAAGGTCAAGAACATATTTCCTTTGAGACAGACTTATACCAGCCTTGGAGCGGGCAACTTCGATGCCCAGAAAATAGCGAAGAAGACCCAAGTCCTTGGTGTGAAACTTCTGGCTTAGATAATACTTTAAGTCGGAGATACCTTGAGAATCACCTCCAGTGATAATAATATCATCAACATACACAATAAGAATAATAGTACCCGCCGAAGAGCGACGGACGAATACAGTATGATCAGATACGGCTCGGCTAAAACCATAGTCCTCGAGAACACTACTGAATTTATCAAACCAAGCACGTGGAGATTGTTTGAGGCCATATAATGCTTTCTTCAACCTACAGACGAGGTGCTCTTCGCCTTTCTTCTCATAGCCCGGTGGTTGTATCATATATACTTCCTCCTGAAGATCACCATGTAAAAATGCATTCTTTATATCAAGCTGATATAAAGGCCAATCTTTATTCACTGCCACAGAAATAAGGATACGAACAGAGTTTAACCGAGCAACTGGAGAGAATGTTTCTGTATAATCCACACCATACATCTGTGTGTACCCCTTTGCCACCAATCGAGCTTTCAGTCGTTCAATAGAACCATCAGGAAGATATTTTACAGCATACACCCAACGACAACCAACAGTCTGTTTTCCTGGAGGTAAAGTGGTAAGCTCCCATGTCTGATTTTCATGAAGTGCAGTTATCTCTTCATCCATAGCCAATTTCCATCCAGGTGAAGAAAATGCCTGTGTATGAGACTTTGGAATAGAAACAGAAGACATGGACAAGGCAAACGAAAACAAAGAGGGAGAAACACGATGATATGATATAACATCAGATAACGGATGTTGGGTGCAAGAACGACTACCTTTCCGTTTTGCAATAGGCACATCGAGGTCATCAATGATAGGAGGCGGTGTCGGAGCTTGTGATTCAGAACCTACAGGATCAACAGCTGGAGATGGTTGAGGCCCCCAAGAAACAACCTTTCTTGTCTTGGATCGTTGGTATACCTTTATAGGAGGAGGTGCTGAATTTGACACAGTCGGAGCAGAGTTAGACATAACTGGATCAGAGTTAGACGTAACTGCATCAGGAACAGAGTCTGACGGAGCAGAGTTAGACGTAACTGGATCAGGAATAAACTCTGACCTATCTGGAACAGGAAGAGTAGGAAGTGGTGTGAACCCCTCCCCCTGTCGACCAGACACGACATCAAGATCAATACTATCACCAGAAGGGGAAAAATAAGGAGTTGACTCAAAAAAAGTAACATCCGCACTAACATAAGAACGACGAGTTGTAGGACAGTAACACCTATAACCTTTTTGAGTACGAGAGTAACCTAGAAAGATACACTTAATAGACCGTGCAGACAGCTTATCATGACTCTTAGGACCTAACATATGGACAAAGGCAACACACCCAATCACTCTAGGGGTAACTGTGAAAGGTGAGGCATCAGGATATAAGAGAGAAAAAGGAGATTTTTGTCCTAGAATTTTTGAAGGCATCCGATTGATCAAGTAATTTGCAGTCAAAACGGCATCAGCCCAATACTGTTTGGGAACATTCATGGCTAGCATAAGAGTTCGAGCTACATCTAAAAGATGTCGATGTTTACGTTCGGCAACACCATTTTGTTGAGATGTATTCGGGCAAGTAGTTTGATGAACAATACCTCGGTCCTCACAAAATTTTGTCATACTGTCCTGAGTATATTCTGAAGCATTATCAGAACGCAAAATTTTTATTTCTTTTCCAAACTGGGTCTTGATTTCATTGTAAAACGTGCTGAAAATATGGGGAAGCTCAGAACGATTTTTCATTAAAAATAGCCATGTCATACGAGAGAAATCATCCACAAAGATAACATAATATTGAAAATTAGATAAGCTCTTTATTCGATATGGACCCCATATATCAGAATGAACTACATCAAAAGGATTAGACTGACGACTATCACCACTACTAGGAAATGAACTACGATGATGCTTGCCAAGTTGGCAAGGTTCACACTCTAACTTAGACACTGGACTCAAACGACTAATAATAGACCTTAACTTTTCGACAGAAGGATGACCAAGACGGTAATGCCACTGAATAGGAGAAACCGACGCACTGAGGACAGAGGCAGGTGCACCAACATCCAAATAATAAAGACCATTCCTTTCATGCCCCGAACCAATCTTCGTCTGTGTCCTGAGATCCTGAAACACACAACCAGTTGGAGAAAAGGTTATAGAACAATTAAGGGATTTTGTTAGTTGACTTACAGATATTAGGTTAAAAGGAAACTTAGGGACATATAAGCCAGAGGATAATTTAAGAGTTTTGGTAGGATGAATGTCACCCCTCCCAAGAACAGGACGAGTGGACCCGTCAGCTAACACAATGTGAGAAGGTTTCAACTGAAAATTAGTAAAGGCGGAGGAAATACCAGAAATGTGTGCACTGGCTCCAGAGTCAATAACCCAGGAGGAGGATGTAGAAGGTCCTGCAACACAAGCTGCATTACCTTGATTTGCTAATGTAGCAGTGGAAGAAGAACCTGGAGTCATGGCCTTCAAATGTTGGAGAAGCTGGCCAAGCTGAGAAGATAAGTCTTCACTTCCACCAGAAACAGGAGCAACCGAAGGTGTAGAAGCCTCTGTCTCACTACTGACTTGATTGACGTTAGCAGGCTTCCCCCATTTATCCCAACAATAGTCCTCAGTATGGCCTGTCATACCACAATAAGTGCATTTCCATTCAGAACGGTTGGTACCACGACCGCGACCACTACCACTACCTCTACCATCACCACGGTTAGTTCGACCACCTCTACCTTCACCACGACCACTACGACCACCTCGACCTCCACGACCACCACGGCCTCCTCGTCCTCCAGTACTAGAATACAATGCAGAAGACTCTCGTGAACCAGTGGAAGGGCTAGAATTAGTGCCAAGAGAAGCACGTTGAAGACGAGAGAATGCATTGGCTGCTGTTGGAAGAGTTTCACCTGCAAGAAGCTGATCTTTGAACACTCTGTAATCTGAATTAAGTTTAGAAAGAAACAACGCCACACGAAATTCTTCACGTTGCTTCTTTTGTTCTTCAAGAGAGGTACTCAGAGGTTGATGTAAATCAAGTTCCCCCCATAAACCACGCAACAACCCATAAAACTCCACTAATGACGTTTCACCTTGTTGACTATTAAACAACTGCTCATATATCTCATAAATTCTTGAAACATTACGCTCCTGAGAATACAACTCAGCAAGGGCAGTCCAAACACTTCGTGATGTTTTCATAAATTCAACATTACGAGCCACATGAGGCTCCATACTGTTCCATAACCATCCAAGCACAATAGCGTCATCACGAACCCATTCACGATACGTAGAAGTGTCCTTACTAGGAGGCTCTTCTGTTATATGTGCTAACTTTTCCTTGCCGACAAGAAAAACTTGTACAGCATTGCACCAACCAAGATAATTACCACCATACAACCTAACGGCGGTTATAGACTTACCCATATCATCACCAATATGATAACTAGATTTATTGTCCATTGGAGTAGATTTAGCATCACCCATAACAGCAAGAAGTGGACTGAAAACACAATCTTATGAAGCACAAAATAGAGAAAACTCACTGAATAATATTTAGTATGTAAGGAAGAGGGTAGCAGGGACAAACAGCACCACAAAATAGCACTACCAGCACCAACAGCCACCAAAAACAGCACGAGCAGAACTTAACAGCCACCAAACAGTAAGGAAATAACAGCGACACAAAACTTCTACCTTATGTAACCCGGCAATCTTCATGCATTCACCATACAATCCACTCCAAAAACAAACCCTAGATATAGATCTAGGATGCAAAACACCAAACCACCAAGATTGAGGCACTGTTCACGAATACTATTCACGACACTATTTGCAGCACTGTTCACGAGTACTGTGCACAAACTGAAATAAATCACATCTTCTAGCAGCCCTCTACACAAACTACACCACAAAAACGAACCCTAGATACACATCTAGGGTTTAACCACCACAGAAAAACAACTCCTACTGTTGTTCTCCTACAAACCAGCAAGTTGGAATAACCTTTCACCAATAGAGAAGCACCAAAAAAGTGCTCTGATACCAAGTTAAAAGTAGAACAGTAAAGAAGAGAGAAGAAGAAGAAGAAGAAAAAGAAGAAGAAGAAGAAGAAGAGAAGAAGAAGACGTGGGGGAGAGAGTATTATTTTCACTAAAAAATCTCTCCCCCTTATATTTATTATTATATATATTCTAATACAAGATAAACTAAAAAATAGAAAGTAGTTTAGGAAAACTAAACTACTATTCACGTGTTACTGTTCACGTGAATAGTAACCCTATAAATAAAAACTACTAAACTACTAAATCTACTAAATCTAACACTTATATCACATAGACACTCACGTCAGGTAAAAACAAACAGATAAACACAACACAGACCACATAAACACAAATTGAACATATAATATAGTAATATACACAACCTAGAGTAAGCTAACTACAGCCACAAAGATAATACACGTTCATAGAGCTCGAGTGCAGTTTACATGACAGCCATGATAGCATGAATGCCAGAATAAAAAAAATGAAGATAAACTTACAAGATCCACATCTGCAGGGTCGTTGAAACCCCGATTGATAACTGCCTGTAATTGGGGGAACTCTTCAATAGCGAACAATATTGGAGCCGTTATAATCCCCTACAAAATGAGCAAATTCACATCGCTGTTGATTACCACAATAGCTTTGCCTTCACCATTATGCAAATATTCCTAAGTAGGCTCACGTTTTATTAACTCAGGATTTTATAGAATCAAGACTTCTCAGCACCTATATGTTGAGATCATTGTCATGATAAACATACTCATGCTGTTCAATACGATTATCTTCCAACTGAGAAACCAGAAAAATTTTAAGAACGTCCACTGTATATGTTATAATTTCATTCAATGAAGCTCTAAACTTCTTTTTTTCATTAAAAAAAAATTACTGAAGCTCTTTTATTGACCTAAACTTTCTGTTTAACTAGAGAAGTCCACGGAACAGAAAATGAAAGTAAATTCATCTAGCAAGTGCTATACAAAACAGAATTCTACTTGACTAAAATAGTGCAGGGAGAAGAACAAGATGTAAATCCCTCTAGCGAGTGCAAAAGAGAATGTTTTCAAAAGTCGCAAGTAACATAGGAAGTTCGAAGTTCCCTCATTGTTAAGCCGAGGCAAGAATAAGTGCTCTCAGGAACTCAACAAAGTAAATTTTGTTCTGATGTTTGGTAAAGATGATCAGACTATCAATGTTTCCAGAGAATATATGGCATTCTTGAAAATTAGTTATCTACCATAATATTCTCCCGAATCATTTAACTATATCTGAGTTCTTATCATAGTCCACCAAAGAACTCACTTAGACCTCCGGGTAAGTTCAGTAACAAAACATAGAATAAAGCAGAGTGTAGAGAAGGATTACATGACGGATGTCAGATAAGGAACCCTTTCCGAGGGAAGCTGATGTCCCTGTGAAATCGAGAACATCATCAATCAATTGATATGCCAACCCCTGAAAAAGATGATAAAAAAATAATTATTAGAAACTTAGAAAGTATATACATATATATACATAACTTCTATGTCTATGGATGTCAGTTTTTTGTTTGGACCCCATCCAGTTGCAAGGCCACCTCTTGGGTGCAGTAGGTTGATTCACAAGTACATGCATTTTTACCGATATTTTCGAGGTTACAAGCAGATGGCAGGGATGCAAATAAGATAATTCAAATTCGTATTTATGATAAATCAATTACAAAATTCATAAAGATTAGTGTTAGCTTAAATTAATGTCCTATTATAATTAGTATTACATCTAATATTAAGGCCTCGTTTGCTAACCAATAAAATAATCATTTATGAGGTTGATAATTGTTCACCGTCCTAATAACTGATTATTGATGTCAGAGTAATGCTAGGGGGACCGAATCCGTTAACCTTAAACTTTAACCGGCTGCAATACAAGCCGTGGATGCACGTGATCAAGAAGAATGCAAATCACGAGGATCCATGCAATTCACCCATCCACGGCTGCAATACATTCGGTTAAACTTTTTGTTAACCGGTTCGGTTAACATAGCATTACTCTTGATGTTTAGAATGTGCTTGTTAATAATAATCAATTATTTTAAGATGAAAAACTGTTTTGAAAACTATAATCATAAACAACAACAAAAAACTGATTAGAAAAAACAAAATAAATAAATAAATAGTATCCTCAGAAGTATCAGTCCAGCATCACCGCTACTCTACATAATCATCACCATCACCACCACAACCACCTCAAGACTACTATCACAATCAACATCAATCAACCCACCACGACCACCATTGGCCCCACCAACATCAGCGCCACCATAATTAAAGGGCCACTTTGTCGCTGCCACTAGCACCATCACAACCACCAGAACGCCAAATACCGCCACCATCACCCTACTACCACTACTACAATGTGTGCAGCGTGCACCATCACCTCACAGACACGACGTAAACCACCAGCACACCACATCCGCCAGTACCTCATGTCCACTATCACCAACAACACTACTATTTATTTTTATTTTTTTAATACCGCCATCACCACTAGAAGGAAACATAAAATGACAACACTTTTATTAACTTGCAATCAAATAAGTTATTACACATAACTGTGTTTCTTAGCAGGCAATATTTCAACTATTTGGTAAAAAAAATGAGTTTCACAAAAAGAATTTTTGCCATTCTGGACCTACAAGGCTAGAAACAATTCTGACAGAATAGCATATGAGCCCAAAATAAAACATTGTTAACCACTTGTATGGTTATTTTATGCATGGTTTTGCCTTTCATAAAATCAGGAAATTGATTAGATAAATACTCGTATCCTAGATCTTCGAAAAGGTTGAGGCGATAATATCCGTAGCTATATCTGGCATCATAGTATCCACAGGATCTTGTGTATGGTTCTGTAGGACCAACATGGAGATGAGTCTAAGGTTGATCTTCATTTGACGACAATCTTCCCACCATGGAGATCATCCGCACAGAGATTTTAGTCCAGTATTCTTAAGAGTTAAATGTTTCAATATTTGCTGATTTTTGGTTTGGTGATGAGGAGATCATCCCCACCAAAAATCAGCCACAAAACCATCTCCATAATATGAGCCCCAGAGACTCATTTGCAAACCATAAGCCAACTTTAAAATGGACAGCCCCATAGATTTTAAAATTATAAATCAACTTTCAATATGAATAGAAGTTTCAGAAGCGGCTGATTCTCTTTTTAGATGATACCAGAGCACCAGACCAAAAATCAGCCCCATTATTCTCAATTTGCGCCCCACGGACAATTACAAAAAATCATGTAAGAAGATCCCAACATATATGTAATATAAATCAGAAAGACAATAAAAATACCAGATTTCGGCCATAATCATAAGCCAGCTTTGAAACTTCTGCTGCCTGGCCTGCAAGAAGAGCAATCGCCTTGCAGCTGTTCGCAATCAATGATGCTGTCTTATAGTATGTCTTTTGCATATATTGCTCCATACTGCAATCAAAATTATTTTCATATCAGAAATTGGACAGGTGGTCTTTTTAATGCACGATAAAGCAAGGTAATCACCAATATGGACATTCCTGTATGAGATGTAATCATAATAGAACTAGGAGAACCATTGAGTTCATGTTGTGACAAGTATTATGCATTTGGGGAATACTAAAAGCAGGGGAAAAAGGAACAGGTGGGATGGTTTACAAGTGTACGAGTGCCTAGAAGGTGCAAAAATAAATATATCCTACCAAATGTTCAAATATAATATGTATGGCTACTATTCAATTAAAGAAATTAAGCTATTTAGTGACTACATTTGCAACGAAATATATTACTTAATGGCTCCATTAGTGTGAGGTCAGCTACTTGGATATGTGGACAATAACTGAAGCTTTGGAAAAACGTGCTACATAAAACCCCACCTCAATTGACAGCAAAGCGCCAAAAACAAAGCTTAAGAAAATGGATGTTCAAGGCGCTCTCACTCCTCTAGATGGACCAAATTAATAGGTTGATGGGTACATGATTTCCTTCGTTCAAATTTGTAGCATCATTTAAGTGAAATGATCCATCAATGACAGTTCCAAATCCTCTCCTGAAACAAAGTTACTCTTCAGATGTGGTTCATCATCCATCTCACCAAGTATTGCCTCTATCACTCTCAATGAGTATTGCTGTCTTCACTGAAGAACTTGGCTCTTTTCGACTAGGACAGTTGCCTACCCTGACAAATGTTTCATCTCAGACTTCGACCATAAAAGTCCAAAAGGCTCATTTCACGAGACAAAAATCCTCTTCCACGATATAATTTAACGTCTAGGTAAGGTTGATCAATTTCACAACTTTTGATTCAGTTTGCCATCCAACTGAGATGGTTTAAACGAACTCCCAGTCGAATCAAGACAACCCAATTGAGTCGCAATGACTCAACAAGTTTAAAAATATATATATATATAATTCAAACATTACCACTGATTCACCCTTTTATATTCCTCTACAAGTAAACGCAATTTCCGTAAGCAAATCTAGCAAACTAATTTATATGAGTTAAACATATTTCCACGTGTATCACAACCTACAACACATAGTTGAGATGATTTGATTTGGCAGAGAAAATCCATACCCCTTTTTTCTCATACTTTCTCCCCTCTTCTTCACCTAGAAGGCAAAGCAAGGTGGAGCATGAACTTATCATTTTGGCAGAACAACAAGGCAGTCATCATTCTGCAAAGCAAGTTCAGAGCTTGTTCTTGCTCTCTTATTGATAACAATGGTGGTTTTGGTTTCTCCTTATGAACCGCGTAAAAAGTACATATATTATGTCTAGTACACTCAAGTCGCACTGTATGTCGTTTGCAGAGGATTCTCCGAACATAGTCAAAATCGATGAGTTCAGATTCATGTTAAGAGATTTGAACATCTTTCACCAGTTGTCAACCTGATTCAATCCTCCTTTATCAGCGTAGGATCAAGCTACTAAATCAATGTAATAAGTACCATCCTGTTAGGAGTCTAATACATGTTCATTCATTGTAAATGTTGGATAGTTAACCTCACCTTGATGGCTTGACTATGATGACTCAAATCAATAGTAAGTACAACAAAAGTTGTGAACACAGGGCCAATCACTTGTGTAAGACCACCGTAATTGGAAACTCCCCATGTCACCACCAAATGTTACCACACTAGTGACCACTCCATCACACGTCCTCAATTGCTTTGGACTCCTTTTCCTTTCATACTCCACAATTTTTTATTTTTTTATCAGTATTCTTCACTGAATTCTCTCTCTAAAGACTTTATGATATGCTTTTTTCCAGATCAATAAAGAAAAGTAGAGGTATTTCCTCTTTTCTCATACTAATTCATAATTCTGTAAGAAAATAACCTTCACATTGGCATAAAGCAGGGTTAGTTCTCTCATATTGTTATATCATGTCTCAATGTTTGTTCTAAAATTCTTCCAGGGTTTCATAGTTTGCCCGAGTTCAAAATGGCCTTTGCTGTTTAAAAGATATTAGTAGCTGAAAGGAGGAACAAGAAGGTCAGGAAATCACTGTGAGATTCTGACGCCAGACCACCAGATTGGCTAGAGACCCTACTTACTGTTCTAGAATCACATGTCACATTAATTGATGTTGAATGCATTGTTTTGATGTACTGGTTGAATCTACAATATAAGAAAATAGAATGTACCATTATTGGTGAAATACCTTACCTACAGCGTTGTTCTGATGTACTGGTCATTTGCATTGTTTCACCTGTTACAAGATGTTCCACAACTGTTGCAAGTAATGTTACGACCTGCGAATGCACACCAATGATGATCCAGATAACAAATAAAAACCAACAAGTTGAAGAACTCGTGCCAAGTAAACAATACAAGAAGACCCAAAAAATCTGGAGAGAAAGGTTTGAGGCTTTGAATATACTTAAAAAAATCTAACAGATCTTAACTTTAAACTAAAGTTACCAAACTATAGTGGTACTTAACAGCACCAATGAAGCTGGTGACCCATTTCTCTACTACCAAAGGGTTCAACTCATGAGCCACCTCTTGGATATCAGAGGAGCTAAATCGGTTCTACAGATGTACATGCATGATCCACAATCTATATCTATAGTATAAAGCCAAAGCCTCAAGTTAACACGAGGCATTTTACTAACTATTTTGTTTTGGTAAGTAAAATTTTATTGGTTAGCCAACAGCAAAGAATAATACAAGAGAGTAGAGAAAAAAAGGCACAACGGGAAGGGGGAAAATAACTCCAGGGATAAAAGGGTTTTTAGTTGCCCCTCTAAAAGGTTTCTACAATGGCTTTTATGACTTCTTTCTTCTTTTTTTAATCAAAGGGCTTTTATGTTTTTTTGCATAACAATAAATAACTCCAACTCCATCACCTAACCATTAGTTCCCACTTTCAGTAAAAAAACAAGAGAATCTAAAGTGTAGATCATGGACATGATTTTTATGTATTACTCTCTCTAATTATAACCACATGTGCATATGCACATGCTGCCCACTAGTAAGAAAGAAAAGAAAAAGAAAGTACACTTGGTTGAGGGAGAAAAGATGCTTAATGCAGAAGATGAGCAAAACTAGTTTATTATTGCAAATAAAAATTAATATTGGATAAAGACCTACCTCAGTGTCTTTAAGAGAGGCAAGTGCCACACAAGCTCGGGAGAGCAGAAAATCTCCTGCTAGCACAGAAAGCTGCATCATATATACAATTAATTCAGGCTTCAAACTGTTTTCACACAGTTCAAACTGAAGTACCTAATACCTGATGCAATCCTAGATTAAAGTACACTGACAGATCTAAGTACATCAATTATATTTATGAATTAAAGCACTCAAAAAAATCTACCAATATTGGCAACATAAAGAATAAACTGTATACAAGTGTCAACTCATAATTCTCTTCTTCCTGATAACGAAGGTGTCCCTGGACGACTTCCTGCTGATCCTTTTCAAGAATTTTAATGACAAAAAAGGACATTTCTCCACTTTTTTGAAAGTTATTTGAGAACAGCTGCCAAAAAAATGGGAAACATCTTGACTTTCAAATTCAATTTTTTTGGAATAAATTTAGAGCATTACGGACCATCGTGAAAACATCCAAATAGAAAACAGTACATGAATATCTTTTTCCCCAAAATATTCCCTTATATTGTGCTACACCAGTGCAGGAGGAAAAACATGTCTCTGTCCTTGTACCAGATAAAATGTAATAGTCAAACAGATACGTCATACGTGAATGGGAAATGAAAATATAAAATGTAAAGATGCGTTTAATACTTTTGTACTGAAAACTTTCCACCATGATACACCAAGAAAACTTGCATAATATGAATCTTTTCATCTGCCAATTTTTGCATTCACAAATATTTGCAAACATTTTTCTTACAGATGATTGGGGGCAATCACAAAACTAGGTTTTTTAAATTTTTAAAACTACTTTCTCTTTTTCAAATCACAAGTCTGCCACAAATTTTTGCAGCACTTCCACTCATGCAAAAGGTTGCAGCTAATTTTGATAGAGTTTTGGTGGGGCCTTGTGAATATTTCCATGACAAGCCATTGGCAATGCAACACCAAGCATCAACAAAGATGAGATTAAACCTTGAGCAAGAGCCTAAGTCTCAATACGCGTGAAAGCATGTAGCATTCTATTTTTATTTTTATTTTTGATCAAAATGTAGCATTCTTTTTATTTTGATTTTCTTATCCTAGCCTAGGTTTAATGGCAGTATATTGAGTTACAAAATTAACAATGTTGGTTCGTGCTTATACTTTCCTAGAATATCAACACATTTCCTTCAGTCTATATAATGTTTGCTTAGTTTCAGAAACATTACAATGTTCATTGTGGTTACACTTCAACCACAGGTTTTGATTTCCAGAGGGTCCAAAACTCAGGCAGACGCCAACAGTTTCAACACAGTATCTCACATGGCCCTTGGCATACATGACATGCACAGACTAGAGAGGCATCAAAAGATCTTCTTGAACTTACTTTAATAAAAAGATGTTACAGTATCATTGTAGGAAATGAAATTAAAATAGTTCCCGGAAGAGACAGGAAACGGATAGTTAGTAGCCTTTTGATGTACACAGCATTAATAAGGTGGGACACAAGTATCATAACTCATAAGTTTTGTTAGCAAGTTCGAGGATTAAATGTGTATCATTCATGAACTCTTCACAAAACAACTACTTATATCATTATTTTAAACTTATCTGTATTTTATAGTTCATATCTTTTCCAATTCCTTCAAAAGTATTTTTTCCTTTACAAACCTGAATTAGAATGAAACCTTTTTCGCACCAGATTTTGGCATAGGAGGAATTGCTAACGATGGTCAAATGCACCACTTGACCGTGCAGATGAGATGATTCCAAAAAGATGCAAGGGACTGGAAGAGTGGAAGATTACATTCATCTGATTGAATTGGATTGTGACCAAGGAGATCTACTGGGATTCTAGGAGGGAAACATTTGTCTCGATCTCTAGGAATGCAAGTCAAACATACAATGAAGTGAAGAAACTCCTTCCTCTAAAGAACAACCCAGGTCTCCCTTTTAAAATGTAAAAATAATCATACAACTGTAATAGTGCAATATAGAATAATGGTAAACCTACATTTACAAATCAGAATCTGATCCACCATGAATTTTGAATAAATAAAGAAATTATCAAAGAGTGGGAAACTGACAATCACTTCCAATTTCAACGCATAGAAAAGTATTCCTACTACTGAAAAAAAAAAACAGGTAAAATACCTTATTCCCCATTAGAAAATTCAGAGAACGAACACCACGCCTTGTATCTGCATCATCTAAGACATCATCATGAAGGAGACTTGCCACCTAGCACACAGGAAAACAAAGTTCAAATATTGTCATGAAAAGAGAAACTAAGATAGAGCAAAATGACAAATTGAGTAAATGGAGCATCAGGTAGGACTCCAACATGGATGAGAAATCTTGCCTTTTTATGCACCGACAATGGGCTTAACTGTTGTTTGGAATTCAGGATAAACCATAAATGGACAACTCTTGGATGGACGACAGCCTAAAGATCAGTTCATCTATGGGATGGTAAGGATCAGTAAGTAAATTTTTGGGGTTTGGCCATCCAAGAGGGGTTCCGCCAACTGGACAGTCCAGACCTACAGTGACATCCACCTGTAGAGGTTTTCCATCTATTGAATGAGGAAAAATTCCAGCAAGAGCTTCATTTATGGATACACAACAATGTTAACTTTAGAAACATATACCTAAGCACGTGAAAACTTGTACTTATTACAGATAAAAGACTTTTTTCATTTGAACAGTACGAACGTCATAATTTCACCTTTTTTTTTATAACTGAACGTCATAATTTCACAAAGGTCACTTCATCAAATTAGTTAAGCATTAGAAATAGTTTAGCATACTGTACTTAATATCTTTTCTTGACAAGACGTATCATTTTCTTCAAAGCTTTGTTACACCAACCAAACCGAGATTTAAAACCTTAATAAAAGCGAAGCATTAATAGAAAGAACTCACATGGATCATCTCAGTGATCTCAGCAATAGACTGTTGTCTTGTACGCAGATCATTAGACAAATCGGTCACAGCATCAGGAACCGATTCAGGTAGTGACACATTCAATGCTGATGCCATCAACAACAGAACCTGCATAAAACATGCATCTGCAATTCCTTATAAGGAAGAGGGAAATACAAGCAAAATAGACCAGTCAGGTTGATTGATATTGTAAATAGCGAGCATGTTATATCCAATATGGATACTGCTTATGATGGACCTTTTGGTGATTTTGTTCCCCAACTAACAGTGTTTAGATTATCCTAACCATTCAATCCCTTGCATTCTTTTAGAAAATGAACGCCTATCTAACCACCATTACTTTGTAGCCTTTCCGTTTAGCATTTTATTCGTCATTTGAAGGGTATTATTGTAAAATCACATAATAAAATAAGGTCTACAGTGACAGGTCAAACATATTACATTCTTAAACAATGGTTTCTCTCTTTCTCCCTGTTTCTTTTTTCTTTCTGCTCTTCCTCGTCTCTCTTTCTCCATTAGAGTTCATTACATGAACAAGTCCATATCAAAATGCACTCTCTCAAGGAAGTAAAAGAAATGAAGTCATCACAACATATGGTGTTATCAAGCCATAAACTGATGTTGTAAAATACAAGAAGTATGTGGCTTTTCTCTGTCAAAGGATCTGCCTATTAATAACTTGCGTTTAAGTGGTTCCAGTGCATTCTTATCAAGTCTAGGGTATGTTGTTTTTACTCCAAATAAAGAGATAATAAAAACGGAAAATAAAAGAGAAAAATGGGAGTCTTGACTTTCAAAATGCTCATGAAATTTTGGGTTTCATTTTCTCAGATTGGTCGCATGATGCCCAATTTTTTCATATTTTTATTAAACCTAGACTAAGATTCATGAGAAGATTGACCCTTCCATTGTTTCCCCACAACCAAAACTGTTGCACCTCCACCACTACCATCATTGTCATCTCACCATCATCACATCATCATCATTGTACCCCACCACTACACCTCTATTACCATCATTATTTTATTTTTTTTATGAAGGCAATACTTTATTAAAAAGGCCAAAAACGGCAAAAAATACAAGAGTAGCTAAAAAGAAAAAAAGAGAAGGTCCACCATCACAAGCACACGAAGCCATCTCTTTCACCACCACCAAGCCACCTCTCTCACCATCACCACCATTGCCACACCACACCACCATCGACCCATCTCTTTCACCACCATCAACATTCCCCCACTACACCACCACCACCACAATCTCCCCACCTTTTTCAACACCACCGCGCACTCGATGTGTGAAAATCTTCCCAACCTACCACCACTCCACTATCGCTACCAACACCGCCTACCACTCCTATTGGCAAGATCAATGTGATTGACCTTTTGTCTGTTGATATTTGTGCATTTGCGTTTGCTATGTATCACAAACACATACTTTTCATTATGCATGGAATTTTTGCTCGTGTAACAAACAACATTTCAAAGGATGTGCATAATCTTAAACCCCGTAAACTAAAACGGCACACAGATCTAGTATGCACACCTATGTTTCCATGTGATCCAAATAGAGGCTAAGTACCTTGAAATGCCCCAGTTCGTGTGAGTTAATCCACCCTAGGGAGGGAAATATCAGATATATCAATGGAAGAGCAAGATGCCAAAACCAAATGATCAGAACTATTACAAGTCAATTAATTAGATTGATCATACAAAAACCAGTGTTCATCCAGAAGGTGATGTTGAAATTGAAATATTAACTTAGAACAGTGCACATTTGAGGAAGGGCCGAGGAAGAAGATTTATTAAAGCCTGTGAAGGAGGTTTTCAGAATCAAGCAAATAGACAACTGCATGAAGAACGTGCATTCAAGATTTTACATGGAAAAGCAGCAAAACCTTCCTCCATTGGCAATTTACAGGGAAATATCAGATATATCAATGGAAGAGCAAGATGCCAAAACCAAATGATCAGAACTATGATGAGTGAATTAATTAGATTGATCATACAAAAACCAGTGTTCAGCCAGAAGGTGATGTTGAAAATTGAAACATTAACTTAGAACAGTGCACATTTGAGGAAGGGCCCATAAATTATGAAGAAGATTTATTAAAGCCTGTGAAGGATGTTTTAAGAATCGAGCAAATAGACAACTGCATGAAGAATGTGCATTCAAGATTTTACATGGAAAAGCAGCAAAACCTTCCTCCATTGGCAATTCCGGCCCACGTTGGTGAATCAAATGACTTATGTATGCAATCTTTTGAAAAATTATTTGATGTGTTCCCCTTGGGAATGGCAATTATTTTCTTTGTAAAATTGGAGGAGACTGTTTAGACAAGGCCAGAGGTAAGACCGACGACTACATAGAAACGCATTAAAAGTGTTTCAAAGTAGAGTTTTCACTTTCTACTTTATTCACCTGAAGTTTGCAATAGTTACAAGAGGTATGCCTTAATCTATTCTTAGAGGTTGTTATCACAAAAGAGAAATGCTTTGGCCCTAAAATTTCATATAAATATAACAATAAAAGTCCCTCTAGGCCCTATCCCATACATGTGCCAGATGAGTTCTCTTACCTTGATATAATCTGATAACCAAGTAAGAGCCTAGCTTAATGACGCCTGGTTACTTTCCAGCATTCAAACATTGCTTGGTCCTCTAAGCATCTATTAAGTGTGTATAAGTGATTAAGTGTATAACAACATCGCAAAGGGTATTATTTCAAAAAGGCTGAGAGTTAGATACTTTAAGCAGATAGTATAGTAAAATACAAGGTGATAATTGATTCTAACTATAAAATGGGTTAAAACCCTCTATAGTTAATGTTATTAAATCATACCGTGGGACGAAACCTCTTCCCTTCTACCCCCATCTTGAAGAAGTATTCTGCAGCTGAGGCAAGCTTAGGGACCTACAGGAAATCAAGTTTAATGTTTAACCATGGAAATCCATTTCTCCCATCGAAACACTGTCAAAAGTGTTACCAATGAGTAGAGAAGGTACCTCAGCAACCACCATTGCTCGTAACCTGTTACCAATGAGTGAGAGTTCATCAGCAACAAGGGAAAACGGGTCCAGCTGCTCCTGCAAAATGTAATATCATTTGCTTTAGAAGCATAGGGAGAGAAAAATAGTGGAAGTAAAAAGACATTAGCATATCTGGTAGCCAAAATAAAAATGGTCAAAACAGCATCTAGTAATTAATGGAATTTTATAAACTTAAAAGTCTCTTTATTCCCACTGTTTCAAACTCTTATAATATGCCAGATGTTTCAAAGTAAATGTTTATTAGTATAGGTTTTTTTCTTGATTAGTAACAAGGAAATTTGTATTCCATTGAACAGAGTTGCAAAAAGGAAGAACATTTGATGTATTCTAGATTCGCGGAAGCGAAACAATCAATCGAATACTCAAAAGAAATTAATTCAACTCTTCATTAATTCTCAAATTCTCTAAATCAACTGATTGCAATCGATGGACTAAGCCCTTATTTATAAAACTATTCTACTTGCAAAGAAAGTTATTACCTAATTAGAAAATAAGACTCTTCCTAAAACAATAAAAGAAATCTTAAAGAAATTGGAAACTAATCCTAACAAAAAAAGGAACCAAATAATATCAAATCACATCAACATTACTCTAGACGACAAAGAAAAAAACAGACTAAGAAAACTGAACACGTCAATAATAATACAGTTTGCTAGAACATACATACTAAGATTCACCAATAGACAATGGAATTCTAGGTACACGTGAAAACATATCAAAAGGTACAAGTACTATGACCAACCTCAACCACAGAACTCCCGTCTTGCTGAACTTGATACCTGCTAAAACCATGGAAGGCATGCGAATTTTTCCCACAAGAAGTTTCTATGCCACCCAAAACCTAGCCATTCAGAGGAACCATAAAGAATCCATTATCAACTGCAACAATTATATAAGGGAAGTGTCTCTGCTCGTTAAGACAAACCTAACAGCTTAACAGGACACTACTGCAACATAAATAATAAAAAGAAGTACAATGATAATATTATAAGAATGATGCACATGAGGCAGATATCAAAAGTTTGGACACTCAATCAAGGTCTCAAGTGAGGACACTTATGAACACAAAACTAACTTGATTGTCAAATCATTGTTTATCTTCCTTATCCCAAAATTGGGGTTGGCATGGTGGTCCTATTTTGCAGCTCAACTGTCTATACTTTGATTATTGAGCTATATCTCCATTCAAGGCACCTGTCTTCAAATATTTCCTTACTATCTTCGTCCACATAATTTTCAGTATACGTCATGCCTTTCAGAACCTTCAACATGCAGCAGAGCACTCTTTATAATTGGTATTTTCATTAGTCTTCACTGTGAAATGATATCTTCTAGATGGTTAGACTAGACCGTCGAAAAGAATTCAATAATGGCTTGAATCATGCGTTAACTCTAATTTTGGATGCTAAGAAATCTGTCTGTCTGTAGAGTGCATATTATGTGTACATTATACATAAAAAGAAAAATAAAAATGCACCCAGGTATGCTGATAAATACATTATGAGCACATAAGCAACATTAAAATAATAGTTGAAAGCAAAACGTTTGAATAAATTAAGATTTGTTTGAAAAAGGTTAGTCACAATGTGTCCGACGCGTTAATAAGAGCTGCACCCAAACATGAAAAAAATTTACAAAAGAATCTGTCCTAGTTACATGGACACTGTGTCAATCACCTGCTTATGAAAAAGAAAAGGATGTCACCTATCATGTATTAGAACAATTTCAAACAGGAGATAAAATCCACACAAAAGAATAATAGAGAATAAACATACTGATAAGAAACAGTAACAAGTAGCATCGTGGGGAACATGTTTGAGAGAGAGAGAGAGAGAGAGATATCCAAGTATGATCCAATAATCATTCTATAGTATAATGATCTCTCTGATAACCTAAAATCTCTATAAGCAATCAAAAGAACACCAAAAATTGAAAAAAAAAAAAAAGTGCATAGTCAAGGAAACCCAATTTCCATTAACTAAGACAACAATCACATACAGAAAAACCTAGGTTACAGATAACTGATCCAGACTAACATTAAAGAAATCAAAACAAATAAGAAACAAAAAAGAGCAACTAGAAGAAAAACCCAGCTCCCAAAATCCTCCCTAAGATCAACAAAAACGACCCGTCTAAACAATAATCTTTTGATTAAACCCTATAAATTCTCAACAACAAAAATACCTTGGGAAGAATAAAACGTGGTTGATGGATCTCCTGAAACGTTGTGCTGAAACAAGAATTACAAGGTGCTATTGAGAGGATTCTTCTTTTGGAACTCAAATTCCTTAAAGCCCATCTTAGATACATGCTTCTAGAAAACAGAGTATTGGGGGCGGGAATCCGGAAAAAAAAAATTGTGTTTTAGAGAGAGAGAAAATAGCAGAAAAGGGAAGTGATTGCACTTTGCATTGCAAGTATACAACAGTGCCAACACAAGACAACTAGAGACAGAGATTTCGTCCACGTTGCCCCAGCCTCGAGACCGTTCGATTTTCCTCGAAATTTATAATTGTTCTAATCGAGGAGATCACTTGTGGGGTGTACAATGTCAATGTTTGAGGCACACCCTTTAGAGACGGTTTGCGAGTTGATTTTTGTTAGTATGATCCCTTGGTCGTGTAGGCCCACAAAAAATAATATTATTTCAAAACTTTAATCCATAAAAAAACTGTTGAAAATTTACCAATGATTAAGCGGTCTGTTTAATCATGTTTTTTTAGAGGTTCGATGTTAAAACATTAATAGTCTGCTTCGATGGGATTTAGGTAGGAATTTTGCGACGATCAAAGATTTGGTGGAAAACTAGTTAAGAAGGCGTTTAGCGCACTTTTGCTTCAAAAAAGCGTAAGTACTTCTAAGAAGTCAAAATTTATGAGAAGCTTATATGATAAACTATTGACTTATAAGTTGATAAGTCAACAACAACAACAACAACAACAACAACAACAACAACAACAACAACAACAACAACAACAA